>CM035096.1:69610989-70210989 GCA_020205505.1 Panax japonicus
GGTGACCAAAACCCAACAACCCGTGTGATGATATTTGACAGCCATAAGCCTCCTTGATCAGCAATTCATTCATCTATCACCTCTATATATAGCATTTAGAGAGAGAAAAAGTCATTTCTTTGCTCATTTTTACAACCAATACTCCATCAACTCTCTCCTTTCCAAAACCCACGAATTTTTGTAGTAGATCAATCCCTTAATGAAGCCCCATGATCAACAATAACAAATCAGAAACCATAGATCAAGAATTTGTCCAAGAAAGGTATAAAACTAATTTAGAAATTTGATCTTTGATCTTCTATTAAAAGTTGTGATTATGTGTTGTAATATGTCCTATGTAATGCTAAACCATGATCTGGGTTGGTAGGAAGTGGATCTATAACATCTAATGCTCAAAATCTAAGTTTTTCAAAAATCTGAAAATGTTGATTTTGTGTTCTGACATCAAATGTCAGACGCTGTAGATTGTTGTATGTTTAATATTTTTGTTGTTGAAGTGTTTAATTTTGTAGCCTTGTATGAGATCTTGGATCTGGAACTCGAATATGGGTCAGATCTGGTGTATATTGGAAGTCATGGATGGTCAAAGGTCGTTGACCGACCATGACCTAACGAAATCTGGGTAACCCAGAAGTTACCCAGAACTCTCTGACATGATGTTCATGCTTTTAGATCTTTTACATATTTGTATTTTTGTTCTATTTGTTGCTTCTAGATTGTTACTTGGTATTTGTACTGTAAGGTAAAGCCTTTATAACATATAAATGTTCAACAAGGTTCAAGTAGTGGCTGGTCAAACCTGTACAAAAGATCACGAAAATGATTTTCTGGAATTTCCAGAAAATCAAGAACATGTCATCTGACATGATTTGACCGGATGGTAGATCATGATTTTGTTATAGTTTAACTGATTTGATGAATTTTATATGTACTCGGTTATGTAAACTACAACTGTAAGCTAATAGATCACCATAACATCAACTAGAACCCGTATAAAGATAAGCCACAAAGTGCCTACTCGGAACTGTCTGGGTTTCTAGGTTACCCAGAAAACCCAGAACAGTTCTGACAATCGTTTTAAAGGTCCAGATCTTGTTGTTAACTTGTTGTTTAACCAAAATGATGGTTTATAATTGTAGTTCTACATTTATACTACATAACCAATGCTTGAGAATTACTAGATCATACAGGAACAAAGAATTATAAGTGGTCAAACGAGCTCCTCGAAACTGCCTTATGAATGCTCAAGAACATGAAGAACACCTATAGCGACGGTTCTGTCGCTATAGGTGGTCTTTAGCGACAGATAATATATTATTTTCCAGAAATTAATAAATAAATAGAAAAAAATAGTTTTTAATTATTAAAAATACAAAATAAATTATTAAAAATTATTTTAAATTCTGAAAAAATATTTTTAATTATTTTAAATATATTTCATAAATATTTAATATTTTTGGAATATTAAAAGTATTTAATTTATTTAATTATAATATTAAATAAATTATTTAAAAATGAATTTAATATTTAAAAAATCATTTAAAATTATATTATGGTATAAGAAAATAATTTAAGTTATTTTTGATAACTTTTAATATTATGTGATAATTTTCATTAATAAATTAATATTAATGATAATTAAGTTTTTTATTAAATGAATTAAAAATTATTTTATTAAATTAAAAATCATTTTAAATAATAATAAGGTATTTAAAAATATTTTAAGTTATAAAATATAACTTTTAATATTTAAAGGTTAAATTCATTAATTAATGATTATTAATGATATTAAAGTTATTTAATATTTATATTAAATAAATTAATTTAAAAATGATTTTATTATTATAAAAATTATTTTAAATGAAAATAAAGTATTTAAAGATATTCTAAGTTATAAAATATAACTTTTAATATTTAAAGCATAATTTCATTAATTATTGGATATTAATGATATTAAATTTATTTAATAGTTATATTAAATAAATAGTTTTAAAATGGTTTTATTTATTTAAAAATCATTTAAAATGGATATAAATGAATTTAAAATATTTGAAGTTATAATTAATAACTTTTAATATTTAAATAATAGTTCATTAATATTTAAATATTAATGGTAATTATTTAATAATAATTGTTAAATGTTTTAAAAATCATTTAAGGGTAATGTTAATACTTTAAAAGTATTTTTAGTTATTATAAATAACTTTAACCTTTTGGCAATAGTTTCATTAATAATTTAATATTAATTAAATGTTAATGATAATAGAATTGTTTAGTATTTAAATCATTTAATAATGATTCAGATATTTCAAAAATTATGGTAAATGGTAATAAATATTTTATAATTATTATAAGGCCATGAAAAATAGTATGACTGATGTTTAAGTTAACTATTTGGATATTGAACTTCGGGATAGAGTCTTAGACTTGATTTTTACCCGATAAAGTTGTCGGTAGACCGACATATTTCAGAAATTGATCTGGACTCAGATAATTGGCTAGATAAATGTTTATTTGTGATTCAATGGTTGTTAAAGTTGTGTGACAATGCGATTAGGAATGTGTTGATGTTTGTTTGTGAGTCAATGATTGTTGAACATGTGTAATAATGTGATTAGGTTATGTGCTGACTGCGAAATGCAGTACTATGTGTTATGTTATAATGTCCTAATCGAACGAATGATTTGATTAATGATAGGTCGTGATAGAAAAGATAAATCTAAGTTGCATAATTGTAAGCAGCGAATCAGACAAGTATCCTAACTTTGCATTTTCTTTATGCAATGGACAAGTGTAAGAATGTTTCAGAATTATATTACTATTATACAGATTGTTAAACCTATATTATATAAGCCCATTGATTATCAACATGTTAGTATATGATAATTCAGATATATATTCTGTTCGTTAATTTCTATAAATGATTATACAAGTGTCCTCACTTGGATAATCATTGTATTTAATCACATGTTGATACACCTTTGATATACATATATGTTGAATTATATAAGACCTTTGTTATGAAAACCCGAAAGGTATGAACATCCTGATAATGGGAAAAAAATTTATGCGCTACGGCGGACAAAGGATGAACGATAATATCATTCTAGCAATGTAGTATTGATCAATACAGGGCCCATGGACTGTACACCCTCAGGCCCGTAAGCAATGGCCGGTTTACAGATGAATTTCTGTTTAAACCCTTTCGAAAATGAAAACAATGTTCATAATATGTCACAGAAACCCCATGTATAGACAATACATAGTTTCAAAAATTTGAAAGAGGGTTGTTATGTTATTGTTATTGGTACAGATTACTTCACAACTATTGACCGGTTGTAGAAGAATATTATAAAGAAAACATTTAAATTCTTTCAGCTTATATATATATATATATATATATATATATATATATATATATATATATATATATATATATACTTGCTGGGCACTCAAATGCTCATCCTTGCTTAATTTAAATGTTTTCAGCCAAGTGTGAAGAACTAGAAAGTTCGGCCAAGAACAAGTGAAAAGGAAAGCAAACAGGACATGTTATTGGTATCATTTGTAATATATAGACTGTATTAAGTTAATGATATGTATTATATATCATGTAAAGAATGTAGTAAAGGTTGCGTACTTGGGATTAGACTCTGATAAATGTAAGTTAAGTTTAAAATTTATATTATTGTTATTATTATTAGTAATATTTCCGCTCATAAAAATGGTATCGTGAAGTACCGAGTTCGAGTTTCAAGTATCCGGGTTCGGGGACTTTACAAAATGGTATCAGAGCTATAGGGTTAGAAACCTTAGGTGGGTTAGACTTTAGGCTATAACCTTAAAACAGAGGGAAACGTTGAAAATATAAATAACTCATATATAGTTTAAAGATAGATGAATTGAATAAATTCATCGTCAAATAAAATAAAAGATAATTTATAAAACTATTATGTGTTATGTGTATTTATTAATTGCTAATCAAGATAATTTTGTGTGTAGGTGTTAGAAAGGAACAGAATTAGGATACCCTTAAGTCGTAAAAAATAAGTAAACCTCCATGACCGAGCCAATATCAAAGTTAATAACTGCAATAAAGGCACACATTGAAAGCTACCTCAAAGAGGTGGTTATTTTGGAAAGTACATTATCGGATTAAGAAATGATCAGTATAACTGATAAAAAAAGTATAGATAAAGGATTATAAGTGGACAATGTCGAGTTCTTAAACTCATATGTTGGTGAGGAGTTCTTAAACTCATAATTTGTTATAAGTTGTGACAAATTAGATATAGTTGTGTGTGAATGGATATTGAGGATAATGGAAATAGATAGGTTACTAAGTAATTGATCGTTAGTGAATGTGTAAGGAATAGGTAGTATTAGTATTAGTTGGATATGTATGATTTTAGGTGGTATATATGATAGGTACGTTGGTGTAATGTAATGTTTTGTATAAGTTATGGCAGCGATTCCCGACTTTCGAGTCACAAAGGGATAGCGGATGTTTAAAGCAGAGTGTGCTAAGGCATGTCAAGTGGTATAAATATGAGTTTATGTTGGATTAATGAGATAAATTGGTATAAAGATAGTAGATATTCATTTGGTCACCGGTTATTACAGTAGACCGAGTTTTCAAAATATAATATTTTGAGTACCTGATTATTTGAATAGAAAGTTTTGCGTTATATGTTAAGCGTCTACGATAAGGCTTAGAATGTAAGAATAATTTATGAAAATGCCGTCAAAACGAAAATGAAACCAAAGGATAGAAGGACCTGTGAACAAAGATGGAGGACAACCAGACCCGACACCAAATTTTTGTGAATGCGGACGATCAAGCTATGCAGAACGAAATACCAGTCGCGGGAAATCAACTAGACAATCGATCGACAAACTTCAAAGACTTCAAGACAACTGGACCGCCAGGATGTAGAAGATCAACAGACTCTGATAAAGCGTATGTGATAGCTAGGATAACGGTGGGGCAAAAGACAACTTTTGTCACCTATATGATAAAAGAAGATAGTTTCAATAAATAAACCAGGAATGTAATTAAAAGAAAAGTTTGTGTGTGGAAAGTAAGGACAAAAGGGATATATATCTTTCCAAAATGTCCCAATCCAAGAATGTATTATGAATGTGTTGTGTGTGAATCAATAAAGCATAAGGTGAAAGACTGTCCAAGAAAGGAAATGGAAACAAGGAATGCGAATATGGAACAAGGCAGCAGGACATTGGCGACAACGGGACCAACTTCAACAAACAAACCAACGAAATCAACCACAAGCGTCTTCAGCGGGACTGTTCGGGATTCGATAGCAGCCGGGGATGTAACTCCAGGTATTAATCTAACCAATTTTTATTTTCTTATTATATTTTTATATATAGTAAATTATTTTTATAAATTATTTTGAAGGAGGAATTTGAGTTCTCTTAGAAATCAAATTTCTGTTTAAGGAGATAGATAAGCGTTATGCTGAATAGTTAAAGATCGATTCGATCAATTATGATCGAGATCTAATGATTGTGTATGTTATGTACCCTAGTATGTATAGGTTTTAAAAGGTGATTCCGGGGACGGAATCTTTATAAGGGAGGGTGAATGTAACAACCCGATATTTTCTATATAAATAAATCATAAATTTTGCGTATAAATTTTTTTAAAAAAAAATATGAATGATAAGTGCCAAGGTAATGTGTAATTATAATTATACGTGTGATAAATAAAATTTATTTATTACATTAAGTATTGCAAATAAATTTATTTTAGAATTATTGATTATTATCAATTATATTTTTATACTAATTAATTCCTTATTAGAAATGTTTTATTAATTATTTTACAAGAAAAATATAATCTTATATTATTTAAGTAATATATGAAATAATTTTAGAATAATTATTTATTCTAAAGGTAAGAATGCATGAAAGGTATTATGTATGTATTTATGTGATGAATATATAATATATTTATTACATGAATGATTATGAATAAATTTTATTTTAGAATTATTGCTCATTATAAATTATATTTTAATAATAATTAGTTTTATAGTAAAAATATTTTTAATGTTTATTTTCCATGAAAATATAATAATTATATTATTTAAATAATATACGATATGATTATAGAATTTTTATAATACTTATTTTATTATATGAAATTATTTCAGAATAGTTAAGTTAATTATTTTAACTTAATTATTAAGGTTTTATATGAAAGATAAATCAGATATGGAATCCAAACTCTAATTTTGGGTTTTGATCAAGGAATAAAAATAATAATATTATATTATTATTTGTCAGTGTTATAGATAAGTATGGTTATGCGTGTAATGTTAATGTGTGGAACAGTTTTATTATATTACGATCGAACCCTAATAATATTTTAATAAACCCTAATTTTGGTTCTGGAATAAGGAACGATGATAATAATATAAAATTATAATATTTTGATTTTTCAGTGTTATAAATATGTACTGTATGTTTGTGGATTGACAATGGTTGGTCAATTATGGTGTAAAATGCCAAAATCCTAGTTTAAGTTGTTAAACCCTAAGTTAAAGCCGAATGTTGGCTTAAGATTGTTATGTAATCATGTTAATGTGATTTATGATCGGTGTTTATGTATTAACCTAATTAGGGAGAATCGTAATTATTCAAAATCCTTATTATTATTATTATTATTATTATTATTATTACTATTATTATTATTATTATTATTATTTTCTATATTGTAATCCCTAATTATAATTTTGGAACCCTAATTGAATTGAAACTCTAAAGTGAAAGTCATTCACGACTTTGAGAATTTGTTAAAGATGTTATGTAATCACAATAATGTGATTAACGACTGGTGATATAGAAATTAAAACCCTAATACATAGAATTCTAATTTGATAATTAAAAACCCTAAATGCATTTTTTAACCCTAATTACTAAAAGTATAAACTCTAATTGCTATATTAGCAACGTTAATTGTGATTAGTGTTACTAAACCCTAATGATCATGATTAATTAGAAACCCTAATTACAAGTTGTTAACCCTAATTATTAAATTTTGAATCTTAATTAGTAAATTATTAACTCTAATTACCAAATTGGTGCCTTAATTGCTAATTAGTGGTCTTAATTATAGTTAGTAAACCCTTAAAATTAATCATTAAGTTTATGTAATTAGGAGACATAAACTAATTTAGAAATCCTAAATTGTGAATTTTAGAAACTAATTTTTTTTAATGTTTATTTAATTTTATTATTTATGTACAAACCCTAGTTACTAAATCTCATTTGTGTAATATGCTAAACCTTAGGGTTAAACCCTAAGGGTCAAACCCTAAGGGTTTGGATAAGATTGCCATTAAAATATATCAATTGACCAAAAATACCCTTTTAGCATTAAAGAGGCTAGAATAGGTTTTGACATTTAGAAGAAGTTGGTGACCAAACCCAACAACCCCATGTGATGATATTTGACAGCCATAAGCCTCCTTGATCAGCAATTCATGCATCTATCACCTCTATATATAGCATTTAGAGAGAGAAAAAGTCATTTCTTTGCTCATTTTTACAACCAATACTCCATCAACTCTCTCCTTTCCAAAACCCATGAATTTTTGTAGTAGATCAGTCCCTTAATGAAGCCCCACGATCAACAATAACAAATCAGAAACCTTAGATCAAGAATTAGTCCAAGAAAGGTATAAAACTAATTTAGAAATTTGATCTTTGATCTTCTATTAAAAGTTGTGATTATGTGTTGTAATATATCCTATGTAATGCTAAACCATGATCTGGGTTGGTAGGAAGTGGATCTATAACATCTAATGCTCGAAATCTAAGTTTTTGAAAAATCTGGAAATGTTGATTTTGTGTTATGACATCAAATGTCAGACGTTGTAGATTGTTGTCTGTTTAATATTTTTGTTGTTGAAGTGTTTAATTTTGTAGCCTTATATGAGATCTTGGATCTGGAACTCGAATATGGTTCAGATCTGGTGTATATTGGAAGTTATGGATGGTCAAAGGTCGTTGACCGACCATGACCTAACGAAATCTAGGTAACCCAGAAGTTACCCAAAACTCTCTGACATGATGTTCATGCTTTTAGATCTTTTACATGTTTGTATTTTTGTTCTATTTGTTGCTTCTAGATTGTAACTTGGTATTTGTATTGTAAGGTAAAGCCTTTATAACATGTAAATGTTCAACAAGGTTCAAGTAGTGGCTGATCAAACCTGTACAAAAGATCACGAAAATGGTTTTCTGGAATTTCCAGAAAATGAAGAACATGTAATCTGACATGGTTTGACCGTGTGATAACCCGATATTTTCTATATAAATAAATAAGAAATTTTGCGTATAAATTTTTATTTATTTATTTTATTATTTTAAGGATGAGGATTTGTACAAGATTATGTGTATATGTATTTATGTGGTAAATAAAAATATATTTATTACATGAATATTTACAAGTAAATTTATTTTAGAATTATTGATTATTATAAAGTATATTCTTATAATAATTAATTTTAAGATAGAAATATTTTTATCAATTATTCTCCATGAATATATAATCATATATTATTTAAATAATATATGAAGAGATTTTTAGAATAATTATAATAATTATTTTATTATATGAATTTTAGTACAGACTATTAAGTTAATTATTTTACCTTAATTATTAAGGTTAAATATGAAAGAATAATCAGATATGGAATCCAAACCCTAATTTTGGATTATTGTCAAGGTATGAGAATAATAATATAATATTAATTATATTTTGATTTTTCAGTGCTATGAATATCTACTGTATATACATAATATTGAGGGTTAGTCAATTATGGTATATATTGACTCAAACCCTAGCATTAATTGATTTAACCATGTTTATCAATGTAAATAGAAAATTTAAGACTATTATATAACTGTGTTATATGATATATATAAATATATATATATATATATATATATATATATATATATATATGTTGTGTGTTATACAAATTAGGAAACCCTAAATATAAAATTTAAAACCCTAGTTTATATTTGTATTTTCTAAATATTGGAAAACCCTAATTTAAAATTTAAATTGGAGTTCATGATCAGTCAGAAATTGTGTTACCCGATAAAGTCTTAGACTCGATATTTACCCGATAAAGCTATTGGTAGACTGACATATTTTAGAAATTAATCTGGACTTAGATAATTTAGTTAGTTAACTGCTTATTTGTGATTCAATGGTTGTTAAGGTTATGTGACTATGTGATTAGGAATATGCTGACTGCAATAGGCAGTGTTATGTGTTACGTTATGATATACTAATCAGTAAAATGATCTGATTAATGATAAGTCGTGATAGAAAAGAAAAATCTAAGTTGCATAATTGTAAGCAGCGCATCAGGCAAGTATCCTAACTTTGCATTTTCTTTATGCAATGGACAAAAGTGAGAAGTTCAGAATTATTATTATTAATGTATATATTGTTAAACCTATATTATATACGCCCATTGATTATCAACATGTCAGTATATGATAATTCAGATATATATTTTGTTCGTTAATTTCTATAAATGATTATACAAGTGTCCCCACTTGGATAATCATTGTATTCAATCGCATGTTGATACACCTTTGATATACATATATGTTGAATTATATAAGACCTTTGTTATGAAAACCCGACAGGTATAAACATCCCAGAAGTTACCCAGAACTCTCTGACATGATGTTCATGCTTTTAGATCTTTTACATGTTTGTATTTTTGTTCTATTTGTTGCTTCTAGATTGTAACTTGGTATTTTTACTGTAAGGTAAAGCCTTTATAACATGTAAATGTTCAACAAGGTTCAAGTAGTGGCTGGTCAAACCTGTATAAAAGATCACGAAAATGGTTTTCTGGAATTTCCAGAAAATCAAGAACATGTAATCTGACATGGTTTGACCGTGTGATAACCCGATATTTTCTATATTAATAAATAAGAAATTTTGCGTATAATTTTTTTTTTTATTTTATTATTTTAAGGATGAGGATTTGTACAAGATTATGTGTATATGTATTTATGTGGTAAATAAAAATATATTTATTACATGAATATTTACAAGTAAATTTATTTTAGAATTATTGATTATTATAAAGTATATTCTTATAATAATTAATTTTAAGATAGAAATATTTTTATCAATTATTCTCCATGAATATATAATCATATATTATTTAAATAATATATGAAGAGATTTTTAGAATAATTATAATAATTATTTTATTATATGAATTTTAGTACAAATTATTAAGTTAATTATTTTACCTTAATTATTAAGGTTAAATATGAAAGAATAATCAGATATGGAATCCAAACCCTAATTTTGGATTATTGTCAAGGTATGAGAATAATAATATAATATTAATTATATTTTGATATTTCAGTGCTATGAATATGTACTGTATATACATAATATTGAGGGTTGGTCAATTATGGTATATATTGACTCAAACCCTAGCATTAATTGATTTAACCATGTTTATCAATGTAAATAGAAAATTTAAGACTATTATATAACTGTGTTATATGATATATATATATATATATATATATATATATATATATATATATATATATATGTTGTGTGTTATACAAATTAGGAAACCCTAATTTAAAATTTAAATTGGAGTTCGTGATCAGTCAGAAATTGTGTTAGTGTGATTAATGTCAAGTATAATAGGTTTTACATCGTTAATTAAAGTAAACTTAATTAGTGATTTAAGACCGCAGTGATTAAAACCCTAATTTTGTCACGAAACCCTAATTGTGAAATCAAAACTCTAACCGATATTTCTTTGAACCCTAATTGCTAATTTTAAGCACTAATTGTTCAAGTGGTAAAGTTAATTAAGTTATAATACCCTAATGTTCATGTATAATTAAAGAATTTAATTTATATTAAAACCTTAATTTATAAATTTTATAAACTAAAATTTTAGCGTATAATTTTATTTTTGTTCAAACCCTAGTTGCTAAATCTTGCAATTTGCCAAGTGCTAAACCTTAGGGTTAAACCCTAAGGGTCAAACCCTAAGGGTTTGGCTATTACCCAAAATTGCCCTTAAATTTTCAAGCAAAAAGACCATTTTACCCTCTTGAATTATTGAGTTTTGACAAGTGTGGGAGTTGTTTACCCACTCATACCTAATCTACCAACTCCATGTGACACAAAAATGCCAGCACTCAGCCTTTTTATCAATAATACAATGTATCTTGGACTTCTATAAATGGATTGAGAGAGAGAAAATTGAACAATCATGCTCATTTTGTGCACCAACCCTCAACCAATATCTCTCACTAAAAACCAACGAAATCCTTTGCTAGATCAGTCACAAAAACCAGCCCCACGAAATCCTACCACAAATCAGAAGCCTAGAATCATCAATTGATCATAAAAGGTATAAACCCTAGCCCAAAAATCTGTCCAATTTTCTGTTGTTAGATTTTATGTTTGATGTGGTAAACATGTTGGTTATAGTATATAATGATGATCTGGGCTGGTATTTGATAGATCCATAACATTTAAATACACGAAATTGGTGTTTTCAAAAATCCGGATTTTTTTTTAATTTTGAGTCTGACAGTCAAATGTCAGTCATCATAGATCTTGGTATGTTACGTGTTTTTGTTGTTTAAGTGTTTGATTTTTTAGTTTAGTATGAGATCTTTCCTCTGGTATAAGAGTCAAGGTTCAATGATGTATGGATTTCATTTTATAAATGGTCAAAACCCGTTGACCGGGAATGACCGGCTGAATTCTGGGTAACCCAGAAAGTAGTTTTAAGCGTCTGACAAAATATTCTACGCATTATATCTGACAGTACTTTGATGATCTGTTATGAATCTTGAGTCTAAGTTGTAGTATGTTTGTTAGACTACAGAATCATGCCTTAATGTCACATATATAGTAAACAGGTTAAAAATTATGGCCGGTCAAACCAGTTAAGACGATCATATTTTCTATTTTCTGGGTAACCTAGAAAACATAAGAACATGACGACTGACCTAGTTTGACCAGACTAGATCTCGTTGTTTTGTTGTTGTTGTTATGATTTTATGTATTGGATCTCTAGAATTACACGTGTTCTAAAACCTTCAAGCTTTAAATCACAAATACCTCAAGTGTGAAGCAAGTTAAGATGATCGAAAGAAGGCAGTATGAACTGTTCTTCATTTTTGAAAAACCCATAAATGAAGAACAGCTCTGACAATAAATTTGAGAGCTTAGATCTATCAACTGTGATGTGTTTTATCCATGTTATCGATTTCTAATTTTAGTGTTGCACTTATATTACACTCTAAACACTTTAGGTTGACCAGAATACTTTAGGAGCATTGAGAAATTGTTGGTCAAACATTACACCTTGCACACTGTCGATGAATTTCTGGGTTGCATGAAGAACACCTATAGCGACGGTTCTGTCGCTATAGGTGGTCTTTAGCGACAGATAGTAATTTATTTTCCGGAAATTAATAAATAAATAGAAAAAAATAGTTTTTAATTATTAAAAATACAAAATAAATTATTAAAAATTATTTAAAATTCTAAAAATTAGTTTTTAATTATTTTAAATATATTTCATAAATATTTAATATTTTTGGAATATTAAAAGTATTTAATTTATTTAATTAGAATATTTAATAAATTATTTAAAAATGATTTTAATATTTGAAAAATCATTTAAAATTATATTATGATATAATAAAATATTTTTGGTTATTTTTAATGACTTTTAATATTATGTGATAATTTTCATTAATAAATTAATATTAATGATAATTAAGTTATTTATTAAATGAATTAAATAAATGAATTAAAAATGATTTTATTATTTTAAAAATCATTTTAAATAATAATAAGGTATTTAAAAATATTTTAAGTTATAAAATATAAATTTTAATATTTAAAGGTAAATTTCATTAATTAATTAATTAATAATGATATTAAATTTATTTATTAATTATATTAAATAATTTAGTTTAAAAATGATTTTAATATTATAATAATCATTTTAAATGAAAATAAAATGTTTAAAGATATTTTAAGTTATAAACTATAACTTTTAATATTTAAAGGATAATTTCATTAATAATTTAATATTAATGATATATTAAATTTATTTAATAATTATATTAAATAAATAGTTTAAAAATGGTTTTATTTATTTAAAAATCATTTAAAAAGGGATATAAATAAATTAAAAATATTTTAAGTTATAATTAATGACTTTTAATATTTGGATAATGGTACATTAATATTTAAATATTAATGGTAATTATTTAATAATGATTTTAATTGTTTTAAAAATTATTTAAGGGTAACATAAATGTTTTAAAAATATTTCGAGTTATTATACATAACTTTAATAATTTTTCAATGGTTTCATTAATAGTTTAATATTTATTAAATATTAATGATAATAGAATTGTATAATATTTAAATCATTTCATAATGATTCTGATATTTCAAAAATTATGATAACTGATAATAATTATTTAATAATTATTATAAGGCCATGAAAAATAGTACGACTATTGTTTAAGTTATCTATTAATTTGGATATTGAACTTCGGGATAAAGTCTTAGACTCGATATTTACCCGATAAAGCTATCGGTAGACTGACATATTTTAGAAATTAATCTGGACTTAGATAATTTAGTTAGTTAACTGCTTATTTGTGATTCAATGGTTGTTAAGGTTATGTGACTATGTGATTAGGAATATGCTGACTGCAATAGGCAGTGTTATATGTTACGTTATGATATACTAATCAGTAAAATGATCTGATTAATGATAAGTCGTGATAGAAAAGAAAAATCTAAGTTGCATAATTGTAAGCAGCGCATCAGGCAAGTATCCTAACTTAGCATTTTCTTTATGCAATGGACAAAAGTGAGAAGTTCAGAATTATTATTATTAATATATATATTGTTAAACCTATATTATATACGCCCATTTATTATCAACATGTTAGTATATGATAATTCAGATATATATTCTGTTCGTTAATTTCTATAAATGATTATACAAGTGTCCCCACTTGGATAATCATTGTATTCAATCGCATGTTGATACACCTTTGATATACATATATGTTGAATTATATAAGACCTTTGTTATGAAAACACGACAGGTATGAACATCACAGAAGTTACCCAGAACTCTCTGACATGATGTTCATGCTTTTAGATCTTTTACATGTTTGTATTTTTGTTCTATTTGTTGCTTCTAGATTGTAACTTGGTATTTGTACTGTAAGGTAAAGCCTTTATAACATTTAAATGTTCAACAAGGTTCAAGTAGTGGCTTGTCAAACCTGCACAAAAGATCACGAAAATGGTTTTCTGGAATTTCCAGAAAATCAAGAACATGTAATCTGACATGGTTTGACCGTGTGACAACCCGATATTTTCTATATAAATAAATAAGAAATTTTGCGTATAATTTTTTTATTATTATTTTATTATTTTAAGGATGAGGATTTGTACAAGATTATGTGTATATTTATTTATGTGGTAAATAAAAATATATTTATTACATGAATATTTACAAGTAAATTTATTTTAGAATTATTGATTATTATAAAGTATATTCTTATAATAATTAATTTTAAGATAGAAATATTTTTATCAATTATTCTCCATGAATATATAATCATATATTATTTAAATAATATATGAAGAGATTTTTAGAATAATTATAATAATTATTTTATTATATGAATTGTAGTACAGATTATTAAGTTAATTATTTTACCTTAATTATTAAGGTTAAATGTGAAAGAATAATCAGATATGGAATCCAAACCCTAATTTTGGATTATTGTCAAGGTATGAGAATAATAATATAATATTAATTATATTTTGATTTTTCAGTGCTATGAATATGTACTGTATATACATAATATTGAGGGTTGGTCAATTATGGTATATATTGATTCAAACCCTAGCATTAATTGATTTAACCATGTTTATCAATGTAAATAGAAAATTTAAGACTATTATATAACTGTGTTATATGATATATATATATATATATATATATATATATATATATATATATATATATATATGTTGTGTGTTATACAAATTAGGAAACCCTAAATATAAAATTTAAAACCCTAGTTTATATTTGTATTTTCTAAATATTAGAAAACCCTAATTTAAAATTTAAATTGGAGTTCGTGATCAGTCAGAAATTGTGTTATTGTGATTAATGTCAAGTATAATAGGTTTTACATCGTTAATTAAAGTAAACTTAATTAGTGATTTAAGACCGCAGTGATTAAAACCCTAATTTTGTCACGAAACCCTAATTGTGAAATCAGAACTCTAACCGATATTTCTATGAACCCTAATTGCTAATTTTAAGCACTAATTGTTCAAGTAGTAAAGTTAATTAAGTTATAATACCCTAATGTTCATGTATAATTAAAGAATTTAATTTATATTAAAACCTTAATTTATAAATTTTATAAACTAAAATTTTAGTGTATAATTTTATTTTTGTTCAAACCCTAGTTGCTAAATCCTGCAATTTACCAAGTGCAAAACCTTAGGGTTAAACCCTAAGAGTCAAACCCTAAGGGTTTGGCTATTACCCAAAATTGCCCTTAAATTTCCAAGAAAAAAGACCATTTTACCCTCTTGAATTATTGAGTTTTGACAAGTGTGGGAGTTGTTTACCAACTCATACCTAATCTACCAACTCCATGTGACACAAAAATGCCAGCACTCAGCCTTTTTATCAATAATACAATGTATCTTGGACTTCTATAAATGGATTGAGAGAGAGAAAATTGAACAATCATGCTCATTTTGTGCACCAACCCTCAACCAATATCTCTCACTAAAAACCAACGAAATCCTTTGCTAGATCAGTCACAAAAACCAGCCCCACGAAATCCAACCACAAATCAGAAGCCTAGAATCATCAATTGATCATAAAAGGTATAAACCCTAGCCCAAAAATCTGTCCAATTTTCTGTTGTTAGATTTTATGTTTGATGTGTTAAACATGTTGGTTATAGTATATAATGATGATCTGGGCTGGTATTTGATAAATTCATAACATTTAAATACACGAAATTGGTGTTTTCAAAAATCTAGAATTTTTTTAATTTTGAGTCTGACAGTCAAATGTCAGTCATCATAGATCTTGGTATGTTACGTGTTTTTGTTGTTTAAGTGTTTGATTTTGTAGTTTAGTATGAGATCTTTCCTCTGGTATAAGAGTCAAGGTTCAATGATGTATGGATTTCATTTTATAAAAGGTCAAAACCCGTTGACCGGGCATGACCGGCTGAATTCTGGGTAACCCAGAAAGTAGTTTTAAGCGTCTGACAAGATATTCTACGCATTATATCTGACAGTACTTTGATGATCTGTTATGAATATTGAGTCTAAGTTTAAGTATGTTTGTTAGACTACAGAATCATGCCTTAATGTCACATATATAGTAAACAGGTTAAAAATTATGGCCGGTCAAACCAGTTAAGACGATCATGTTTTCTGTTTTCTGGGTAACCCAGAAAACATAAGAACATGACGACTGACCTAGTTTGACCAGACTAGATCTCGCTGTTTTGTTGTTGTTGTTATGATTTTATGTATTGGATCTCTAGAATTACACGTTTTCTAAAACCTTCAAGCTTTAAATCACAAATACCTCAAGTGTGAAGCAAGTTAAGATGATCGAAAGAAGGCAGTATGAACTGTTCTTCATTTCTGGAAAACCCAGAAATGAAGAACAGCTCTGACAATAAATTTGAGAGCTTAGATCTATCAACTGAGATGTGTTTTATCCATGTTATCGATTTCTAATTTTAGTGTTGCACTTATATTACACTCTAAACACTTTAGGTTGACCAGAATACTTTAGGAGCATTGAGAAATTGTTGGTCAAACGTTACACCTTGCACATTGTCGATGAATTTCTGGGTTGCATGAAGAACATGAAGAACACCTATAGCGACGGTTCTGTCGCTATAGGTGGTCTTTAGCGACAGATAGTAATTTATTTTCCGGAAATTAATAAATAAATAGAAAAAAATAGTTTTTAATTATTAAAAATACAAAATAAATTATTAAAAATTATTTAAAATTCTAAAAATTAGTTTTTAATTATTTTAAATATATTTCATAAATATTTAATATTTTTGGAATATTAAAAGTTTTTAATTTATTTAATTAGAATATTTAATAAATTATTTAAAAATGATTTTAATATTTGAAAAATCATTTAAAATTATATGATGATATAATAAAATATTTTAAGTTATTTTTAATGACTTTTAATATTATGTGATAATTTTCATTAATAAATTAATATTAATGATTATTAAGTTATTTATTAAATGAATTAAATAAATGAATTAAAAATGATTTTATTATTTTAAAAATCATTTTAAATAATAATAAGGTATTTAAAAATATTTTAAGTTATAAAATATAAATTTTAATATTTAAAGGTAAATTTCATTAATTAATTAATTAATAATGATATTAAAGTTATTTATTAATTATATTAAATAATTTAGTTTAAAAATGATTTTAATATTATAATAATCATTTTAAATGAAAATAAAATATTTAAAGATATTTTAAGTTATAAACTATAACTTTTAATATTTAAAGGATAATTTTATTAATAATTTAATATTAATGATATATTAAATTTATTTAATAATTATATTAAATAAATAGTTTAAAAATGGTTTTATTTATTTAAAAATCATTTAAAAAGGGATATAAATGAATTAAAAATATTTTAAGTTATAATTAATGACTTTTAATATTTGGATAATGGTACATTAATATTTAAATATTAATGGTAATTATTTAATAATGATTTTAATTGTTGTAAAAATCATTTAAGGGTAACATAAATGTTTTAAAAATATTTCGAGTTATTATACATAACTTTAATAATTTGTTAATGGTTTCATTAATAGTTTAATATTAATTAAATATTAATGATAATAGAATTGTTTAATATTTAAATCATTTCATAATGATTCTGATATTTCAAAAATTATGATAACTGATAATAATTATTTAATAATTATTATAAGGCCATGAAAAATAGTGCGACTGTTGTTTAAGTTATCTATTTGGATATTGAACTTCGGGATAAAGTCTTAGACTCGATATTTACCCGATAAAGCTATCGGTAGACTGACATATTTCAGAAATTAATCTGGACTTAGATAATTTAGTTAGTTAACTGCTTATTTGTGATTCAATGGTTGTTAAGGTTATGTGACTATGTGATTAGGAATATGCTGACTGCAATAGGCAGTGTTATGTGTTACGTTATGATATACTAATCAGTAAAATGATCTGATTAATGATAAGTCGTGATAGAAAAGAAAAATCTAAGTTGCATAATTGTAAGCAGCGCATCAGGCAAGTATCCTAACTTAGCATTTTCTTTATGCAATGGACAAAAGTGAGAAGTTCAGAATTATTATTATTAATGTATATATTGTTAAACCTATATTATATACGCCCATTGATTATCAACATGTTAGTATATGATAATTCAGATATATATTCTGTTCGTTAATTTCTATAAATGATTATACAAGTGTCTCCACTTGGATAATCATTGTATTCAATCGCATGTTGATACACCTTTGATATACATATATGTTAAATTATATAAGACCTTTGTTATGAAAACCCGACAGGTATGAACATCCCGATAATGGGAAAATTTTTATGCGCCCAAGGCGGACAGGGTGAACGATAACTTTGTTCTTGTACATGTAGTATTGATCAATACAGGGTACAACGGGGTTGATCACCCTCCTTGCCCGTAAGTCATGACGGTTTACAGATGAATTTCTGTTCAAACCTTTTCAAAAATGAAAACAATGTTCATAGTATGTCACAGAAACCTCATGAATAGTCAATACGTAGTTTCAAAAATTTGAAAGAAGGTGGTTATGTTATTATTATTGGTACAGATTACTTCACAACTATTGATTGGTTGTAGAAGAATATTATAAAGAAAATATTTAAATTCTTTCAGCTTATATATATAAATACTTGCTAGGCACTCAAATGCTCATCCTTGCTTAATTTAAATGTTTTCAGCTAAGTGTGAAGGACCGGAAGGATCTGTCAAGAACAAGGGGAAGGGGAAAGTTGCTGAATAACTTTTTATGCTATCTTCTGTAATAGTTTAACTTTATTAGGATATGGATGATAAATATTATTATTATCATGTAATGAATGTTAAAGGTTTCGTACTTGGGATTTGGGAAACTCTGATAATATGTAAATTAAATTTGATAAATTTATATTATTTTTTTTATTATTAATATTATTCGCTCATAGAAATGGTATCTTGAAGTACCGAGTTTGGGTTTCAAGTATCCGGATTCGGGGACCTCACAACATGGTATCAGAGCTATAGGATTAGAAACCTTAGGTGGGTTAGACCTTAGGCTATAACCTTTAGAACAGTGGGAAACGTTTAAAATACAAATAACTCATATATAGTTAGTTGGTTGGTATGATTCAAAGATGAATCTCGGTGAATTGTTAAGCCACAGAGTTTCCTAACTCTGATAATAAAGTTGAACAGTAATGGTGAATAGATCGAGTCTAAAAGACTGAAAGTGTAGGGAAAGGAGATCGTAAAACAAAGCAATTAAGACATAGAATTGAATCGTAATATATACGATCAGATCACCCCGTGATCTGATAAGGTTATGAAAGCCAGAAAGAATCAATCTTATGATTGGAAAGTTTAAAGCAAGATTGCTATGTGAATGGTACAAATTCAAGAAAGGATTGTGAATAAGGGTTAAATGAAATTCGAATGGAAAAAGGGGGTTAAGATTAGGTGGGGATTTCAATGAGGACTCATGTCGGCAGCTGAGTTGTATGATTCCTTGTATGGGCGGGGAATTGTACTTGGTGTAAAAACTACTTAGTATCTGACACTGATAATCATTGAAATGTTTGTGTCGCGCTATTTGCTATATGCATGTTAAGAGGGTGATTCCTTTCTCATGTGTATAAAAAAATAGATAGGTCATAGGTAGAGAACATAGGGTTAAGTACGAGTTCTTAAAACTCATACTTATGTGACATTCTTGACTCATAGTTATATGAAATGTTTATGAATCCCTCAGCGAATGGACACCAAAGGTCTGACTAGGGTAAGTTCGTAAACTCATATAACTGTGACAAGTTTATGGACTCATAATTGTGGTTTGACGAACTGGGTATAATTAATCTTTAGTGAAGATAAAAGAAATAGGTAGTATTGGTATTAGCTGAATATGTATGTTTCTGTGTGGTATATGTGATAAGTATATTTGTGTAATGAAATATTTTTAACTTTTGTGTTGGACAAAGTTGTAAATCCCGACTTTTGAAGTCACAAAAAGGATAGCGAATGTTTAAAATAGAATGTGCTATGGCATGTCAAGTGTTATGAATATGAGTATATGTGGATTAATGAGATAAGTTAGTAAAAAGATAGTAGATATTTATTTGGTCATTGGTTATTACAGTAGCCCGAGTTTTCAAAATCTAATATTTTGAGTACATGATTATTTGAATAGAAAGTTTTGCGTTATATGTTAAGAGTTTACGATAAGGCATAATATGTAAGAATAATTTATAATGATGCCGTCAAGACGAAAGCGAAACCAAAGGACGAAAGAACCTATCAACAAAGCTGGAGGACAACCAGACCCGACAAAGAAGTTTGCGAATAAGGAGGATCAAGCTATGCAGAATCGAATACCAGCTGTGAAAGATTAATCAGATAATCAAATGTCGAACGTTAAAGACTTCAAGGCGGTCCTATCGTCAGAATTCAAAGGTACAAATGACTCTATAGAAGCCCAAACTTGGGTTAAGGAAATTAAAAAGGTGTTAGTGATAGTTAGAGTAGCTGCGGGGAAAAAGATCGCTTTTGCCACCTGCATGATGAAAGGTGAGGCAAATTTTTTTTTTAGAAAGCGAATTAGACGAGGGTAGGAAAAGGTGTGGTAGCATGGGATAGGTTTAAGACTTTATTTTTCGAAAATTATTTTTCTTCTAGTATACAGGCTAGAATGGAGGTGAAATTTCTGGAGTTAAAGTAAGGTAATATGTCAGTGAATTTTAATGAGTTGACTAGATTTGCTCCGCATCAAGTTGATACGGAGGCTAGAAAGGCACGAAGGTTCGAGCTAGAATTCAAACCATGGTTCTACAACAAGATAAGGAGGAACAAGGGTAAGGTTTAGAGAACTGGGAAGGTAGGAATTAATAGTGGAAGTAAAGGTGGAAATAAGCAAAAAGGGAATAGGAGTGAAAAGAGGAAGGTAAACTACTTTGGAAACGTGCAGGTGAAGCAAGAGGGAGTGAAAAAGCAGGCAGTTCAGTGCAAGACATGTGGAAAGAACCACTCTGGGGAGTGTTTGAAGGGGAAATTTGTGTGTTATAAGTGTGGACAGGAGGGCCATATCTCTCCCAACTGCCCAAATCCTAGAATGAACAGTGGTTGTTTTATTTGTGGATCATTGGAGCACAAGGTTAAGGATTGTTCGAACAGGAGGGTAGAGGCAGGTAGTGTGAATACTGGTAAGGGTAGTGGAACGATAGCAGTCACGGGACCGACATCATCGAACAAACCAACAAAGTCAACATCAAGAGTCTTCAACATGACTGTTCAAGACACGGTGGCAGCTGGCAATGCAGTTCCAGGTAATATTCGAATAACTTTTAATTAAGTATTTATGATTTTTCTATTTATAGTAACTTATTTTATAAAGAAATTTGAAGGAGGAATTTGAGTTCTTTTAGAAATCAAATTTCCGTTTAATCAGAAAGACAAGCTTTATGTGATTATTTAAAGATCAGTTCGATCAAAGATGATCGAGATCTACTTGTGAAGATTTTGTATGTTATGTACCCCGGTATGTGTAGGTTTTAAAAGGTGATTCCGGGGACGGAATCTTTATAAGGGAGGGTGAATGTGACAACCCGATATTTTCTATATAAATAAATAAGAAATTTTGCGTATAATTTTTATTATTATTATTATTTTAAGGATGAGGATTTGTACAAGATTATGTGTATATGTATTTATGTGGTAAATAAAAATATATTTCTTACATGAATATTTACAAGTAAATTTATTTTAGAATTATTGATTATTATAAAGTATATTCTTATAATAATTAATTTTAAGATAGAAATATTTTTATCAATTATTCTCCATGAATATATAATCATATATTATTTAAATAATATATGAAGAGATTTTTAGAATAATTATAATAATTATTTTATTATATGAATTTTAGTACAGATTATTAAGTTAATTATTTTACCTTAATTATTAAGGTTAAATATGAAAGAATAATCAGATATGGAATCCAAACCCTAATTTTGGACTATTGTCAAGGTATAAGGATAATAATATAATATTAATTATATTTTGATTTTTCAGTGCTATAAATATGTACTGTATATACATAATATTGAGGGTTGGTCAATTATGGTATATATTGACTCAAACCCTAGCATTAATTGATTTAACCAGTTTATCAATGTAAATGGAAAATTTAAGACTATTATATAACTGTGTTATATGATATATATATATATATATATATATATATATGTGTGTGTGTGTGTGTTGTGTGTTATACAAATTAGGAAACCCTAAATATAAAATTTAAAACCCTAGTTTATATTTGTATTTTCTAAATATTAGAAAACCCTAAATTAAAATTTAAATTGGAGTTCGTGATCAGTCAGAAATTGTGTTACTGTGATTAATGTCAAGTATAATAGGTTTTATATCGTTAATTAAAGTAAACTTAATTAGTGATTTAAGACCATATTGATTAAAACCCTAATTTGTCATGAAATCCTAATTGTGAAATCAAAACTCTAACCGATATTTCTATGAACCCTAATTGCTAATTTTAAGCACTAATTGTTCAAGTAGTAAAGTTAATTAAGTTATAATACCCTAATGTTCATGTATAATTAAAGAATTTAATTTATATTAAAACCTTAATTTATAAATTTTATAAACTAAAATTTTAGTGTATAATTTTATTTTTGTTCAAACCCTAGTTGCTAAATCCTGCAATTTGCTAAGTGCTAAACCCTAAGGGTCAAACCCTAAGGGTTTGGCTATTACCCAAAATTGCCCTTAAATTTCCAAGCAAAAAGACCATTTTACCCTATTGAATTATTGAGTTTTGACAAGTTTGGGAATTGTTTACCAACTTATACCTAATCTTCTAACTCCATGTGACACAAAAATGCCAGCACTCAGTCTTTATATCAATAATACAATGTATCTTGGACTTCTATAAATGGATTGAGAGAGAGAAAATTGAACAATCATGCTCATTTTGTGCACCAACCCTCAACCAATATCTCTCACTAAAAACCAACGAAATCCTTTGCTAGATCAGTCACAAAAACCAGCCCCACGAAATCCAACCACAAATCAGAAGCCTAGAATCATCAATTGATCATAAAAGGTATAAACCCTAGCCCAAAAATCTGTCCAATTTTATGTTGTTAGATTTTATGTTTGATGTGTTAAACATGTTGGTTATAGTATATAATGATGATCTGGGCCGATATTTGATAGATCCATAACATTTAAATACACAAAATTGGTGTTTTCAAAAATCTGGAATTTTTTTAATTTTGAGTCTGACAGTCAAATGTCAGTCATCATAGATCTTGGTATGTTACATGTTTTTGTTGTTTTAGTGTTTGATTTTGTAGTTTAGTATGAGATCTTTCCTCTGGTATAAGAATCAAGGTTCAATGATGTATGGATTTCATTTTATAAATGGTCAAAACCCGTTGACCGGGCATGACTGGCTGAATTTTGGGTAACCCAGAAAGTAGTTTTAAGCGTCTGACAAGATATTCTATGCATTATATCTGACAGTACTTTGATGATCTGTTATGAATCTTGAGTCTAAGTTGTAGTATATTTGTTAGACTAAAGAATCATGCCTTAATGTCACATATATAGTAAACAGGTTAAAAATTATGGCCGGTCAAACCAGTTAAGACGATCATGTTTTCTGTTTTCTGGGTAACCCAGAAAACATAAGAACATGACGACTGACCTAGTTTGACCAGACTAGATCTCGTTGTTTTGTTGTTGTTGTTATGATTTTATGTATTGGATCTCTAGAATTACATGTGTTCTAAAACTTTCAAGCTTTAAATCACAAATACCTCAAGTGTGAAGCAAGTTAAGATGATCGAAAGAAGGCAGTATGAACTGTTCTTCATTTTTGGAAAACCCAGAAATGAAGAACAGCCCTGACAATAAATTTGAGAGCTTAGATCTATCAGCTGAGATGTGTTTTATCCATGTTATCGATTTCTAATTTTAATGTTGCACTTATATTACACTCTAAACACTTTAGGTTGACCAGAATACTTTAGGAGCATAGAGAAATTGTTGGTCAAACGTTACACCTTGCACACTGTCGATAAATTTCTGGGTTGCATGAAGAACATGAAGAACACCTATAGCTACGGTTCTGTCGCTATAGGTGGTCTTTAGCGACAGATAATATATTATTTTCCAGAAATTAATAAATAAATAGAAAAAAATAGTTTTTAATTATTAAAAATACAAAATAAATTATTAAAAATTATTTTAAATTCTAAAAAAATGTTTTTAATTATTTTAAATATATTTCATAAATATTTAATATTTTTAGAATATTAAAAGTATTTAATTTATTTAATTATAATATTAAATAAATTATTTAAAAATGATTTTAATATTTAAAAAATCATTTAAAATTATATTATGGTATAAGAAAATAATTTAAGTTATTTTTGATAACTTTTAATATTATGTGATAATTTTCATTAATAAATTAATATTAATGATAATTAAGTTTTTTATTAAATGAATTAAAAATCATTTTATTAAATTAAAAATCATTTTAAATAATTATAAGGTGTTTAAAAATATTTTAAGTTATAAAATATAACTTTTAATATTTAAAGGTTAAATTCATTAATTAATGATTATTAATGATATTAAAGTTATTTGATATTTATATTAAATAAATTAATTTAAAAATGATTTTATTATTATAAAAATCATTTTAAATGAAAATAAAGTATTTAAAGATATTCTAAGTTATAAAATATAACTTTTAATATTTAAAGGATAATTTCATTAATTATTTGATATTAATGATATTAAATTTATTTAATAGTTATATTAAATAAATAGTTTTAAAATGGTTTTATTTATTTAAAAATCATTTAAAAGGGATATAAATGAATTTAAAATATTTTAATTTATAATTAATAACTTTTAATATTTAAATAATAGTTCATTAATATTTAAATATTAATGGTAATTAATTAATAATGATTTTTAAATGTTTTAAAAATTATTTATGGGTAATGTTAATACTTTAAAAGTATTTTTAGTTATTATAAATAACTTTAACCTTTTGGAAATGGTTTCATTAATAATTTAATATTAATTAAATGTTAATGATAATAGAATTGTTTAGTATTTAAATCATTCAATAATGATTCAGATATTTCAAAAATTATGGTAAATGGTAATAAATATTTTATAATTATTATAAGGCCATGAAAAATAGTATGACTGATGTTTAAGTTAACTATTTGGATATTGAACTTCGGGATAGAGTCTTAGACTCGATTTTTACCCGATAAAGTTGTCGGTAGACCGACATGTTTCAGAAATTGATCTGGACTCAGATAATTGGCTAGATAAATGTTTATTTGTGATTCAATGATTGTTAAAGTTGTGTGACAATGCGATTAGGAATGTGTTGATGTTTGTTTGTGAGTCAATGATTGTTGAACATGTGTGATAATGTGATTAGGTTATATGCTGACTGCGAAATGCAGTACTATGTGTTATGTTATATTGTCCTAATCGAACGAATGATTTGATTAATGATAGGTCGTGATAGAAAAGATAAATCTAAGTTGCGTAATTGTAAGCAGTGAATCAGGCAAGTATCATAACTTTTCATTTTCTTTATGCAATGGACAAGTGTAAGAATGTTTCAGAATTATATTACTATTATACAGATTGTTAAACCTATATTATATAAGCCCATTGATTATCAACATGTTAGTATATGATAATTCAGATATATATTTTGTTCGTTAATTACTATAAATGATTACACAAGTGTCCCCACTTGGATAATCATTGTATTTAACCACATGTTGATACACCTTTGATATACATATATATTGAATTATATAAGACCTTTGTTATGAAAACCCGACAGGTATGAACATCCCGATAATGGGAAAAATTTTTATGCACTACGGTGGACAAAGGATGAACGATAATATCGTTCTAGCAATGTAGTATTGATCAATACAGGGCCCATGGACTGTACACCCTCAGGCCCATAAGAAATGGCCGGTTTACAGATGAATTTCTGTTTAAACTCTTTCGAAAATAAAAACATTGTTCATAATATGTCACAGAAACCCCATGTATAGACAATACATAGTTTTAAAAATTTGAAAGAGGGTTGTTATGTTATTATTATTGGTACAGATTACTTCACAACTATTAACCGGTTGTAGAAGAATATTATAAAGAAAACATTTAAATTCTTTAAACTTATATATATATATATATAAATACTTGTTGGGCACTCAAATGCTCATCCTTGCTTAATTAAAATGTTTTCAGCTAAGTGTGAAGAACTGGAAAGTTCGGCCAAGAACAAGTGAAAAGGAAAGCAAACAGGACATGTTATTGGTATCATTTGTAATATATAGATTGTATTATGTTAATTATATGTATTATATATCATGTAAAGAATGTAGTAAAGGTTGCGTACTTGGGATTAGACTCTGATAAATGTAAGTTAAGTTTAAAATTTATATTATTGTTATTATTATTAGTAATATTTCCGCTCATAGAAATGGTATCGTGAAGTACCGAGTTCGGGTTTCAAGTATCCGGGTTCGGGGACTTTACATATGCAATGTAAAAAAACATGAAATGCGGCTAAAACATACTAAAATGTGCTTGAGATTGGCATAGTTCGCATGAATTGGTACTCCATAAGCAGGTATAAAACCCATTTATCAATTTTTCATCTAAAGTGATGCTTCAGGCAAAGGTTTAGGATGTGTTCTCATGCAACATGGGAAAGTCATAGCCTATGCATCACGACAACTCAAAGAATATGAGAGAAATTATCCTACTCATGATCCAGAGTTGGCAGCTATCATTTTTGCGCTTAAGATTTGGAGGCATTACCTGTATGGAGAGAAGGTGGAGATCTATACGGATCATAAAAGCCTCAAATATTTCTTCACTCAAAAGGAACTCAATATGCGGCAAAGACGATGGCTTGTGTCATACCATCCAATACCATCCTGGAAAAGCAAACGTAGTAGCTGATGCATTGAGTTAAAGATCATATGCGGGTACGAGTGCGATATTGTTAATGCAAAGGCCCATTTTGTATGACTTACAAAGGATGGAGATTGAGTTAAAGACTCCATAGACCCATGTGATGATGACGAATATACGAGTAGAACCGACTTTAATTGATAAAGTTAAAGCTGCTCAAGCTACGGACTTGGAGCTGATGCGTATGAAGACGACAGTACAAGAAGGTGCTGTTTCGAAAGCAAGAATTGATGAAGAAGGAATACTTCGAGTCAACTCCAGACTTTGTGTTCCAAACGACCCTGATTTAAAGTATAAGATCATGATGGAGGCGCACAACACACCGTTTGCAATCCATCTTGGGAGTACCAAAATGTATCGTGATCTTTGACATACATTTTGGTGGAGCAATATGAAGAGAGAGATAGCGGGGTTTATCTCCAGGTGTATAACATGTCAACGAGTCAAGGTGGAGCATCAAGTGCCAAAAGGTCCATTGCAACCACTTAAAATTTCAGAATGGAAGTGGGAGCACATTACCATGGATTTTGTTACTGGTCTTCCCAAGGTTTCTCAAGGCATAGATGTAATTTGGGTCATTGTTGATAGATTGACCAAGTATGGTCATTTCTTATCGATACGAGAAACTTATACACTTGAACGTCTTGCTCGTATATACATAAATGAGATTGTAAGACTATATGGCATGTCAATATCCATAGTTTCTGTTCGAGACCCAAGATTTTGGGTTAGTTTCCAAAAATCTATGGGCACAAATTTACGATTTAGTTCGACGTGTCATCCTCAAACGGACGGATAATCAGAGAGGACTATTCCAACTCTTGAGGATTTATTAAGACTCTGTGTCCTTGACTTCAAAGGAAGTTGGGACAAGTTCTTACCATTGGTAGAGTTTTCCTATAATAACAGTTATCAAGCAAGTATTGGCATGGCTCCATTTAAGGCATTGTATGGAAGAAAGTGTCATTCTCCGGTATGCTGGGATGAGGTAGGTGAAGCAATGTTGTTGGGACCGGAGTTGGTACGTATGACTACAGAAAAGATTTAAACGATCCGAAAACGTATAAAACCCTCACAAGATCGACAAAAGAGTTATGTTGATCTTCATTGAATGGACGTGGAATTCAATATTGGAAATCATGTGTTGTTACGTGTTGCTCTATGGAAAGGAGTTACGAGATTTGGAAAGATTGGAAAACTCAATCCTCGATTCATTGGGCCAGGTTTAATCCTCGATCATGTAGGAACTGTGGCCTATAAACTTGCCTTACCGCCAAGTATGTCTCGTGTTCATAACGTTTTTCATATATCTATGTTACGTAAATATGTGAAAGACCCGAACCACATTATTGAATTAGAACCAGATGAGATAGTGGAAGATTTAACGTATGAAGAGGTAGCTGTTAAAATCTTGGATAAGAATGATCATATTCTACGCTCCAAGGTTATACTTCAAGCCAAAGTTTTGTGGAGAAACCACGTTGTGGAAGAAATGACTTGAGAGTTAGAATCTAAAATGAAATCAAGGTATCCTCACATCTTCGACATATCAGGTACGTACCCTAATTTCATCCTTAAGAAGGGGAGGTTGTAAGACCCCAACATTTTTTAAATAAAGAATAATTTTTCTCGAAATATATTTTTGAATATTATGGTGTGGATATGATATAATGTTATAATGTTATATTTGGAAAATTTTGCAAAGTAAGCAAGTTGATATAAAATATTCGTTGTGTCAGTGAATATTCGATTGGCCGGGGAATATTCGTTTTAACAGGGAATATTCGTAAGACGGCACAATCATTAGTGGACCCCACAACAGAAGTATTGTCGTAGTTAGAAAATGATAGAAATATCTTTTTATAAAATAACAGCGAAAGTTTTATCGTTAACTGTTGAACTACCCGGTGGTAAAAGTACAGTAATACGCGTGATTGGATAGTAGCACACGGTATTGATTATTGATGCTTACGTAAGAAGCCACTCAGTTTACTCAATTATTGCTACAGTAATTATTGCATAGTATCTCATGTTATTTGATTAAATTATTGTCACAGTATCATCTGCATAATATTTTATATTATTAAATCAATAATTGAGACAACAAAGTTATTCATATTATTTTTTACAATATTGATAATGTCTAGAAGTTCTGTCAAGGAGATGTTTGGTCACCTAATTGCGCACCAATAAGGAGAAATCCTAATCGGAAAACCTCCTCTTTCCTGGGAACGACCTGGTTGTTAAATATTATGAGTTATAATATTAGTGATGAGTAATTATTGAAGTATTAAGAATGTGTTTATTGAAGATAAGTGAATTACAAAAGTTAGAAGGGAATAATGCAAACTTGGAAAGCTTTAGGGGTACTTAAGTGTAATAAGTTAAATCAATCTGGACCATTGGTGGTGGTTTTAATAGTAAAACCAATCTGGACCATTGATGGTGGTTTTAATATTAAACCAATTTGGACCATTGATGGTGGTTTTAATAGTTAATCATTTTGGACTGTTGGTGGTTGATTTAATAGTAATCAATCTGGACCGTCGGTGGTGGTTTTAAAAGTAAATCAATCTGGACCATCGATTGTGGTTTTAATAGTAATCGATTTGGACCATCCGTTCTAATAGTAAATTAATCTGGACCATTCATGAATTAGTTACTATTTAGTCCATTCTCCTATAAATAGAAGTTTAATTCTTCTTTCATTCTCACCAATTCACTGAGATTCACAATAGACACTATAAAGAGAGAAACTATAGAGAGCAAGAAGAAGAGTATTCTGTTGCTTCACTTTTACAGTATCCAGCTTTCTACTAAGGTAAGGGGTATTATTTCTTTTGTATTCACAAGGAATACTACTTTTTGTATTCATCCTTTAATATGTCGGAATAACCAGTCTACGCGAATTACGTAACGTATGACGGGTGAAAATCCATTTGCAGTTTCGTATGCTATATATTTTCATCTAAACTTACTATGGTAAGTATTGCTTCTATAATCCCTGAAATTAGTGGGATATCCTTGAAGTTTTGCGCTTCATCCAGTATCGTTTCATTGAAATATTGATATGAACTTTCTTATTAAATATCAATATTTTCACCTGGGGTACTATCCACAGGTTACTATTCACTATAATATTATTCACTCGGGTATTCGGGACACTTTTCATGCCGAGATACTATTCACGAGTTACTATTCACGAGTTACTATTCACCCAGTTACTATTCACTATAATATTATTTAGTCGGGTATTTGGGTATTTTTTATGTTAGGTTACTATTCACGGGTTACTATTCACCCGATTACTATTCACCCAAAAAATGATTTCTTTTCTATCCAAAATATTTTTGATACATGGATATTATTCTTGAATTTTACTCCACAAAGCAGTATCATGTTGACAATTTGGATATTATTGAATACTGGATAAATTAAATTATGAATCTTTAAAATTTACCCTTTGCTTTCATTTAATTAAATTCTTATATCATTGTCATCATTCTCATGCTTATATTATGATAAAAGTCATCTTTGGCTTACGTGCATAGATGGAGTGTTGGTTTATATGATTATTACCAGGAATTATTCGGTATAATCATGACCATTGATGATTACATGAATATCCTTGGCCCGTAGTGCAGGGATGATTCGATGATGTGGTTTATTTATTAAGATGAGTCTCAGCAATAAAGTTGATGAAAACCTTTTTAAATCATAGAAGATAGTAGATATCATGCTCTACTTGACTCTTCTAATGGATTACTTATTCCGCTGCAGTTCAACTTGTTGTCGATTATATTATATCAGTTTAACATTGTTGAAGGCTAATGATAACTTATTCTGCATTATCTTTGTCATAATATTTCTTACTGGGCTAGTTGAGCACACCCTTTTACCTCCATTGTTCTCTTCAGGAAATGAGAACGTAGTCGGAACTAGTCGGGGAACGGAGTGTTGGTCCGAGATGGCTGTTTTAGTAATCCTCACTATTTAATAAATGTAACGAGGATTGAATTTGAGTGTGGATACCGTCTATGAGACAATATTCATGTAAAAACTCTCAGCTCTGGTTGTATTATTAAGTTTGTATTTGTATTCTGTATCATGTATTTGGCAACCTAAGATGGGTGATGTATACCTATTTTGGGGGCGTCACAATTTAATTATTAGATTTAATAATTATTTGATGAAATTGTAGTAAATTAATTTAATTATATGTGTTATAGTTATTAAATTAATGTGGAGAATTTTATTACTCAGATTATGTATTTATGTGAGCTTATTGAATTAAATGAAATATTTAATAAGTATAATGTTATTTTAATTAAATTAAATTAATAATTAATTAGATATTAAATAATTTGACCTATTTAATTAATGAGAAAATTAATTATATGACTGTGAATTTATGAGAAATTATCATATTTTATTTAAATTAAATTAAATAAGATATTTAATATTTGGGTGTGACATTAGTAACCTATAGGATAAAAGATTTATTAAATTAAATGGTTTTGAGCCATTTGAGGTTAACCAAACAAAGCTTTATGGGGAGTTAATAGCTGTTAACCCATGGTTGGGTTAACTGACCACACTGCGCTCAGTTATTTTTTTTTATATAAAATACGACATCTTCTATATTTTCGTTCTTTGCTAAGTCTAGAAAAATGATCAGAGAGAGATTGAGAATTTGTCAGAGCGAAATTTGAGAGTTGTTTGATTTAAGAAGTGTCTGAGAAAGGAGAAAGAATCATTCCTACTAATCTACACTCTACGCTTTGGGTAATTTCTCCAACCCAATTTTTATTTACGTTGTTTAAGTTTTTTTTTAAGAAAATGGCTTTTATGCTCTGTAAAAGCTCTGTAGTGGAAAAAGGAGTAACGATTATGTGTTAATTACGTGATAAATGTTATAATATCATGTTTTATTATATATATTTTATAAACCATATCATCAGTTTCATAAAAACATGTCGTATATACTTCTTACAAAATTATAGAGTATAGAAATATGGCCATATGGACCTTACTCGCAATTTAATACGTCAAACATATATTGTGTCATAAATTTTATACCTTTATATAGTTATGCATATTAAAACAAAGAGACCAAACTTCAAATGAACGGATTCGGTGTTATAACAAATTTGTAGTGTTGATTTTCATGTTCTGTATTCAAAATTTTCTAAAAAAACACCCAGGACAGTAAATTACATGTGTTGATTTTGTTAATTATGTGTTTTAATTATTAAAATCATGCTAGAAGGGTGGAGTAGTTGTTATATTTATATTATAATGTATGGGTATGTCAAATTTCATGTAGGAAATAAGAAATTGGTAGAAATTGGCATGTTCTGCGAATTTTCGCGAACTGCAATTTCTGTAACTCGTACGCCGTGCCGCAGCGCTGGCTGCAGGCACAAGAATCGTGTCGTAGCGCGAGCCACGCCATAGTGCCATTGACCAGGCCGCAACGCCGAGATTAGGCGTGTCAGTGGCGCCGCAGCGCCCCTCTCCAGAATGTCCATAAATAAAAAATTTTTAAAGTGTTCAACTCCATGAATGTGTTATTAACTGAATCTAATGAACATAAAAATTTATTAAAAGTATAATGATATGGTAAAATAGATTCTTAACATGTCAATAACATAATTGCATGTGGATTGAATTATTGAATGCATAATTAACTTATTATTCGTGAAGTGTAAATTGTGTGACAATAAGTATGATAAATTGACTAAATATAGTCATAATCCGAATTAGACAAAAAGAATGAACTTGTGATGATTAATTACATTATGATTAACTAGTATCGTGAATATGAATGGTATGTAGGATTACATCAAGGAGCGTGTATAATTAACGTGTAATCTACGCACGAGGCAAGTTTCCTAACCCTACTTGTTATCATTATTCAAGTTTATAAATTACACCGAATAAATTCTCGTTAATATTAAATCAAGTTAAAATTGTTATATTGAACATTATTTATCTTTTCAAAGTATGATTCTGTTATACAATACTTGTTCTATTGTATACCTCTTGAGATTGTTATTCAATTTAATTATCATTTATTGTTGAACCATATTAGACTAGTGAACCTTATTTGATTCGACTAGTCTATAGTTGATGAACGTTCTAAATTTCAGAACTCTTATTGATTTATTCAAACTAAACTTCCTTCGGTGCGGACTCTAATGTCAAACTGAGATGACAACCCTGTATAGGGATTACTTATGTGTTAGCGTTAAGATATTGTGTACAGTATGGTACTAAGGGCTGATCCCCCTAAGTACGAGTAGAAGAGTCCATAGTCTTATGACTGTTAAAGGTTTCAAGTATAACCCTTGATAACCTAGGACATAGTTCAAGGTCTTATGACCCTCAGAAATCTTTTGATTCTCGTTATTTATTCTTGATTCAAAGGTTCAGCTTTTTATTCCAGAAGTCTTTGATTCACTCGCATGTTATTATATTGTTATTTCATTATTATATTTGTGGGCAATCGTGTTCACTCTTGCATAATAATAACACCGCAGTTAAGAACGAAAGGACTGACGAGCCTTCTACTAGCAAAGGCAATGGAAAGATTAACAAGTGATGAAGACTTGTTGTTTTATGTGATATTGAATTTATGTTTTAGACTTATATTGATGTTATGTAAGACTATAAATTATTTATGTTTCCGCAGTTAAGATTTAAGATTAGTATGACCTGGGATTTATGTATTTTTACAATGTAACTCCTTAAGGAGAGGATTTATTTCTATCTATTAATGCTTTCATTTATTATGGTTAGATAGACATATGATATTTGTATAGTGAACACCAAATCATGTGGAAATTTAAGTACCCGGATTTGGGGGTGTCACAACGCAACTGCGCCAGGTTGAGTTCAGAAGTAAAAACCTGCTCTGTTCTGTAGAGCCTTAAACATCAACAATTCAACTTGATTTCACCATGCTTAATACCATCATTTAGGAGTTCATATATGCAAAACTACTTCCTAATTATAGCATACCAAATCACTTTGATTAACAAAGAATTTCAAGTAATTTCAAGAATTTGACAAAACCTATTTCAAGAACATAAGTTAATATTTTATACCTCTTGGAGCTAAACGACTTAGTTTCTTTCCTCCGAACTTGCTAGCCTCTTCTATGGACAACCCACACTTAATTTCAAATTCTGAGAGGTTCCATAGATAAACAACATCAACATAAACTCTTAGAATTGGGCTACTATTTATAGAAGAAGCTTGAACTGGGCACTCAATTTACACAAAGGTTTGAATCAAAGGACACATCAAGAACACATTGGACAACCAAAGGTTGGCCAACTACCCACATCCATAGCCAATGGCCTAGAATTTCTAGCTAATGAAAGTTATAAGTTTTAGCTTCATACTACTGTTCATGTACCTTTGTGACACTCATTTTGGGACAAGAAGAAATCTCAGCATACTTGACCAACTAAGGCTTGGTTTGGACACTATAATTCCCATGATGTAATATAAATGTATAAATGCTACTACACAAGGAAATTCTGGGTTATTTATGTACTCATATTATATAACCCATGTACATTAAATACACACAATAAAATAACGCATTCACGTATTATTGTCTGGGTAGTTTCATAATTATGTCTACTACTCACATAGGCATATTATAACATTATTTAATATTATATATCAAGTGTACACACATAACTTGTTTTTTTGTTTTCTGGAATGCACAGATATTAATTTATTTCTGTTTAACAATCACTTATGAATTTTATTGCGCTACTTGATACTCCATATCATTAGAATATAATCTTATTATATGATTCTATGCATGTCACACATTTCTCCAATGTTCCAATTCATTTTCTATAGCAAAACTTAACATTCTAAGTTTAGACACTAGCGTAGCTGCGCCATTTTGTACTGCTGGGACGACGCACCTGCGCCAATCCCTGGCAGTGCCAAAATAGGTTAGCTTAAAGCCAGTTCCAATTCCTATCACCACATAAGTTTCATATTGGATAACTTAACTTCGTCAATGGTGATATACCCATACTTGACATAAATCAATACGTTCAAATCTTGCTACTATATTCAAATAAATTGAATATTTAATTATTAAGAATCCTATCAATTCTTGATATCAAACTCTTAGGGTTAGTCCACTAATTTAAATAACTATTAGTGACTCCCTTTAATCATTTCATAAATTCACATAACCACATAAGGTTTAAATAAACTCACAAAGCTAACTCATTAAAATTAATTCACATATTTAATTAATAAGGAGTTTTAAATTCTTGGACGTTACATCCCTTCCCCCTTATAAAAAATATGCCCTCGGAATTGTAAAAATAAGGTTACTCAAATAAAAACGGATAATTCGCTCTCATTTTCTTTTCTAACTCCCACGTAGCTTCTTCTAAGTTGTGATTCATCCAGAGAATCTTAACGGAATGGATAATCTTATTCCTCAGCTTCTGTTCCTTCCTATCTAGTACCTGGACAGGAACTTCCTCGTACGATAAGTCTTTCTCGACTTAGATTGGTTCATAGGAGATAACGTGCTTGTAGTCCAGTTTATATGGCCGTAATACTGACACATGAAACATGTTGTGAATGTGTTCAAGTTCAGGAGGTAACGCTACCTCGTACGCCACTTCACCGACTCGCCTTAGAATCTCGAATGGTCCAATGAACCTGGGGCTCTACTTACCCTTCTTCCCAAAACGAATCTTTTTTTTCCAGGGAGATACTTTCATAAATGCATAGCTTCCTAATTCAAAATCTCTCTTCTTGCGATTTAGGTCCGCATACTTCTTCTGGAGATCTTGAGCTGCTACAAACCTGGCTCTTATCACCTTCATGATTTCTATTGTCTGTTGTACCAATTTTGGTCCTAACAGTCGACGTTCTCAAACTTCGTCCCAATATAAGGGACTTCTACACTTCCTCTAATACAGTTCTTCGTGCGGCGGCATTCCAATACTAGCGTGATAACTATTGTTATACGCGAACTATACTAATGGAAAGTGATCCTCCCAACTACCCTTAAAGTCCATCACATAAGCTCAGAGCAAGTCTTCAAGCATTTGAATTGTTCTTTCGATTTGCCCATCGGTCTGCGGATGATACGTGGTACTCATTCGTAGTTGTGTCCCCATTCTTTCTTGAAGACTCTTCCAAAAGTTTGACGTGAATCGCGGATCTCTATCTGATACAATAGATACCTGCACCCCATTCCTCGAGATAATTTCCTTAATATATAATTTGGCTAACTGGTCCAAACTTATACTTAATCTTAATCGGTAAAAAGTGAGCTGACTTAGTAAGACGATTTACAATCACCCATATGGCATCGTGCCATTTCTGCGTTGCCGGAAGTCTCACCACGAAGTCCATTGTGGTGTGCTCCAATTTCCATTCTGGAATCTCTAATAGTTATAATAACCCGCTTGGTCATTGGTGCTCTGCCTTGATCCTTTGACAAGTTAGACATCTACTTATGCATTCTGCAACCTCTCTCTTCATGTTTGGCCACCAGAAGTGGTGACACAAATCTTGGTACATCTTCGTGCTTCCTAGGTGTATCGAATATCTCGTACTGTGCGCTTCTTGAAAAATTTCTTCTCTTAGTTCTGGTACTAATGGTACCCAAATTCTTCCTTCAAATCTTAGCAGTCCAGTGCTATCAACCTTAAATTTCAATTCCTCACCTTCAGTAAATCGTTTCTTGATGTTATTGCAATTTTTGTCCTTTTCTTGTGTCTCTTTAACCTTATCTAATAAAGTCGGGCTCACTAACACTGTAAATAATTACTCGTCGGTCTCCATCGGATACCTAATTTCTAAGTCTAGTCGTTCGAAATCTTTCACCAATTCTTCTTGAATGGTCAACTTCAATAACTTCTCTATGCCTTTTCTGCTTAAGGAATCTGTCCCTACATTTTATTTGTCTGGATGGTACATAATCTCACAATCATAATCTTTGATCAATTCTAACCATCGGCGCTGCCTCATGTTTAACTCCCTCTACGTGAAGATATACTTCAAACTCTTGTGATTCGTATATATCTCACACTTCTCACCATACAGATAATGCCTCCAAATATTTAAGGCAAAAACTACCGCTACTAACTCCAGGTCATGAGTCAGATATCTCTTCTCATAATCTTTCAATCGACGTGACGCATACGCAATGACCCTGCCGTGTTGCATCAGTACACAGCTAAGACCCTTGTGTGACGCATCACTATACACTATAAACCCTCTCGTGTTGTCCGGTAAAGCCAACACAGGTGCGTGACTAAGCCTCTTCTTCAATTCTAGGAAACTTTCCTCGCACTTCTCCGTCCAAACGAACTTAACTATCTTTCTGGTAAGATTGGTCAACGGCGATGCTAATTTAAAAATATCCCGAATAAATCTTTAATAGTATCCCGCCAATCCTAAGAAACTCCAGATTTCTGTCGGCGTCTTCGGTTGTGCCCAATTAATAACTGCTTCTACCTTCGCTGCATCACTTGAAACACCATTTTTGTCAATAACGTGCCCTAAAAACTGCACTCTTTGCAACCAAAACTCACACTTGGAGAATTTTGCATACAGCTCTTCCCTCTTTAATGTCTCCAACACTATCTGAAGATGCTCGACGTGTTCTTCCTCCGTCTCTGAATACACTAGGATGTCATCTATGCATACGATAACAAACTTATCCAAATACTATTTGAACACTCTATTCATCAAATCTATAAATGTTGTTGGCGCATTCGTCAATTTAAATGACATTACCATAAACTCAAAGTGTCCATACCGAGTTCTGAATGCCGTCTTTGGAATGTCTTTCGGCCTCACTTTCAGTTGGTGATAACCGGTTCATAAGTTAAACTTTGAAAAGTACTTTGCCCCCCTCAACTGATCAAACAAATTGTCTATCCTGGGCAACAGGTACTTATTCTTAATGGTGACCTTGTTCAACTCTCGGTAGTCGATACAAAGTCTTAACGACCCATCTTTCTTCTTAACAAATAAGACTGGTGCCCCCCCCCCCCCACGGTGATACGCTCAGTCGAATGTATCCCTTATCTAACAACTCTTGTAATTGTGCCATTAGTTCTTTCATCTCTACCGGTGCCATACGATATGACGCTTTGTATACCGGTTCTATCCTTGATGCCAAATCAATGATAAACTCAATCTCTCTATCCGGTGGCAATCCCATAATCTCGTCTGTGAAGACATCAACGAAATCTCATACAATATGTATCTGACTCAGTTCACCCTCGACTCATCGATTATCAATTATGTGAGCCAACTAACCTATACAACCCTTCCTAAGCAATCTCTGAGCTTGGACCATCGTCAGACAATGAGATTGTCTTGGCAATTTACTACCATAAAATACCACCTTTGACTTATTCAGAGTCTTAAGGTGTACACACTTCTTCTTACAATCTATAACTGCTCCATGAACCGATAACCAATCCATTCCAAGGATTACATTGAACACCCCTAAATGAAGTGGTATCAAATCCACTTTGAACTTAAATCCTCATAATTCGGCATAACAATTCCTATGAATGTATTCTACGGGAAGAATTTCCTTGTTCGCTACTTCTACGTTCATAGGGTGTTCTAATCTCTCACGGGGTAAGTCTAATAGTTTAGCAAATTCTTCAGAAATAAAAGAGCCGGTAGCACCAGAATCAAATAACACGCATGCATCTATATCATTGATCGGAATGATACCTGACACCACGTCCTTAGATTCCACCGCATCATGTATGGTCATGTTGAACGTTTGTGTTTTTGGTCTGTTGGCTTGACTGGGTGGCCCTCCAATGTTTAGCCCATTGGTGTTGTTGTTGCGATTACCACTAGCTGCATCGCCCTTTTTCTTCGGACAGTCCTTGATGTGATGATTTGTGGCTCCACACGAGAAACATCCTCCCTTCTGCTTATTCAAACACTGAGGAGCCATGTGCCCCGGTTTTCCACAATGATAACAAACACTCTTTCCCCTCATGCACTCCCCCGAGTGGTTCTTCCCACAGTTGTTGCACTTCATACTTTTCTTGGCCTCCCCCCCCCCCGGACTTATTATCTCCCGAAGAATGGCTCTCCGTCCATTTATGCTTGTTGGGGTTGCTTCCTCCGCTATTTCCCCCTTTCTGTCCATCCTGGCCGGTCTTCTTCTCTTGTTTGAATCGAGCGATGGCTTCATTTCCTCCTTCAGCAATGATAGCCCTTTCAAAAAGATCAGAGTAATTCTCAATCTTTAATACAACCACTACTTTCTGTACCCATGGTTTCAGTCCTAATTCAAACCTCCTTGCCTTCATGGCTTCCGTGTCAACCTGATGTGAAGTGAATCGGGCTAACTCGTTAAATCGTATCGCGTACTCTGCGACAGTCATACTACCTTGCTTCAGTTCTAGAAACTTAACTTCCATATCTTGTTGCGTATTCTCTGAGAAGTAATTCTCAAGGAATAGTTCCATAAATTTGTCCCAAGGAATAACTTCTTCGTCTGCTCGTCCCTTATTGACTTTCCACCAATAATTAGCTTAAGCCTTCATCATAAAAGTGGCAAAACTCGTCTTCTGTGCTTCAGCCACTCGTGCGACCTCAAACACCTTCTCTATTTCTTCTATCCATGTCTGGGATTCAATTGGGTCCATGGTTCCTCGGAACTCTAGTGGTCCTACCAATTTAAAGTTCCTAAAGCTAGCCAAGTGTTATCCTGGCTGCCCTACTACTGGCGGGGGTCTGTTTTGCATTGCCTCAGTTAACAGGTTAACAAAGTTTTACATTGGATCAACATTTTCGCTTCCACCATTGTTAACGGAACCTTCCTCCCTCTGATTCCACTGAAGTCTCCTAGGCGGCATGATCTGACGAAAGGAAGAAACAATTAGGCTTTATGTGATATGCTATCCATGTTAGCATTAAGAAGTTTAAGACGTCTATCAATCATTTTTGATTTAAATAAACCACTTTAATATCACAATAAAATTTGATGGATTTCCCCAACCCATTACTTATATACTTTACTTGAGTTTTCTACTAAGGTTATAACCTGTTGGGAGAATGCATATTCTGATTTGATGTTTTTATGTATATGCTCATGATTATTTTGTAAAGTCCTTCAAGTAATATATGTACAAGGACTTAGTGATAGATCAAATTTGTTAGGTTGATCTAAGCTCTTAACGTGTATCATTCTATAATCGAATGTATAGATAGAAAGATCAAAGCTGTTAGGTTGATCTTGAGATGTAATATATAGGCTTTGAAGAAATCGTACTGTATCAATCTGATCAACATTGCAGAAGTCAAGGCAGAAACGTAGAGCTTCAAAGATCGTAGTGTGCTTGCCTTGAAGGGCCTCTTCGGAAATCGTAGAGTGGTCCCAACGTTTGCTTAGCCAACTCAATGATTGTAGTGTGTTCTCAGAAATGTAGAGTTTACAAGTCAACGATCGTAGTTTGCTCTCAGAAACGTAGAGTTTACAACTCAAGCAAGCGAAGATCGAAGTGTGCAAAGACTTCAGAGAAATCATAGTTCTCTCAGCTGATAGCATCAGACCAGGCACCAAGGCGTCAAGTCACCAAGATCTAAATCGTAGAGTATCATCTGTCTTGTGTCAGAAATGTCAAGCCTCATGATTTGTGTGGAGACAAACTTCAAAATAAGAGGAATGGATTCTAAATGCTGCAGTACTCACCAGTCCCAAAGTCATAAGAAATATCCTTAGTATGCAACAAAGAAGCGTATTGAAGAAGCTAAGGAAAGTACCATTGGTAAGGGGGAAAACACCTTTTTAGGTGTTAGGTGAGAAAGCAGTCTGTAGTGTCAGTGGGCCAGAATGCAGTTCAGAAGATGTGTAGAAATGTCTCCATCAAAGATCAGAAAGGTCAAACGCATTTAATGCCTCAACGGATGGGTCCAACGGATAGTTTTCAAGATCACATATATGCGAATCAAGCAGATGAGAGAAAGATTAAGCAAGCATTGAAAAAAAACCATGAACAACTCTCAAAGCTTAACTCTACGATCTGAGAAATAGCAAAGCTTGCTCAGCTACTCAGTCCTATCGAATAAGTACTTAAACAGCAACTGAGTAGCAACCATCAAGAACTCAACATCTACCAATCAATTGAAGAAGAGTACCAAGTCTGTTGGACTTGAAGAGTTCTAAGTGAACTGTAAGAGAGCCAAATCTTCTTAACTTGAAGAGTTCAAGAGTGAACTAAGAAGTTCCTAGACTGCAGGTCTAGAGGGAATCTGTGTGATTCAGAAGTTGTAAAAGACATCCTTAGTGGATTTCCTACTCGTTGAGCAGAAGAGTGGACTAGGAGCTTTAAGTGCTCTGAACCACTTAAAACGACTGTGTCTTTTACGTTCATACTATAACTGCTATAACTGCCACACTCTCATAACTCCACTACTTTGCAAAAGAGATTAAAACAAACATAAATTCCGCTAAGTTTTAATCATCATTAACTAACAAGTTTAAAACAAAAAGATTTTTTAAATATCTATTCAACACCCCCCCTTCTAGATAACTATTGTGCCTATTAGGAACTAACAATTGGTATCAAAGCAGATTCTATTATATAGCTTATAAGCTTTAGTAGATCCAATGGCACACGTTCCAAGCGAATCTAGGACTGGAGGAGGCAACAAGCCACCAATGTGAAACAATGATAAATTTGCAAACTGGAAAGTCAGGATGCAAGCATACATGGACTCAATAGATGAAGATCTATTTGAGACCGTTCATAATGGGCCCTATGTTCCAACAAAGCTTGCACCAACCACTGACGATCCAAACAGGATACAAATCAAGGTTAAAGAAGAGTGGATAGACAGCGAGAAGAGAACTGTCCAACTTGACAAAAAGTGTGACAACCCGATATTTCTATATAAATAAATCATAAATTTTGCATATAATTTTTTTTATGGGTACAATATGTGTCAAGGTAACATATATATGTTTAATTGTGTGATAAGTTAAATATATTTATTACATGAATTATTACAGATAATTTTTATTTTAGAATCATTGATTATTAGCAATTGTATTCCTTAATGGGAATGTATTTATTAACTATTTTTCAATGAAAATGAATATATAATTAAATATTATGTAAATAATATATGAAATGATTTTTTTTAGAATAAATATAATAATTATTATGTTATTATGTGAATTTTGTTAAGATTATTAAGTTAATTATGTTATTTATGTAAGGTAAACCAGATATAGAATCCAAACCCTAATTTCGGGTTTTGATCAAGGAATGAGAATATTAATATAATATTATTATTTGTTAGTATTATAGATATGTATGATTATGTGTGCAATAATAATGTGTGAAACGATTTTATTATGATCAAACCCTAATAATATTTTTACCAACCCTATTCTTGGTTTTGGGATAAAGAATAATAATAACATTATGATATTTTAATATTTTCAGTGTTATAATATGAACTGCATGTACGAGAGCTGATAATAATTGATCAATTGTGTTATAGTATTCGAAAACCCTAGTTTCACTGTATAAGATTTAATACTTATATATATATGTGTTAGATGATATAAATTTATGTGTTACTTTTAGGAGTATTAAATTTGAGACCGCAATTATAATTATATTTTCTAATTATTAGAAAACCCTAATTGTGTTTTTAGAAATTCTAGTTAATTAAATTGATAAACCCTAAATTGCTAAAATTAGCTAGGTTAAATATACTAGTGTTATTAAACCCTAATACTTTGTCCAAATTATTTTTGTTCCATTAAAATTATTAATAAAATGACTTAAATGCCCTTTTTACACATGTGCTAGAAGATTGAGTGTGAATCTTGCTATATTTTGGGTTGGTCACCAACTCTTGATATTTTGAAGATTTAAAGCAACAAGTGGCAGCCATCTAACTCAGCAAATCATTCCAAAGCTCTAGTATATAAGATTAAAGAAAGAGAAAAGTGCTCATTTTGCTACTTTGTTCACCAACACTTCACTTAGACTTTCTCTCTCTAAAACCAACGAAAATCAGTGTTAAATTAGTCCCAAAATTCAGCCCCACGAAATCCCATATCAAATCAGTAGCTTAAAATCAAGATCAAACCAAGAAAGGTATAAAACTCAAGCTTGAAAATCTGTCCATAATTTGTTGTTAGATTTTGTGTTTAAGTGTTATATTATGTTGGTTTTAGTATCTAATGATGATCTGGGTTGCTAGATGTTAGATCCATAACATCTATAAGCTCAGAATTGAAGATCTACAAAATCCGGGAAAATCTTGATTCTGTGACCTGACAATGAATGTCAATGGCCACAGATCTTTGCTCGATGATGTTTTGTGTTGTTTTTAAGTTGTTACTAGTAGTCATCAATGTTGTCTTTAATCTGCAAAAAGAAGCGAGGTCATATTAGTTATAAATCAAAAGTTATTTAAGGTCAAAGCATGTTGACCGAGCTTGACCGGCTGAGATCTGGGTAACCCAGAAATGGTTTTCAGCGTCTGACAATATATTTGTGGCTTCGGATCTTGCTGGTAGTTGTTGTTTTGTTTGTTTTGTTGAAGCTAGATTATAGTCTTGTATATTAACTATAGAATCATGCTTTTATATCGTTTAAACATTTCATATACTGAAAATGGTGGCTAGTCAAAGTAGCAGAGAAGTTCATATTCTCGATTTTCTGGAAAAACCCAGAAAACCCATGAACACGGATTTTGTCAGTGATTGACCGGCTTGTAACTGATTGATTGGTTGATGTTTTGTTTATTTTATGTAATGAATATGTAGTCCTATATGTTGTCTACACATTAAAGCTCTTAGATCTCAAAAATAGTTAATATGTTGCAAGTTGCTGGAGATCAAAAGTGGTCAGTCGGTCTGTTCTTCAAATATGGAAAACCCAAAAATGAAGAACAGCCTCTGACAGTGAGTTTGGACGATTAAATCTGGCTGGTGTTATGTGATTTGTCCATGTTGATTGTTGTATCTTGTAGTCTTGTATTTGTGATACATGATCTGACCAAAACCGAGTCCAGAATCACAACACACACTGAGTTATTCACGGTCAAACATAGCCACTCGGTTGTGACATTGAAATTCTGGGTTTGTATGAAGAACATGAAGAACACCTATAGCGTCGGTTCTGTCGCTATAGGTGGTCTTTAGCGACAGAAATTATTTTTATTTTCCGAAAATAATTTAATAAATGGAAAAAAATAGTTTTTAATTATTAAAAATATAAAATAAATTATTAAAAATTATTTTAAATTCTGAAAAATTAGTTTTTAATTATATTAAATATATTTCATAAATATTTAATATTTTTGGAATACTAAAAGTATTTAATTTATTTAATTATAATATTAAATAAATTATTTTAAAATGATTTTAATATTTGAAAAATCATTTAAAATTTTATTATGATATAAGAAAATATTTTAAGTTATTTTTAATAACTTTTAATATTATTTGATAATTTTCATTAATAAATTAATATTAATGATAATTATGTTATTTACTAAATGAATTAAATAATTAAAATAAAAATGATTTTATTATTTTAAAAATTATTTTAAATAATAATAAGGTATTTAAGAATATTTTAAGTTATAAAATATAACTTTTAATATTTAAAGGTTAAATTCATTAATTAATGATTATTAATGATATTAAAGTTATTTAATATTTATATTAAATAAATTAGTTTAAAAATGATTTTATTATTATAAAAATCATTTTAAATTAAAATAAAAGTGTTTAAAGATATTTTAAGTTATAAACTATAACTTTTAATATTTAAAGGATAATTTCATATTAATGATATATTAATGATACTAAATTTATTTAATAATTATATTAAATAAATAGTTTAAAAATGGTTTATTTATTTAAAAAAATCATTTAAAAAGGATATAAGTGAATTAAAAATATTTTAAGTTGTAATTCATAACTTTTAATATTTGGATAATGATAAATTAATATTAATGGTAATAGAATTGTTTGATATTTAAATCATTTAATAATGATTCTGATATTTCAAAAATTATGAAAAATGGTAATAATTGTTTTAAAATTATTATAAGGTCATGAAAAATAGTGCGACTGTTGTTTAAGTTATCTATTTAAATATTCTGATACAGAATAGAGTCTTAGACTCGATTATTATCTAATAAGGCTGTCGATAAGTCGACATGTTTCAGAAATTGATCTAAACTTAGATATGATTGACTTGTAAATTGTTTAATTGTGATATAATGGTCGTTAAGTTATGTGACAACGTGATTAGGAATGTGCTGACTGCTATATGCAGTATTATGTGTTATGATATAATGTTCTAATCGAATGATTGATTTGCTTAATGATAGGTTGTGATAAAAAGGGTAGAATTAAGTTAAGAATTTGTAAGCAGCGCATCAGGCAAGTATCCTACCTTTGCATTTTCTTTATGCATTGGATAAATGTAAGAATGTCTCAAAGTTATAATATTACTATATAGTTTTTAAAGTCTATATTATATACGCCCATTGATTATCAACATGTTAGTATATGATAAATCAGATATATATTCTGTTCGTTAATTTCTATAAATGAATATACAAGTGTCCCCACTTGGATAATCATAGTATTTAATTGCATGTTGATACCCCTTTGTTATACATATTTGTTGAATTATAGATTATTGTTGGATAAAATAAAACCTTTTGTCTGAAACCCTGACAAATATGAACATCCCTTACCAGGGAAAACTTTTATGCGCCTAAGGCGGATCAAGTAAATGGTAACACCATTTTTGTAATGTAGTATTGATCAATGCAGGGCACAACGGGCTGATCACCCCCGTGTTCGTAAGTTATGACGGTTTACAGATGAATTTTCTGTTTAACCTTTTCAAAAATGAAAATAATGTTCATACTATGTCATATAAAACCTTTATATAGTCTGTACGTAGTTTCAAAAATTTGAAATAGTTATGTAGTTATTATTGGTATAGATTGCTTCACAACTTTTGCCTTGTTGTAGAAGAATAGTATATAGAAAACATTTAAATGTTTTCAGTTTATATATATATATATTATTAATACTTGCTGGGCACTCAAATGCTCATCCTTGCTTAATTTAAATGTTTTCAGTTAAGATCGAACAACCCGAAGGTTCTTCCAAAAACAAGGGGAAAGGGAAGATAGATGGTTGATTGCAATTATTATTACTTGTAATAGTTAAGATTATGAAGACTATGATATATGTTTTATTATTAATAGGACTGGTAATGTATGTTTAAAGGTTATGTACTTGGGAGATGAACTCTGATGAATAAGTATTGTAAAATGATTGTTTATATATTATTGTTATTATTATTAGTAGAATTCCGCTCATAGAAATGATATCGTGAAGTACCGAGTTCGGTTTTCAAGTATCCGGGTTCGGGGACTTTACAGGATGGTATCAGAGCTGTAGGTTATAAACATTAGGAATGTGAAGCCTAGGATTATAACCTTAGTAGAAAACTTTTATAGAATGTGTTAGTTAAGGGAGGGTTTAATGAGATCCAACAAGTATTATCGTACTGAATAAAATATCTTTTCATTTTATCAATGAATATATTTTATTGTGGTACTAATGTTGTTGTTGATTATTTATTGTGATCATAGGATGGCTGGCGAGGGTTCAAATAGTTACTCGGTGAACCAAGAGTCAAGGGACTCTGGTAGGGAGTCCTTGGAGCTTGCAATGATAGGGGATTTGTTGGCTAGAAATGTTGAGCTAGAGAACAGGGTTGAGCATGTGGAGGCAAAGAACCGCACCCTTCAGATTTCAGAGCAACAGTATAGGGACGCCGCTTATCAAGCACAGGCAGAGATAGCTGAGTTACAAAGAAGGTTGAAACAGAAAGAGCTACAGTTAGGACATATAAAAGTTGAGATGGAGGCGAAAGATGCAAAAATATATACCTTGGAGCAATTTTTAGACAATGCCTTTAGGAAGTTTGACACGAAGTGGATGGAGCTGTCCTCCAGTAGTGAGAGCAAGCGTTGATTTGTACTCATGTTAGATATAGTCCCACTTTTATATTTATATTAGGGACTGTTTAGTTGTTGTAAATCCTTATGCCTTGTTGAATGCATGGGATGGTAGTAGACCCCAATCTATAGTTTAGTAGAAGGGTATGTGGTCGTGAATCCTCACTTTTGTCCATTAGAGGATAGTTGGTGGTAGGCAGTTTATGTCCTAAGCGTTTATAGGAGTATGTAAGATGTTTAGTCGGTCTGTATTAAGCCGTGGTATATGGATATATAAGTGGCTCATATAGAGTTTATAAAGAAATGAATTGACTAAATCCATCGTCAAACGAAATAAAAGATAACATAAATAAAACTATTACTTGTTGCATGTATATACTAATCAGGATAATTTATGTGTGTAGATGTCTGGAGAAAAAGGTCTGCTGTATGCCTATAACATGAAGAAGGATCAAACCCATATACCAGAGCTAATATCGCAGCCAATAGCTGAAATAGAAGCTCGCAATGAAACCAACTCGGATGGGGTGGTTATCGTGGAAAATGTAGCACCAGATCCGAAAATGGTGGAGCTGACAGATAGTGATTCAGATCCCAAAATTGAAGTCGGACAAGCATCAATGGAAGTACAGAATTTGAGGAATCAGATTTCTTCTCTGTAAAAGTTGTGGGAAATAGAGAAGCTGTTTAATAGTCAGTTACGTCAAGTGTTAATAGAAACGATGGAAGGGCAGGATAAACTAAAAATTCAAATTGATCAGATGGGGGCTTCAAGCAACACTTCGTGTGCAACTCCGAGAGATAAGGGAAAAAAAATAGAAGATCGTGATTTAGGAAGACCTAGTAAGAAGAAGTGGAAAAGGATATGTTATCTATGCGGCTATGAGGGACATACTACTAAGTATTGTCCTGATTATGAACGGGGAGCATGCTTTGTTTGTGGAAAGAAAGATCATCAGGCAAAGAATTGTCCAAGAAAAAGGACTTATTAACTAGATATTATAGATTCCGTTGTGTAGGCGTGTTTAGTATAATATGTGTGCTTAATATGTCTGTGTGATGTAATATTCTAAAACTTTTGTGTTAGTAAGGTTGTAAATCCCGACTCCTGTAATCACCAAGGGATGAATGATGTTTTAAGCAGTTATGCTATGCTATGTAAATTATCTATTATAGTAATATGAATCTAAGTTTGAATTCTATTTAAAAAGTATAAACTCGTATGATAAGGTTTAGAATATAAGTTAATTTATGGTTTTTACTTAACCAAAATTTGCCGCCAAGATGTCAAACTCGAAACCAAAGGGCAGAAGGATTTGTCAACAACGTTGAGGGACAACAACCAGTAGACCCGATATAGCATTTTGTAAATATGATAGCTCAGACCATGCAACAAGGAATACCAGCAGCAGGGAATCAACCGGATAATCACTTAGCAAATTTCAAAGATTTTAAAGCTGTAGGACCACCAGAATTTGAAGGTACAACTAATCCTGTAGAAGCTCAAACCTGGATTAAATAAATTGAGAAGGCGTTTGTAATAGCTAGAGTAGATGAGGGGCAGAAGACGGTTTTTGCCACTTATATGATGAAGGGTGAGGCGAATTTCTGGTGGGAAGTGAATCAGGCAAGAGCGGGAGAGGGTGTAGTGGCTTGGCAAAGGTTTAAGACTTTATTTTTCGAGAATTACTTTACTTCTAGTATGCAGGCTAGGATGGAGATAAAATTTTTAGAGTTGAAACAAGGAGATATGTCAGTTGCGGATTACGCCGCTAAATTTAATGAGTTAGCTAGATTTGCTCCGCATCAAGTTGATACGGAGTCTAGGAAGGCGAGAAGGTTTGAGTTGGGATTAAACCCTGACTCTATAACAAGGTGGCAGTGTTGCAGATTCCAACATTTGCAACACTTATGGAAAAGGCGATAATTGCTGAGGAAGGGAGTGAGATCATGAGCCTCTATAACAAGGAGAGGAAGAACAAAGGTAAGGTTGAGGCAGCTGAGAAGGGGAAAATTAATAGTGGAAGTAAGGGGGGAAACGAAAAGAGAAAAGTGAACTATTTTGAAAACGTACAGGTGAAGCAAGAGGGTGTGAAAAAGCAGGCAGTTCAATGCAAAACTTGTGGGAAGAACCATTCAGGTGTGTGTTTGAAGGGGAAACCTGTGTGTTTCAAATGCGGGCAGGAGGGCCACATCTCTCCCAATTGCCCAAATCCTAGAAAATATAGTGGCTGTTTTGTTTGAGGTTCAATGGAACACAAGGTGAAGGAATGTCCGAAGAAGAGGGAAGAAACAGGTAGTGTGCATACTGGCAGGGGTAGTGGAACGTTAGCAATCACAGGACCAACATCCAGCAAGCCAACAAAGTCAACATCAAGGGTCTTCAACATGACGGTTCGGGACACGGTGGTAGCTGGCAATGCAATTCCTGGTATTATTCTAATCAATTATATATTCTTATATATATGATTTTTTTATATATATACATAGCAAATTATTTTATAAATAAAGTTTGAAAGAGGAAATTGAGTCATTTTAAAAAAATCAAATCTCCGTTTAATCAGAAAGATCAGTTCGATCAGAAAAGATCAAGATCTACTTACGATGATTGTGCATCTTATGTGCCCGGTATGTGTAGATTTTAAAGCGGTGATTCCGGGGACGGAATCTTTATAAGAGAGGGTGAATGTGACAACCCGATATTTCTATATAAATAAATCATAAAATTTGCATATAAATTTTTTTTATGGGTACGATATGTGTCAAGGTAATATATATATATATATATATATATATATATATATATATATATATATATATATATATGTTTAATTGTGTGATAAGTTAAATATATTTATTACATGAATTATTACAGATAATTTTTATTTTAGAATCATTGATTATTAGCAATTGTATTCATTAATGGGAATGTTTTTATTAACTATTTTTCAATGAAAATGAATATATAATTAAATATTATGTAAATAATTTATGAAATGATTTTTTTAGAATAAATATAATAATTATTATGTTATTATGTGAATTTTGTTAAGATTATTAAGTTAATTATGTTATTTATATAAGGTAAACCAAATATAGAATCCAAACCCTAATTTCGGGTTTTGATCAAGGAATGAGAATATTAATATAATATTATTATTTGTTAGTATTATACATATGTATGATTATGTGTGCAATGTTAATGTGTGAAACGATTTTATTATGACCAAACCCTAATAATATTTTTACCAACCCTATTCTTGGTTTTGGGATAAAGAATAATAATAAAATTATGATATTTTAATATTTTCAGTGTTATAATATAAACTGCATGTACGAGAGCTGATAATAATTGATCAATTGTGTTATAGTATTCGAAAACCCTAGTTTCACTGTATAAGATTTAATACTGTTATATATCTGTGTTAGATGATATAAATTTATGTGTTACTTTATGGAGTATTAAATTGGAGACCGCAATTATAATTATATTTTCTAATTATTAGAAAACCCTAATTGTGTTTTTAGAAATTCTAGTTAATTAAATTGATAAACTCTAAATTGCTAAAATTAGCTAGGTTAAATATACCAGTGTTATTAAACCCTAATACTTTGTCCAAATTATTTTTGTTCCATTAAAATTATTAATAAAATGACTTAAATGCCCTTTTTACACATGTGCTAGAAGATTGAGTGTGAATCTTGTTATATTTTGGTTTGGTCACCAACTCTTGATATTTTGAAGATTTAAAGCAACAAGTGACAGCCATCTAACTCAGCAAATCACTCCAAAGCTCTAGTATATAAGATTAAAGAAAGAGAAAAGTGCTCATTTTGCTACTTTGTTCACCAACACTTCACTTAGACTTTCTCTCTCTAAAACCAACGAAAATCAGTGTTAAATTAGTCCCAAAATTCAGCCCCACGAAATCCCATATCAAATCAGTAGCTTAAAATCAAGATCAAACCAAGAAAGGTATAAAACTCAAGCTTGAAAATTTGTCCATAATTTGTTGTTAGATTTTGTGTTTAAGTGTTATATTATGTTGGTTTTAGTATCTAATGATGATCTGGGTTGCTAGATGTTAGATCCATATCATCTAGAAGCTCAGAATTGAAGATCTACAAAATCCGGGAAAAGCTTAATTTTGTGACCTGACAATGAATGTCAGTGGCCACAGATCTTTGCTCGATGATGTTTTGTGTTGTTTTTAAGTTGTTACTAGTAGTCATCAATGTTGTCTTTAATCTGCAAAAAGAAGCGAGGTCATATCAGTTATAAATCAAAAGTTATTTAAGGTCAAAGCACGTTGTGTTTTATTATTAATAGGACTGGTAATGTATGTTTAAAGGTTACGTACTTGGGAGATGAACTCTGATGAATAAGTATTGTAAAATGATTGTTTATATATTATTGTTATTATTATTAGTAGAATTCCGCTCATAGAAATGATATCGTGAAGTACCGAGTTCGGGTTTCAAGTATCCGGGTTCGGGGACTTTACAAAAAGGCCAAGAACATCCTATTCCAATCCTTAGAAGATGATCTGTTCGAAAACATTGTCAACGACAAAACAACTAAGGAGGTTTGGGAAGCACTGCTAATCATGCATGGAGGAACTGAAGAAGTTAGAGAAAACAAACAATTACTCCTGACACAACAGTATGAGATGTTTGCTCATGTTCAAGGAGAAAACGTAACTGCCACCTATGAAAGATTCAACGTTCTGCTCAACTCTCTATGAGCATATGGGAAGATATATCCTAACAAAGATCTTATCATAAAGTTCATGAGAGCCCTACCTAGCAGGTGGGATGCCAAAACCACTGCTATAAGAGAGTCAAAGAATCTTCACGAGATGATGATAAGTAGGATTTTTACCTACTTATGGAGTACCAATTCATGCGAACTATGCCCATCTCAAGTACATTTTAGTCTAGTTTAGCTGCATTTCATGTTAATTAGCATTACACGTTCTTAAAACTCCTTTGGTGAATAAGTGCAGGAACCGGCCTGTTTTGGTGGTGATTTGGAGCATAAGGCAAATGAATGCTTGAAACGAGGTAAAAGGATGGGATATGTATGGCATGAAGGTGCATTGGTGCAAGGAAATAGAGCATAACGGAGCAAGAAGCAACAATAGGAAAATAGAAACCAGGACCTGCAGATTTCAAGCCGCGCGGCCGCGTGGCAAAACAGCCTTAAGAAGGTGCGCCCGCTCGATCACCCAGCCAGATCTTGGATGCTACTGCAAGTCCCGCGGCCGCGAGACAGACAAGCCTATGGAGCGCGCACTCATGCGCGAGAGCAGCTGAATATATGAACCTACTGCAAGTCTCGTGGCCGCGAGATTATCATGATGGAAGAGCGTGCGGCCGCGTGCGATGTCTGATGCTGCTGGTGTGTTTTACTTTATTTCTGAATTTTAAAGGTTGTAATTGATTTAAAACGATTCCTGACTGGTGTCAGGGGTATCATTCGATATTTTATTAGTTTTCACGTAACTTTACATCCTAATTAGGGTTTTACTCTGGAGAGAGGATTCCAACGTAGAAGGAGGCTATAACGCTACTTTTCTACTCTTTCTTGGGATTTCTCTACGAGAACGGATTATTAATATTAGTTTTTGTTGGAATCTTATGGGGATTGGATATTGATGTGTATTAAACAATTGGGTTTGATAGTTTCATCTTTCCTCTTTCAATTGTTGCTTATTGATCATGTTTAACTTTGATCCCATAATGGCTTTTGGTTCAGTCATGAACTAAACTCCATTATGGGATTCTAACGGATTTTATTATGTAGTTTGATTGCATACTTAAATGCTAGGTTGTTTTGCATATTATATGGGATGTCTGTCATGATTGTTTTGCATACGTGAATGCTTGATCACCATTCGTTTCAGTATTTGTATGGAATTGACAATGAACATGCAAATATGGACTATAATCATGATAGTATACATATATAGGGTTGTGTTATATGGCTTATGTATTTCGTGAACCAGATAGACATATACTGTTTCACCGTATAAGTTAAGATAAGAGCTTGAACTTAAAATCAATATAGTTACAATTTCACATAGACATATAGTGATGTTGGTTATATTGATGATTACATAGAGTTTATCATCTGTGGATGCTGTGTAAGTAGGTCTTAGTGCATTGAAAAATGGCTAATACTCTTTTAGTGCTCTTGGCTATTTTCCTATGATATGTGAACAAGTCAGGCATGATAGTGGCGATTGAATGAAATAGTAAATGAAGTTAGAATCCCATTAATTCCAATATCATTTATTATATCGTTTATATTATTTTAGTTGTTATTTGCAATTCAAGAATCAACCAAGTTTAATCTATAGTGTGAGCGTATAAATATAGTGATTTAATTAATGAATAGTAGTTTAAGTTAAACAACTTTCTCTGTGGGATCGATACTTTACTTGCTCTGTATTACATGTTGACGCATGTATGCTTACATGAGTTGGAGCTCTTTTGTTAGTCGTAAAAAAGAGGCAACAAGTTTTTGGCGCCGTTGCCGGGGAATTAGCTTAATAAATTTTTTCCAACATTAATTTCAATCAAATTGGTCTTAATTTAAACATTTTTTTTATTTTTTTTTAACTATCTTCTTATATTTCTCTCTTTTCAGGTACCATGGATGACTTTGTTTATCAATGGCCTTATGCAAAGATGATTCAACCAAGGGACACGAGCACTAAGGGACTCAATGTATTTTTTACATTGTCAACACAAATTGCAACACTTTCGAAGAGGTTGGATATTCTTGCAGCCCAACGCACTCAAGAGATAGTAGTTACATGTGAATATTGTGCTGTCGAGCATCCGAGTTATCAGTGCAACATCAAGGTTGGACAAGTGCAATTTGGGGGAGATTACTTCAACAACGATGTTTATCCTAATTATCTACAAGGTTGGGGGTATCACTCAGATTATGAACGAAGTTATAACTATCCCAACCAATAATGCATCCCAAGTCCAACACATCCATCAAATTTTTCATATCCACCTTCAACGCAACAAGAGGAAAATTCAAGGTTGAAGGAATTCATGTCAAAAAGCATAGCAGACCATGACGAGATGATGATGAGTCAAGAGTTATCAAGCTAAAATCTTAACAAACAGATGGGACAACTCATTAACTCCTCAATGAATGGTCCTCAATGCATGGATTTCAAAATTGTACAAGATAATTCAAGAATGGAGGATTTGTGGTTCAAGTTTGTAGCATCAACTGAGGAGAAGATGATTGAGCAAGAGAGGTCAATTTGGAATCTGCAGAATCAAATGGATCAAATACTCAAAACCTTGAGCAATCACCCTCCAAACAATTGGTGTTATGACATGGATGATGAAACTGATGGAAAGCCAGAAGTGTGCATGCCACTGGATGAACTGAAAGGAGTGGATGTTGGGGATACAACTGGGGGTTTGGAAAATGAAGAACATCATATCACATGTATTATACCCCAAGTGACTTCTCGAACAGAGTTACAAAATCCAATGAGTTTTGCACACCCATGTCCTCTAGGTAGTCACATTCAAGGAAATGAGCAGTATGATAAAGATGCCTCATATACACAATGGTGGGTTGAAGAAGAGAAAATAATAGAGCAAAAGTTTGTTGTACTTTCCATGCCTCAACGCAACAGTTTATTCCCAATTACAACGGATAAGACACCTAGCTATGCAGTGGAGCTAGAGACATCATGGACAGAAATTACGCTAGATTGCTTCAATTCACAGACCCGTAGGATGGGGAATCTACCAAAACACATAGCGGTTCTAATGGATGGAGGATTCCTAGATTATCGTAGAGGAATTGGATAGTGATGTCAAGAAAAGAGTCCAGCTAATAGACTATAAACCGAGCGCTCGATGGGAGGCACCCCATCCAATCTTTCTCCCTCCTTGTTTAATTCTTATTTACGTTGCCATATTTAGTAGATGTTAGATAGTGGTAAATCTTAATAATAGCTTTATTGTTTCTCCTCTCAGGTTAAATCCAATTGCTATAAGTGTTCAAGATCAAACAAAAGTCAAACCAAACTGAAGCAGAACCAGAGTTGCAGAAGCCACTTGAGGACGCGCGCCCACACGAGCACTCGGCTGGACAGACTTTGCACACTGCATGTTGCGCGCCCGTGCGAGGATTGCATAAGAGGAGCGCGCGGCCGCGTGCGATGCCTGATTGATGCTGAGATGATTATTTTAATTTCAAATCTCAAGCATTCGGACAGTTAGAAGCCCACACTCAGTCTCCAGCTATAGAATATCTCAAACTTAGCCATCGCCTGATATACCATCAGATCATGAAGAGGCGAACGGAGATGACATTGCCACTTTGGGGAGTATTCATTCACTTTTAATTACAATGAGGGCATTGTTTATTTTAAGTTTGGGGGTATTGGGTCGTAGTGAGTAGTTGTTGCATATAGTTAGTTGCATATAGTTTGATTGCATGTTTAAGTTGCATAGTAGGGGTATTGTAGTATGAATTTTTTTTATTTTTCTTTTGTCTTGTTTACTTAGTATGTGTGTAGTTGAATAACATTGCATAATCACAGGCTTTTAGTTAGTTGAATTCTAATTTGGCCAATGATGACATAGAAATTTGATAGATTCTTAAATTCAGTGGATATCTTGAGCTTAGTTATAATTTTATACAGGATATAATTCATGCTTGCTGTTTAGATGCTACCAGGTAGCACGACAATGTTCCTATTTGCTTGTTGGTTAAGATTAGCATGTTTGTCTGCTGAGAGGGAAATGTTGTTTTTAATGATAGAATTATGTAGAAAGTGAGTAATGACTATGAAGACACTTAAACTCAAGTTTTGAGAACGCATGGGTATGTTTGCTTTATATAAAATAAAAATAAAAAAAATCGAATAATTACCGTGGCTAGTCTTGTTTCGAGGCCTTTGTTACTTGAGTAAGTACGCTCGAGGGGATTGTTTCTACACCTAGCGTCCTAAGGTCTTAATGGTCTGGGAGTCGTTGGTTGAAAGCTCACTAAGGGACAGCACTGTTAGCCTAATGGAATGAGGCATTGCACAGTCATGGGAAATATAGATTAAAAAAATCAATAAACACCGCGGGAAAGTGCAAAAATTGCCCTCGCGAGTAAAAATAAAGCAGAATAAACTCTTTGCTAAACCTTAGTTTGTACTGATGTGTTGGAGTAGTTCTTGTTTCATTAATATGCATAGTTCTTAATTTAAACTTTAATTTTCTGCCTTAAGCAATAAAGCATGTGGTATCTTCACCTTTATCAAGCTTATCTCTGAACACATCACACACACATCATCTTTATAGCAGGTTAGGATTATATAATTGTATGTCATTATGCCTTTAGCTTAGTTTGATACTTTGTTCTTGGATCTTGATATTTCTCTGAGGCATATTATATTGGAATTCATAACATGACTGGAAATCTGGGGATTCATTTTCATAGTAGCGTAGCTTGCATAGCATATAGTTTGCATTATATTGTGTTGCTTGGGGACAAGCAACGGTTTAAGTTTGGGGGTATTTGATAAGTGGATTTTTTATACACTTATCCGATATCTTTTACTTAAATCGGTTGCTTATATTCATGTTTCTTAGTTACTTTTCATGCATTCTGTGTTCATTTTGTAGGTTATATGTTTGGGAGCGGTGTGAGCGATTATTGGTAAGGAAAACCAAAGAAAATGCAAAGAAAAAATAATCCGGATATCATTTGGGCTTTCATGTTACTTCATGTTCTTGGCTTGCAACTTGGACTACATTGTAGAACGTCTTTGTAGCTTTCCGGAACATCTTGAATCACTCTAATCGGAGTACGGATGCAAGAGTTATGATCGTTGTACCAACGGACGTCAAACGTCGCTGTTTTGGTTAGCCATTTTCATAGCAGTCCCTTCCAGCTCAATTTCAGCCTTCATCCGTGCATTATTTCTCAGTACTCAAAGAATGAAAGTTGTAGAGCTCGTTGATATCTTCGATTTGATAGGTGACAGGCCCCGTAACGCTTCCCGAATCAAAAGTTATGGCCATTTTACCAGAGCACACTGTAGTAGAAAATCACCCGCGCGCGGGCGCGCAAACTTGCACGCGGCCGCGAGACTTGCAGTAGCAAAAAGACGCGATTTTCACTTGTGCGCGGCCGCGTCCAACTTTAGGCCAATTCTTGCGCGGCCGCGCGACTTCGGGTGTTGACCAAAGCTGACTTTTCATTAAACATTGCAATTGAAGCGTAACGCAGAGGGGGATTCAATTAGGGCATATATATTAGACATATTCTCATCATGTAAACATTATTCCACCCCTTGGGGGCTAGAACTATCATTATTTTCTTTTCTTCTCTTTATTTTTAGATTAGATTAGAACCCTAGAATAACTAAGATTTGGGGATTGAAGCAATTGAAGATCTTTGAAAGTTCAGAAGTGAAAGAAGAGAATAAACTCAGATTTGCTATTCTTAATCCCTAACTCTCTTTACTTCTATTTGTATCTTTCAATGTATATTCAATTGTGGATGATGGATTTTGATTCTATAATGAGCTAAACTCTATTTTGAGATTACAATGGAATCTATTGCTTAGTTTATTTCGATATACTTTATTGTTAACCTTATTAATTGCTATGGGTTTGTCTTTTAAGATTTATGCTAATTTGCTTAGTTGATTGGCCATCAATTACTGTGATAACCCATATGAACTTGAAAGACAAAGTATGGGTTTAGACTTGATCTTGATAGCTTGTGTTTGTATGTTCTACATGGTGATGGAATATATGATTCGTGCTTAGGATAGACATATACCGAAGCACCACTCGTACTCTATTGAGGACTTGGGTTCAAACCCTAATTATTTGTAAATCACATAGACATATAGTGGCTTAGGTAATGTGGGTGATCATGTGTATTCTATCAATTGTGGATTATATGTGATATGAGTATGGTACATCGAGAGATGGTTATATTTCAGTTTCGTATTCTCGACTAACAATCCGTTATAATTAATTTGGTTTAACTAGAAGTGTGTTGATTTAAATTATGCAATAGGGGAAATTGTAATCTCATGTCTTTATTATCTAGTCTCATTCTAGGGGTAGTTAGTACTATTTAATTTCATAGTTTAAATATAAAAACTCAGAGCAATCGTTTAAATAAGACTGAAATGGTTATGGGCTAATGCTTGGTGAACTTTATTAATTAATTCTCTGTGGGAACGATACTTTACTTACTCGTTATTACTTGTTGACCACGTATACTTGCGTGTTGTGCGTAACTAGAAATTAGTCAACACTATCCTAATTACAAAACTATTTACAATGAATAGAAATATTGATCAGTAGTCAAGGGAAAATACATAGGAGGGAGATAGAATTTGTATTAAGAAAAAATTAGAGAAGACGAGGTACGCAAACCCCATTTAATAAAATCAATACATTCATGCATCTAACTAATATAAAATCCAATCACATTGGTCAATAGTCCATAATCAATCCCATTTATTATCATACATATCAACATATGCATCAATAAATAACATTCATCTCATAAATAATAAACATTTTATATATACATTGATACCGATTTAATGGGCAATTTTAATTAGCATAAAATATAATTTTGAAACAAAATAAACTCTTTTATATTTTATCAAAATCATAATAAACTACTTTATTTTATTTTTGTCCAATTTAGAATAAAAATAAACTAATTTATTTTTAATCAAATTTCAAATTAAAATAAACTCCTTTAATTTAACTAACATGGAATCCAATTTCAAGTACAAAATAAACTCCTTTATTTTAACTTAAAATTGCTGGAAAAATAAAATATGTTGAATCATATTCCTTATTAAAATTAAACAGCTTTAATTTTAGGAAATATGGAATCTTATTTCATATGTGAATAAACTCCTTTATCCTAGAAAACATGAAATCATATTCCATATGTGAATAAACTCTTTTATTCAAATGAACGTGGAATCCAATTCCAAGTTAATATAAAACTTTTGGATAAACTATTTTATTCAAACGTACGTGGAATTCAATACCAAGGTAATATAAAACTTTTGAATAAATTTTTTTATTCAAACGAACGTGCAATCCAATTCCAATTAAATAACAACTTTATTTTAATCCAATTCCAAATCAAAATAAACTCATTTATTTGTAATTTAGAATTACTAAAAAAATAGTGTATCTAATTTTAATTAAAATAAACTTTTTATCTTAATTAAAATTCAAAAAAAAATTCTAGGGAGTGGCAATGCGGCGCCGCTAGTGAAATAGCATCAAGCGCTGCGGCGCCAACTCTAATTTTTTCAAAATCTTGACTTGGCGCTACTAATATGCCTTAGGCAAGCGTTACGGCGCTATTGGGCAAAGCCTGTTTTTCCAATTTGTGAATTATGTAGTTTTTCTCCAAAAATATGATTCTATACCAATAATTATGCCCAACAAATTTGTTCTAAACACATATCAACATACATATCGAATTTGAACAATTAATAATTCGCATAAAGCTTTGGCTCTGATGTCACTGTTAGGTTTATAATATTCATATACACAATCAAATTGCGTCAAAGTAAAGCGAAAGCATAAAAACATAGTTCATAATTATTAATTAAACGAAAAAGATGGAGATTAAATTCATACCCTTGTAGAACTCTTCCTCAGGTATAATTTTACATCTAATCATTTTCGCGTTCAACTTGAATCCACCGAGTTTGATTCCTTCATTTGATCAACGTTAGCCACCCAAGTGTTTGGCCTCTAGAGGTGACCCACCAAGGAAGAACAAATATTCAAGAAGATGGGTCTTTGACAAAACCCTAGTTTTCCAATCTCTATAGAAAGTATGTGTACTCTCCCAACTCTTGGCATTGTTATTCACCTGTGTTGGGAAAAACATCAGCCCCCACCCATAATAAAACTCCTCTTATTTATAGATGTAGGCAACCCTCCTTAACAATTATGGAATTGAGTTTTATTTTAATTAATTAATTAACTCCTTTAATTAATTAGGCTCCTAATCTTATTAGAAATAATTAATTTAACTCTTTTAATTAATTAGTCTCCTAATCCTATTAGGAATATATGTGAGTACTTTTATTAATTAATTCTCAAACTCATTTAGGAACTAAATAATAATAATAGTAGTAGTAGTAATAATAATAATAATAATAATAATAATAATAATAATAATAATAAGACTCCTCTTATTAATTTATATTTAATATTTCCAAAATTAAATAATAAATATTAAGTTATTTAATTTATTCTATCACCATAAATTAAATTAAATACACTTAACTTATTATTACGATTATGTCATTTGCTTCTTAAATAAATATTCTTTCTTTTTGTGGTGTGACCCTTTAGGTTTGTAACGACCGAAAAATACGGATCTTATTGTAAAATAATTTTATTAAATTAAATAATAATAAAATCATATTATATATGTTATCAAGATGTTATTGTATAACCTATTGATGTTAGAATATCGTAATATTTGAGCTACGTGGATGAATTAAAGTGTTTAAATTTCCAAGACGAAAATAAAAGTTTTCCAAGAAATTTTCCGAAAAACACTATTCATCGGTATTTGTTCGGGATATAATTTTGAGATTCCGAGAAATACGTAATAATGGAATAACAATGTAAGATGGATTATGTAATAAAATCTAGTTTTGGAAAAAGTAATAATTCGCTTGTGGACTTAATTTATAAACGTTAAGTAAAACGAAGTGTTAAGGAATAAGTAATAATTGTATGATACTTGGTATTGTACAAAAGTAATGAAAGCAAGTATAATACAAAGTATTATACGAGTTTGTATGAAGGATGAAATACCGTATATAAATTCTATAAGAATTAGAATACGAAAATAATAAATCAACAATATGTATTAAGAAATGGTAATGGACTTGGATGATTGGTTAACAATTATATACAAGTCCAAGTGAATTAAAGAGAGAAGCCCAACTATTGAATTAATGAACCAACTAGTGTTTGTTAATGTAAAGCCCAAGGATTAATTAATCCAAGCCCAAGCTAGAATCCATGAGTTAATAGATCCATGGGGCAAAACCATATTAATATGGATAATGTGTAATGACCAAGATATGCGGTGAACAAGTATAGTGGTGACCAAGTGATGTGGTGACTAAGTTAGGAGTATTGACCAAGACTTAGGAGTAATGACCAAGTGTATGATAAGTTTTGTGTCTTGCAAGTAATGAATAGTAAGGAGGTGGCTTAAGGAGGTGGGATGTTTTAAAGACCAAACTACCCTAACCTTGGAAAGTCTATAAATAAAAGAGCTTTGCTAGCCATTTATTGGTTGATCAATTAATCCAACAAATTTAAAGTGCGTAAGTGTTAGATAGAATAATCGACCAATAAGTCACTTCCATAAGTAAGAAGAAGAAGCAAGCTACTTACCAAGACAACAAAAGAGTAAGACTTCTTCTCAATTATCTTCTATCTCTACCATGATAGGATGATAAAAAAAGTTGGGTTAAGAAACATGAATGAGTAAGTAATGAACTTAAACCAATTAAGTTGGTAATAAGTCATTTAAGCTAGCATAAGTTATAAACTTATGTGAAAATAATATGAACTTGTAAGAAGTTTATTAAGAGAAAGGATATGAATGTAAAGGAATTTATATGATCACATGTATCATGTATACCTAAGTTAAGTTATATGTTAAGAACATATAAGGAATGATGTTTAAGAAACTTTAATTGTCATAAGTCATTAACAATGAAATCTTAAGTAGTTTATAGTTGACAAGTTATAAACTTATGAAGAATAAGTTAAAATCGAAAAATGAATCTAAGTTGTTGTATTAAGTTTGTTAAAATGTTCACATGATGAATGAAGTTCATTTGTAATGTTGAACAAATCATAAGAAGGAAGAATTGCTGGAATTTGCACGATTGGACGATAATCGTCGAATACGTAACATTCTCGGAATGGAAGTCAAATTTTCTGTTTGATCACGAAACCATTGTTTTCCAATAGAGACAAGTCATAATTAGCATTTAAGAGTTGCAGACTCAAAAATAATCGGATTCCGACTTAGAACGAAGAAACGAGCGTTGAACGTTCACGAACGTTTATAGTTTTTGTTAAAAATGAACTAATAGGTGAATTTTTAGCAAAGGAAGTCAAATAGATAAAATTCTTGAATTTTCATGTAGAATACGTAATTTGTGAACCGTAGGCTTTTGAACGAGCCAATTCAGACTTATAACGAAGAAGTTATGCGTTCAGGAAGTTCACAAAATTTCAAAACTGAAATTGTTTTCTGGTGCACAGAGTTGGCGCCGCGGCCCCAACCCTAGGCAAAAAGACTCGCCGCGGTGTGGAACAGTAATCGAGCCTACTGCAAGAGTTTGCCGCAGCGCGAACCTTAGTTTAATAAGTGGCACCGCAGCGCCATGAACATTATCAAAATCCTATTGAGTGTGGCGCCGCAGCGCGGCCCATTAAGTAAGGACTCGCGCCGCAGCGCCAAGCCCGGGACAGTCATACATTGAGCTCGCACCGCAGCGCGAGATGTAAGCATAAAGCTGGCACCACAGCACCAGTCTCAGAACAAAGATAGTAATGAAGGTTTCTAAGTACAAAGACAAGAAAACCTAATGGATTCAAAGTAAACATAACTTAAGGAAGGTAAGATAACATTGTTTAAACTTTTGTAAACCTTAAGGAATGTAATTTAAAGGTTGAGATAACCTAGTCAAATATAATGCAAGTATAGTGATAAACTGGAACGAATAATAAATGAATCTAGTACACAATTAGATTGAAATTAATGGTATGATATAGTCATATACATACTTGATTATATGTGACCTAATGTAAGGCATTATGTGATCATGTATTGTAGACACTTGAACGACTTGAATATAAAGTTAAAATACCGTAGCAGACGCTAAAGGCAAGTATTCTAACTCTTTTCTTAGTTCAATCTGAACAAGTTTTTGAGGTTCATGTATTCTTTCGCATGAATTGAAGTATGTTGAAGTTGAAGCCAATTCCTTTGGCTAGACTTGATGTATTGATAATCGATTCATCTATTATCAAATGTTGCTATCTTTTGTCAACTACTTGATATGGTTTTCAAAAGAAGGCTAAAATGTTAAACAAATGTTTTGTCGGTAAAACGACAGGCACGTGAGGTTGCCAAATGCTTAAACGTGCATACGTTTAATGGATGTAGTGTTGATCAACATAGAGTACAATAGGTTGATCACCTAAAAGTGCTCGTAAGTGATATCGGGCTTACGGACTTTCTTCCGGGTTGTCCTTTTCCAATAAAGAATGAATACTCGAGGTCTTTGACCGGAGTGAATGTTTTACTAAATGCTGTTGTTATTGTAAAAAATTTTGAAAGAAAATATGAAGTGCTATTTTGAATTATCAATAGTACTTCATAACTATTGTTCAGTTATTGAAGATATACAATTTGTATGTGTCAAGTATGTTGTTATTAAATTGTTATACTTGCTGAGCTAGTTATGCTCACTCTTGCTTGAACCATATGAATGCAGCTAAGACTGAACGTCCCGAAGGATAGAAAAAGGATAAAAGAAAAACTAAGGCAGATTACTAAGTTTTCTTGTAATAATATAGGTCTATTGTTGTAATTTAACTGATATTATGACAAAGAACCTTTGTAACGGGTATAGAACTTGGGAAATATAAATATTACTTTAAATATATAGAAGTTATGTTCGTTCTTTGAGACTTTTCAATTGAATGGATGTATGAATGTTGTACAGTATAGCACCATCTGTCGGGTTAGAAGATACCCGGATTTGGGGCGCTACAAGTTGGTATCAAAGCCTAGGTTATAAAACTTAAGGGGGAAAGTAGAACCTTAAGTCATAACCTTACGAAAGAATAAAGAAGTAAAAGATAAAAAAATAACCTTATAAAAATGCATTATATTATGTTATGTATTTTTATTATTTTACTGACATGTACTAATCAAACTATATTGTTTTATTGTAGATGTCAGGAGAAAATGATATGTATAGAGATATACATGTAGTAAGCGAGGATTCAGTTAATCGGGTAGAGATACTACCAAATCTTGTAGCCGTAGAACCAGAGTTGGTGACCATGGAGTCGGGAGACTCAGACGACTTAGACTACATGTCTATATTTGATGGCATGCTAGAGGAGGAGGTGGACGTGATTTCCTTTGACCAGGTTCCACCTACAAAGACCCAGGTTCCACCTACAGAGGAAATGTCTAAGGGGGAATCAATGAAGGCACTGTTTATGTCGGTTTGGATAGGAATATCCATTACTGCCAAGAGGTTAAGAAGTTGAAAGAGGAACTCCGAGCTGTCCGTGAGGACAAGACTAGTATGGAAGGAATGTGGGAAGATGAGCACGATGATAGAGTCCTAGCTATGGACAAAGTCCGAGATTTGAGAGGTGAAGTCTTTGAGCTCAAGCAGAAGCTAAAACTAAGAAGCAGAAGTTGGAGAGGATGTCCTATATTCATAGGAGTTCTCATGTAGATTTCCAGCAGCAGGTAGCTGGATATCATGTAGAAGCATGACAGACATGTCATACCATCAGTAGAGATGTTATTACTGGTTTGGCCAGAGCAGATTTTGAGAATGCCTTACGGCAAATGTAATCTAACAATAGCTAGAGTAGAGTAGATATGTAAATATTATGTATCTAGTAGTGACGTAAAACCATCTTTTGTATAACAAAGGGTAGTCTTTTGTAAATCCCAATTTTTGGAAAGTAATTGCGGGATGGTAATGTAATCATCTAAGGCTGAGTAATGTAAACAATGTAGTATTATACTATAAGTTATGAATCAATATAAATCTTTTTATGGAATATGTTAAGTAATGAGTATGAGTTATTATTTTATTACAAATAATAACAAACCAACAGAATAAAGTAATAATGATATGTTGTTTTCTTAACAGCAAAATGCCGCTAAGAAGGAGGCAATGAAATCAGGGCGCTAATGTTAACCAACCGGAGGGTGGTCCGGTTAATCCAATGCAGGAGTTCGTTAATCTGTTAACGGATGCATTTAATAGAATGGGGGCTAATGTACCTGTGATTCCTGGAGTAGTACGAGCTACTACTTTTAAGGATTTCAAAAGTATAGGTCTGCCGGAGTTCAAAGGAACTACGGACCCTATAGAAACCCAAACATGGGTAAATGAAATTGAGAAAGCATTTGTGATAGTAAATGTTGAGGAGGGTCAAAAGGTTGCCTTTGCAACCTATTTGATGAAAGGAGAGGCCAACTTCTAGTGGGAGGCAAACCAAGCTAGGGCCGATACAGGAAACCTAACGTGGGAGAGGTTCAAGAAGATTTTCTTCGAGAACTATTTTCCCACGAGTATACAAGGGAGGATGGAGATGAGGTTTCTAGAATTGAGACAAGGGGATATGACAGTTCCCCAGTATGCTGCCAAATTTAATGAACTGGCACGATTCGCTCCACATCAAGTGGACACTGAAGTGAGAAAGGCTAGAAGGTTCGAGCAGGGCTTGAACCCCTGGCTCTATAGCCGAATCTCTGTGTTCCAAAGTACTTTCTTTGGAACCATACTAGAAAAGGCAATAATTGCCGAAGGTGGGAATGAGGCTCTTAGCCAGTACCACAAAGATAAGAAGACCAAAGGCAGGGTTGATGGAGGAACCAAGACCGAGGGAGCCCGTGGAAGTGGCGACGGTCAGAAGAGAAAGGGGTTTAACTCTGGGAATACCGGAGTAAAACAAGGAGACTCTAAGAGGAGGATGGAGGCCTGTAAAACCTGCGGGAAGACTCATTTAGGAGTCTGTCTCAAAGGAAAGGCGGTATGTTATAATTGTGGACAGGAAAGGCATATTTCGCCTAACTATCCCAATCTGAAGAAGAATCACGGATGCTTTGTATGTGGATCAACTGACCACATAGCAAAGAACTACCCGAAGAAGGGGATAGAAGGAAATAAGGGACCTAATAGCGGGAAGTTAGCTATTAGTGGTCCAGCTCAGACGGGGAAATCAATGGCCCTCACTTTTAATATGACCGTCCAAGATGTGGTGGCATCATGGGATGTAGTTGCAGGTATTATTCCGATCAACAATATAAATGCATACGTGCTATTTGATTCGGGTGCTACTTGTTCATTTATAGCATGTGATTTTGCTAGACGACTAGAATTATTTCTCGAAAAATTGCCTATACCTTTGAATATTAAGGTAGCAAAAGAAGAGATAATTCCTGTTGAAGATATTCATAGGAGATGTTGCATAGAGGTACGTGATTGCAAGTTATCGGTAGATTTAATACCGATAAAGTTAGGAGAATTCGACGTAATTCTCTGGATGGATTGGTTGATTAACCATGGAGAAATTATAGATTGCCAAAAGAAATGTGTGAGCATCAGGATGTTGAAGCAACCTCCTTTAGTATTTTATGGTAGTAAATTATCGGGACGTCCGTGATGCCTTACGATGACACAAACGAGTAAACTCTTAAGGAAGGGTTGTGTAGGTTACCTATGCCATGTTGTTGATACCCAGAGAGTGGGAGCAACCATGGAACAAATACCTATAGTAAACGAATTCATGGATGTATTTCCAAGTGAGTTACCGGGTTTACCGCCGGATAGGGAGATCGAATTTGTGATAGACACTGTGCCAGGAGCGGCACCGGTCTCAAGGGCACCGTACCATATGGCGCCTGTGGAAATGAAAGAACTAATGGTTCAGTTACAGGAACTATTGGACAAGAAGTATATTCAACCAAGTGTTTCGTCGTGGGGAGCACCGGTGTTGTTTGTCAAGAAGAAAGACGGATCGTTAAGGCTTTGTATCGACTATCGGGAGTTGAACAAGTTAACGATAAAGAATAAATACCCATTGCCCAGGATCGATGATCTCTTTGATCAATTGAAAGGGGCAAAGTATTTTTCTAAAATAGATTTGTGGATGGGGTATCATCAGTTGAAGGTTAGAAAGGAAGATGTACCAAAGATTGCATTCAGGACTCGTTATGGTCATTACGAGTTTCTGGTGATGTCATTTGGGTTGACAAATGCACCAGCTACATTTATGGATATGATGAAAAGAGTGTTCAAACTATATTTGGACAAGTTCGTCGTGGTGTTTATCGATGATATTCTAGTCTATTCTAAGATGCCAGAAAATCATGCCGAACACTTAAGATTAGTGTTGGAGACACTACGGAAGGAAAAGTTATATGCAAAATTCACCAAATATGAATTTTGGCTGGAAAAGGTGCAGTTTTTAGGTCATGTCATTGACCAATAGGGGATTTCAGTGGATCCAGCGAAGGTGGAAGCAGTAATGAATTGGGAACAATCGAAAATGCCAACTGAGGTGCGGGGTTTCCTAGGGTTAGTAGGGTACTATCGAAGATTTATCCAAGATTTTTCGAAGATAGCTACCTCGTTGACTAACTTAACAAGGAAGACGGTGAAATACGTATGGACGGATAAATGTGAAGACAATTTTCAAGAACTGAAGAAGAGATTAAGTGAAGCTCCTGTTTTGTCATTGCCAGATGACACGGGTAATTTTATAGTGTATAGTGATGCTTCGCATAAAGGAATTGGTTGTGTACTTATGCAACATGGCAAAGTCATTGCGCATGCATCTCAACAGTTGAAGGATTATGAGAAAGTTTACCCTACTCATGATCTGGAACTGGCCGCGGTAGTGTTTGCCCTGAAGATATGGAGACATTATCTTTATGGGGAAAAATGTGAGATATATACGGACCATAAAAGTCTAAAGTATATCTTCACTCAGAAGGAGTTGAATATGAGACAGAGAAGATGGCTGGAGTTGATAAAGGATTATGATTGTGAAATCCTGTATCACCCTGGAAAGGCCTATGTAGTTGCCAACGCCTTAAGTAGGAAGGGTCGGGAAAAGTTGTCTATGTTAACGGCTCAAAATGAGTTAATAACAGAGATGGCTAGGATGGAAATAGAAGTGAAGATGTCGAGTGATTCGGGGAAATTACTCTTTGCGACGGAGATGCAATTTATCATCGTAGAAAGAGTCAAGGAGATACAACTCAAAGCGGATGAGTGTAACCAAATGAAGGAGCGTTTATCCGAGAAGGAAGAGATTAAGTATAGTCTTGATAATGAGGGATTATTAAGATTTGAGGGAAGAATTTGGGTTCCGAATGAGACGGAATTAAAGGAGCAAGTGTTATAAGAAGCTCATAGTTCGAGATACTCGATACATCCTGGTAGCACTAAGATGTATCAAGACCTTCAACAGAGTTTTTGGTGGCCAAACATGAAGAGAGAAATAGCAGAGTATGTGAGTAGGTGTTTAACTTGTCAAAAAGTTAAGGCTAAACATCAACGACCCAGTGGTTTATTACAGTCATTGGAGATTCCAGAATGGAAGTGGGAGCATATCACGATGGACTTCGTGGTGGGACTTCCGACAATGCAGAAAGGGTACGATTCAATTTCGGTAATAGTGGACCGGTTGACGAAGTCGACTCACTTTTTGCCAATTAGGGTCAAGTATAACTTAGACCAGTTAGCAAAACTTTATGTTAAGGAAATCATTTCCAGACATGGAGTACCGGTATCGATTGTGTCAGATCGTGATCCACGATTCACATCGAACTTTTGGAGGAGTTTGCAAGAGCAGTTGGGAACACAACTGAGGTTAAGCATGACTTATCATCCACAAACTGATGGGCAGAACGAAAGGATAATTCAGACGTTAGAAGACATGTTGAGGTCTTGCATCATGGATTTCAAGGGTAGTTGGGATGATCATCTACCACTAGTAGAGTTTGCATATAACAACAGTTATCATGCAAGCATAGGCATGCCGCCGTATGAAGCTCTGTATAGGAGAAAGTGCAGAACACCTTTGTGTTGGGATGAGGTGGGAGAACGCCGAATGCTAGGACCAGAATTGGTGCAGCAGACAGCGGATGTGGTAAAGTTAATTCGGATGCGTCTCGTCACAGCTCAGGATAGACAGAAGAAGTATGCGGACTCATATAGACTAAGTCGAGAGTTTGAGGTGGGCTCGTATGTGTTTCTAAAAGTATCTCCCTGGAAAGGAAGGAAAGTTAATTCCAAGGTTTATAGGACCTTTTGAAGTATTAAAACGGGTGGGAAAGGTAGCGTGTATGATAGCATTACCTCCAGACCTAGAATGAATACATAACGTGTTTCACGTATCTTATTATGTCCATATAAGCCGGACTATAAGCATATAATCGATTATGAGCTGATTCATATTGAGAAAGACTTATCATATGAAGAGTCGCCGATGCAGATCATTGATAGAAAGGAACAAGTTCTGCAGAACAAGGTAATACCATCAGTAAAAGTATTATGGAAGAACCACGACGCTTAAGAAGCAACGTGGGAACTAAAAGAAAAGATGAAGAAAATTTTTCATCATCTATTTGATTAAAGTAAGACGAGATTCTGGGGACAGAATCCTTATAAGGGGGGGAAAATGTAACGACCGAGAAATTCGGATCTTATTGTAAAATGATTTTATTAAATTAAATAATAATAAAATCATATTATATGTGTTATCAAGATGGTTGTCATTGTATAACCTATTGATGTTAGAATATCGTAGTATTTGAGCTACGTGGATGAATTAAAGTGTTTGAATTTCCAAGATAAAAATAAAAGTTTTTCGAGAACTTTTCCAAAAAATACTATTCATCGGTATTTGCTCAGGATATAATTTTGAGATTCCGAGAAATACGTAATGATTGAATAACAAGGTAAGATGGATTATGTAATAAAAATCTAGTTATGGAAAAAGTAATAATTCGCTTGTGGACTTAATTTATAAACGTTAAGTAAAGCGAAGTGTTAAGGAATAAGTAATAATTGTATGATAATTGGTATTGTACAAAAGTAATGAAAGCAAGTATAATACGAAGTATTATACGAATTTGTATGAATGATGAAATACCGTATATAAATTCTATAAGAATTAGAATACGAAAATAATACATCAACAATATGTATTAAGAAATGTAAATGGACTTGGATGATTGGTTAACAATTATATACAAGTCCAAGTGAATTAAAGAGAGAAGCCCAACTATTGAATTAATGAACCAACTAGTGTTTGTTAATGTAAAGCCCAAGGATTAAATAATCCAAGCCCAAGCTAGAATCCATGAGTTAATAGATCCATGGGGAAAAACCATATTAATATGGAAAATGTGTGATGACCAAGATATGTGGTGACCAAGTATAGTGGTGACCAAGTGATGTGGTGACCAAGTTAGGAGTATTGACTAAAACTTAGGAGTAATGACCAAGTGTAGGATAAGTTTTGTGCCTTGCAAGTAATGAATAGTAAGGAGGTGGCTTAAGGAGGTGGGATGTTTTAAAGACCAAACTACCCTAACTTTGGAAAGTCTATAAGTAGAAGAGCTTTGCTAGCCATTTGTTGGTTAATCAATTAATCCAACACATTTAAAGTTCTTAAGTGTTAGAGAGAATAATCTACCAATAAGTCACTTCAATAAGTAAGAAGAAGAAGCAAACTACTTACCAAGACAACAAAAGATTAAGACTTCTTCTCAACTATCTTCTATCTCTACCATGATAGGATGATAAAAAAAGTTGGATTAAGAAACATGAATGAGTAAGTAACGAACTTAAACCAATTAAGTTGGTAATAAGTCATTTAAGCTAGCATAAGTTATAAACTAATGTGAAAATAATATGAACTTGTAAGAAGTTTATTAAGAGAAAGGATATGAATGTAAAGGAATTTATATGATCACATGTATCATGTATACCTAAGTTAAGTTATATGTTAAGAACATATAAGGAATGATGTTTAAGAAACTTTAATTGTCACAAGTCATTAACAATGAAATCTTAAGTAGTTTATAGTTGACAAGTTATAAACTTATGAAGAATAAGTTAAAATCCAACAATGAATCTAAGTTGTTGTATTAAGTATGTTAAAATGTTCACATGATGAATGAAGTTCATTTGAAATGTTGAACAAATCATAAGAAGGAAGAATGGCCAGAATTTGCACGATTGGACGATAATCGTCGAATACGTAAAATTCTCAGAATGGAAGTCAAATTTTATGTTTGATCACAAAACCATTGTTTTCCAATAGAGACAAGTCATAATTGCCATTTAAGAGTTGAAGACTCAAAAATAACCGAATTCCGACTTAGAATGAAGAAACGAGCGCTGAACGTTCACGAACGTTTATAGTTTTTGTTAAAAATGAACCAATAGGTGAATTTTTAGCAAACGAAGTCAAATAGATAAAATTCTTGAATTTTCATGTAGAGTACGTAATTTGTGAACCGTTGGCTTTTGAACGAGCCAAATCAGACTTATAACGAAGAAGTTATGCGACCGGGAAGTTCATAAAATTTTAAACTGAAATTGTTTTCTGGTGCATAGAGTTGGCGCCGCGGTGCCAACCCTAGGCAAAAAGACTCGTGCCACGGCACGGAACAGTAATCGAGCCTACTGCAAGAGTTCGCCGCAGCGCAAACCTTAGTTCAATAAGTGGCGCCGCAGCGCCATGAACATTATCAAAATCCTTTGGAGTGTGGCACCGCAGCGCGACCCATTAAGTAAGGACTCGCGCCACAGTGCCAAGTCCGGGATAGTCATACATTGAGCTCGCGCCGCAGCATGAGATGTAAGCATAAATCTGGCACCGCAGCGCCAGTCTCAGAACAAATATAGTAATGAAGTTTTCTAAGTACAAAGACAAGAAAACCTAATGGATTCAAAGTAAACATAACTTAAGGAAGGTAAGATAACATTGTTTAAACTTTCTTAAACCTTAAGGAATGTAATGTACAGGTTGAGATAACCTAGTCAAATATAATGCAAGTATAATGATAAACTGGAACGAATAGTAAATGAATCTAGTACACAATTAGATTGAAATGAAGGGTATGATATAGTCATATACATACTTGATTATATTTGACCTAATGTAAGGCATTATGTGATCATGTATTGTAGAGACTTGAATGACTTGAATATAAAGTTAAAATACCGTAGCAGACGCTAAAGGCAAGTATTCTAACTCTTGTCTCACTTCAATCTGAACAAGTTTTTGAGGTTCATGTATTCATTCGCATGAATTGAAGTATGTTGAAGTTGAAGCCAATTCCTTTGGCTAGACTTGATGTATTGATAATCTATTAATGTATTATCAAATGTTGCTATCTTTTGTCAACTACTTGATATGGTTTACAAAAGAAGGCTAAATTATTAAACAAATGTTTTGTCGGTAAAACGACGGGCGCGTGAGGTTTCCAAATGCTTAAATGTTCATACGTTTAATGGATGTAGTGTTAATCAACATAGAGTACAATAGGCTGATCACCTAGAAGTGCTCGTAAGTGATATCGGCTTACAGATTTGCTTCCGGGTTGTCCTTTTCCAATAAAGAATGAATACTCGAGGTCTTTGACCGAAGTGAATGTTTTACTAAATACTGTTGTTATTGTAAAACATTTTGAAAGAAAAGATGAAGTGCTATTTTGAATTATCATTTGTACTTCATAACTATTGTTCAGTTATTGAAGATATACAATTTGTATGTGTCAAGCATGTTGTTATTAAATTGTTATACTTGTTGAGCTAGTTATGCTCACTCTTGCTTGAACCATATGAAAGCTGTCTTGTAATAGTATAGGTATATTGTTGTAATTTAACTGATATTATGACAAAGAACCTTTGTAACGAGTATAGAACTTGGGAAATGTAAATATTACTTTAAATATATAGAAGTTATGTTCGTTTTTTTGAGACTTTTAAATTGAATGGATGTATGAATGTTATATAGTATAGCATCATCTGTCGGGTTGGAAGATACCCGGATTTGGGGGCGCTACAAGGTTCTCTATATTAAACCGCTTGTGAATAAATCAATTAGAACAATTCTAATCTTATTTAAATAAATAAATTAATCAATTAATTTATTTAAATAAATAACATTTATTCTACAATAAGGATGAGGCTCCCTTAGCGATTAACAACTTTTCAGATAATATAAATTTTAATATTAATCATAAAAGAACCTTTGAATAAATAGTTACTGTACAATTCAATCTTTCCACCATACAATGTCCCAATTAAATATAAGACATGGAATTACTGTCAAGTCTTGCTTTATTTAATTCTATGTATTTCGATTCTCAATGCACAACTCCAAATAATTCAAATTAGAAACTCCTTTCTAATTTTATTTTGCCTTGGCCAAGGACTATTGGGTTGTCATTTATGGAATCACATATGACATTCTCTTCTTTTAATAGAAGCGGTAGATTCTTTTTTTATCATACATTATCTCTATGTACAGTTTATTAAACCTAAACATACCCTTTAATATACCTTAAGGGTCTTAAGAAATATGTCAAAGTATAACTCATCATACACAAGATAATATGATGATCTCAAGTCTAAAGATCACTTGTACTATTATCACTATAATAATTTATATTGACAAACAAGTAAAACTCCATTAGGTATTCCTTAGCGAGCCACGTTCAGTGAATTTATTATCCAATAATCACTTACATACTTACTTTAGTGTTTCTATATAAATGATTATGAGATCAATCATCTTCATCCAATGAGCAAGCAACGTATGTATTAATCTATCTGGATTCACTAATCCCTTTTTTTGTAATCCAACAATTAGGAACAATTTTAGTTTGTGAGTTATCTAAGAATTTAGATCTTATTAGCATTGTCATCATCATTTGTGACACCCCCAAATCCAGGTACTTTAATTTCCACATAATTTTGTGTTCACTATTCAACATCATATATCTATCTACCCATAATAAATGAAAGCATAAATAGATAGAAATAAATCATCTCCTTAAGGAGTTACATCATTAACAACATTACATCAATCCTAGGTCATACTGACCTTAAATCTTAACTGCGAAAACATAAACAATGTATAGTCTTACACAACATCAACATAAGTCTTAACACATAAATTTAACATTACATAAAACAACAAGTCTTCATCACTTGTTAAACTTTCCCTTGTCTTTACTAGTAGAAGGCTCGTCGGATCTTTCGTTCTTAACTGCAATGTTATTATTACGCAAGAGTGAGTACGATTTCCCACAAATATAATAATGAAATAACAATATAATAACATGTGAGTGAATCAAAGACTTCTAGAATAAAAACTCAACTTCTGAACCGAGAATGAATAACAAGAATCAAAAGATTTCTGAGGGTCATAAGACCTTGAACTATGTCCTAGGTTATCAAGGGTTATACCTGAAACCATTAACAGTCATAAGACTTTGGACTCTTCTACTCGTACTTAGGGGGATCAGTCCTTAGTACCATACTGTGCATAATATCTTAACGCTAACGCATAAGAAATCCCTATACAGGGTTGTTCATCTTAGCTTTACATTAGAGTCCGCACCAAAGGAAGCTTGGTTTGGATAAATCAATAAGAGTTCTAATATTTAGAACGTTCATCAACTATGGACTAGTCGAATCAAATAAGGGTTCACTAGTCTAATAAGGTTCAGTAATAAATGATATTTAAATTGAATAACAATCTCAAGAGGTATACAATAGAACAAGTATTGTATAACAGAATCATACTTTGAAAAGATAAATAACAATTTGAACTTGATTTAATAATAACAAGAATTTGCTCGAGGTAATTTATAAACATGAATAATGATAACAAGTAGGGTTAAAAAACTTGCCTCGTGCGTAGATTACACGTTAATTATACACGTTCCTTGAATTAATCCTACATATCATTTGCATTCACAATACCAGTCAATTATAACGTAACTAGTCATCACAAGTTCATTCTTTTGTCTAAACTTTGGTTACGACTATACTTAGTCAAATTACTACACTTATTGTCACATAATATGCACTTCACGAACAATAAGTTAACTATGCATTTAATAATTCAATTCACACTTAAATGCATTATTGACATGTTAAGAATCTATTTCAACATCTCATTATACTTCTAACATAATTTTATGTTCATTATATTAGGTTACTATCACATTCATGGACTTGAACACTTTAAAATTTTCATTTCTGGACATTCTAAAGAGTGGCGCTGCAGCGCCACTGATACGCTTACTATCGGCGCAGCGGCGCGGCGGCTCGGTCTTTCGCACTACGGGGTGGATCTTAAGGCATTGGAATGGCGTCGCGGCGCAGCGAACCAGTAAATGTTCTGCAATTCGCAAACAATTGTAGAACATGGCCAAAACCTTCAATTAAATTATTTTTACACGAATTTAGACATACCCAAACATTGTCATACACATATAACTATTACTTAACCCTTCTAGCATGATTTGAACATGTTAAAATATATAATTTTGCATAATCAAAACATATAATTTACTGTTCTTGATTTTCTTGAGAGTTTTCATCACATACCATGAAAATCAACAATACAGGTTCATTATAACACCGAATCTATTTATTTGGAGTTTGATTCCTTCGTTTTAACATGAATAATTATATACAAGTGTGAATTTATGATATAACATATGATTGACGTGTCAAATTTGGTACGTAAGGCCGTAAGGCAATATTTTCATACTCTGTAATTTTGAATAAACAATCCACGACATATATTTTTATGAAACTGATGTTATGTTCATACAACATAGTAAAAACATACTACGTTAACATATTAACACCTACATGTGTAAATTTATGATATAACTTATGATTATCGTGTTAAATTTAGTATGTAAGGCCATATGGTCATATTTTCATACTCTGTAATTTTGAAACAATTTACGACATATATTTATGAAACTGATGATATGGAATTATACGATATATAGTAAAACATGTTATACTTACATAATAACACAAAATTTTTATTCCTTTTTCCAATTACAAAGATTATACAGAACTTGAAAGCCATTTTCTTAAAAAACTTAAACAACAAAAATAAAATTGGGTTAGAGAAATTATTCAAAGCGTAGAGTGTAGGTTAATAGGGATGATCCTTGATGATCCTTTCTCAGATACTTGTTTGATCACACACTCACAATTTCCTTCAAAATTTCTTAATTCTCTCTGATTTTCCTTTTCTAGACTTAGCCAAATGAAAGAAGAAGACATCATATTTTATAAAAATAACTGAGCGCAGGTGTGGTCAGTTAACCGATCATGGGTTAACTGCCCTCAACCTCCCTTAATGCCTTGTTTGGCTAATTGTAAAAGAACTATAACCATTTAGTTTAATAGATCTTTTATACTATAGTTTAATAGTGTCACACCCCTTTATAAAATAAATCAAATATCTTATTTACTCTAATTCACTTAAAATATGATAATTTCTCATAGTCATAAAATTAAATTTCTCATTTATTAAATAGGTCAAATTATTTAATAACTAATTAATTATTAAATTAATTAAAATAACATTTTGTTTATTAAATATTTCATTTTATTCAATAAGCTCACATAAATACACAATCTGAGTAATAAAATTTTCCACATTAATTTAATAAATATAACACATAATTAAATTAATTTACCACAATTGCATCAATTAATTATTAAATCTAATAATTAAATCATCAAAAATATGTATTTAATTCAATAAATATTAAAATTAAATTACAAAATCTCGTTCGTCACATCTTTCCCCCTTAAAAGGATTATGTCCCCAAAATCACGACTCAATAAATTTGACCCGTTACATTCTCCCCCCCCCCCCCTTACAAAGATTATGTCCCCAGAATCGCGTACACATAATTTAAGTAAATAAATTAGGATAATTCTTCATCATATTCTCTTCGAGTTCCCACGTAGATTCTTCATCGTTGTGGTTCCTCCAAATTACCTTAACAGAAGGTATTACTTTATTTCTGAGAACTTGTTCTTTTCTGTCGACAATTTGAATAGGAATTTCTTCGTAAGATAAGTCTTTTTCAAAATGTAGGGGTTCGTTTTCAATTGCATGCTTGTAATCAGGTTTGTAGGGTCGTAATACAGAAACATGGAAGACGTTGTGGACATTCTCGCGTGCTGGAGGTAAGGCTACCTCATACGCAACTTCTCCGATTCTTTGCAGTACTTCAAAGGGTCCAATGAATCGTGGGCTTAATATTTCCTTTCTTTTCGAACCTGATCTTTCCTTTCCAGGGAGAGACCTTCAAGAATACATAAGTACCCGATTCAAACTCAACATTTTTATAGTGTGGATCGACGTATTTCTTCTACCTATCTTGAGCTACTACCAATCTTGTTCGGATCACTTTAACTATCTATGTTGTCTGTTGTACTAATTATGGGCCTAGTAATTGTATCTCGCCAACTTCATCCCAGTATAGTGGAGTTCTGCACTTTCTGCCGTATAACACTTCATAAGGTGGCATGCCAATACTAGCGTGGTAACTGTTGTTGTAGCCGAACTCTACGAGTGGTAGGTGATCATCCCAATTTCCTTTAAAGTCCATCACACAAGCTCTTAGCATATCTTCTTATGTCTGAATCATTCTTTCTCTCTGTCCATCTGTTTGTGGGTGATATGTTGTACTCATTCATAATTGCGTACCCATACATTCTTGTAGACGTTTCCAGAAGTTCGATGTAAAGCGTGGATCTCTATCGGAAATAATTGACACCAGAACTTCATGCCTCAAAACAATCTCTTTCACATATAACCTTGCCAACTGATCTAAGTTGAATCTAATTTTGATCAAAAGGAAGTGTGAAGATTTCGTCAGTCGGTCAACAATAACCCATACTGCGTCATAGCCTTTCTGAGTTATCGAAAGGCCAACCATGAAGTCCATTGTAATATGTTCCCATTTCCATTCTGGGATCTCCAACGGTTGTAGCAACCCACTTGGTCTCTGATGTTCTACTTTCACTTTCTGTCAAGTTAAACATTTGGTAAAACACTTTGCAACATCTCGTTTTAGATTTGGCCACCAAAAATGTTGTCGAAGATCTTGGTACATCTTGGTACTACCAGGGTGAATCGAATATCGTGAACTATGAGCCTCGCTCAAAATTTCTTCTTTAATCTCTGGTACTTGCGGTACCCAAATTCTACTTTCAAATCTCAGTATTCCTTCCTTATCCATCTTAAATCTTAGTTTGGTTCCTTCGGATATCTTCTTTTTCACCTTTTTACATTCTTCATCCTGAAGTTGAACCTCCTTAACTTTATCTAGTAGGGTTGTACCAGATTGCATCTGAAATAGCTTCTCATCAATTTCCATAGGATACTTCACTTCCAACTCCAGTTTTTCCATTTCTGAAATTAGCTCCTACTGAGCGGTCAACATCATTAATTTCTCCCAACCCTTTCTACTTAAGGCATCGGCAACCACATTTGCCTTACCCGGATGGTATAAAATTTCACAATCATAGTTTTTAATTAACTCCAACCACCTTCTTTGGCGCATATTCAAGTCCTTCTGTGTAAAAATATATTTCAGACTCTTGTGGTCATTATATATTTCACACTTCTCCCCATAAAGATAGTGCCTCCAGATTTTTAAAGCAAAAACTACTGCAGCTAACTCCAAGTCATGGGTCGGATACCCATTCTCGTAATCCTTCGATTGTCGTGATGCATACGCAATGACTCTGCCATTTTACATAAGCACACAGCCAAGTCCTTTATGCGACGAATCAAAAAAATAACAAAATTTCATGTATCGTCCGGAAGAGACAACACAGGTGTTGTACTCAACCTCTTCTTCAATTCTTGAAAGCTTTCTTCACACTTCTCCATCCAAACAAATTTCACAGCTTTTTTAGTCAAATTCATTAACGGAGTTGAGATCTTGGAAAAGTCATGAATGAATCTCCTGTAATATCTTGCTAATCCAAGAAAACTTCATACTTCTGACGGCGTCCTCGGCTGATCCCAGTTAATCACGACTTCAACTTTGGATGGATCTATCGAAATTCCATTTTTTATTAATCACATGCCCAAGAAATTGTACCCGCTCGATCCAAAATTCGCATTTCGAAAACTTAGCATACAACTTTTCCCTTCTCAACACCTCCTGCGTTAATTTCAAATGCTCTTCATGTTCTTCCTTGGTTTTTGAATATACAAAAATGTAATCTATAAATACCACTATGAACTTGTCCAAAAATGGCTTGAACACACCATTCATTAGTCCCATAAATACTGCAGGAGCATTCGTTAGACCAAACGGCATTACCAAAAATTTGTAGTGACCATATCGTATTCTGAACACTGTCTTCGGTACATCCTCTGGCCTCACCTTTAATTGATGATAACCACTCCTCAAGTCTATCTTGGAAAAGTATCTCGCACCCTTCAATTGATCAAACAGGTCATCGATCCTCGGTAATGGATATCTATTCTTAATCATGACCTTATTCAGTTCTCTGTAATCAATGCAGAGTCGCATCGTTCCGTCCTTCTTTTTCACAAACAGCATCGGCGCTCCCCACGGCGATACGCTCGGTTGAATGTACTTCTTGTCCAGTAATTCTTGTAGTTGTACCATCAATTCTTTCATTTTTACTGGTGTCATTCGATATAGTGTCTTCAATATTGGAGCAGTTCCTGGCGCCAAATCGATCAAAAAATCAACCTCTCAGTCTGGCGGAAGTCCTAGCAAATCGTCTGAGAATATGTCAACGAAGTTCTTCACAACTGTTATCTCCTCTACTTTCAGATTCTCTTTACGACTGTCGACTATGTAAGCTAGATATCCTACACAGCCTTATCTTAACAACTTCATGGCCTACATCATCGTCAGACAACTCACTTGTCTAGGCAACTTGCTACTATAAAACACAACCTTTGACAGAGTCATAAGGTTAATACGCTTCTTTTGGCAATCAATTACAACCACATAATTGAATAACCAATCCATTCCCAAGATAACGTCAAATTCCCTAAGTCAAATAGGGATAAGATCTACGTTCATGATATTACCCTTAATATCTACTCTACAGTTCTTATGTATGTACTTAACAGGGATTATTTCTCTATTCATAATTTTTATGTTCATGGGGTATTCTAACTCATCTTTAGGCAATTCCAAGTTCTTAGCAAAGTCATCGAATATAAATGAACAAGTAGTACCCGAATCAAATAATACATAAGCATTAAATTTATTGATCGGAATGATACCTGACACCACATCACGAGATTGAACTGCATCATGCACCGTTATGTTGAATGTCCTGGCGGTCGGTCGGTTGGTTGCGGTTGGTCTTGTGATAGTCAGAGCGCTTCCACTGTTGTGTCCTCTATTTCCTCCTGATCCTGCTCCTCTAGATCCCTTCTTAGGACAGTCTTTTGCCAGATGATCCTTTGAGCCACAAGTGAAGTAGGCACCCTTCTTTGGGTTAGGACAGTTAGGTGCTATGTGGCCTTCTTGACCACAATTGTAGCACACTCATTTTCCCTTCATGCAAACTCCCAAGTGAACTTTTTCGCAGGTCGGGCATGCTTTAATTCTCTTCTTCTGACCTCCTTGCTGATTTCCAGTTGACGAATTATCAGACCACCTTCTCTTCTGATTATTACTACCTCTCGTGTTACTGCCACTAGCCTTGTTCATTCCCTCACTTTCACTCTTCTTCTTTTTCTATTCCTGATTATATTTGGTTACCGCATCACTTCCACCTTCATCGAGTATGGCTTTCTCTAGTACCCCAGTGAACGTCTTCAGCTAAAACATCGACACCTTACTATACAACCAAGGCTTCAGTCCTTGTTCAAACCTTCTTTCTTTTCACTTATTCGTGCGCACTTTATATGTGGCGAATCTCGCCAATTCGTTGAATCTAGCCGCATAATCTGGTACGGGCATATTCCCTTATTTCAACACCAGAAACCGAACCTCCATTTGGTTCTGCGATCTGGTCGGGAAATACATCTCGGAAAACATCTCCTTAAACCTCTCCCAGGTAATCATACCTTCTCCTGCACGGACCTTGTTTGCTTGCCACCAATACCTGGCTTCAGATTTTAGCATAAACGTTGCGAAAGTGGTCTTATGGTCCTCTCTGACTCTTGCGACATCAAAAGCCTTCTCCATCTCCATAACCCAAGTCTGAGCTTCGATCGGGTTCATTGAGCCTTTAAACTCTGGCGGTCCCACCGCCTTAAAATCTTTCCAACTAGTAAGTTGACTAATTGTTGAACAGGGTTAGCATTGGCATTATTGTTGTTATTCGTTGACTCTTCCTGAGCTGGTTGACGGTTTTGTCTTCTTCTTGGCGGCATATTTCTGTTAAAATATATGCTTATTAGATCTTTATTTATCTCTCTAAATAGTTAAGGCATTACTCAACAATTTAACATAATCACTTAACACATTATCTCAAACAACTTGATATATTTATTCAAATCAAAAGTTTTAACATCAAAGGATATCATCACTACTATTTACATCAACTATCCCGAGATAAACAATCCACAGGATTTAAAATATTAAAATATTCCTTTGTTCACAACCACATCGAAATTTACATCTAATTACCAGATAAGTTTTTCACATAATTAAACAAATTCTATCACTGCATGTTAAGGTGCTGAACAGCCTTACTACGTTCCTTTTCTATGATGTGAGACATCGTCCTGCGATCTAGCATGTACAATGGTAGTCCTTCGAACTGGATTGGGTACCTCAAAAATTGATCTTGAGCCTCATCCATTGCACTTTGGAGTGTTGAGTACGTCTCCCCAAGCTTAGTCTTCTTCGCATGACAATCCTCTTCTGTAAGATCAGCACGACGTGATTCTCTTACCCAGTCCTCCTCTGCTATGATCAGCCTTTCTGAGCTTTCCTTCAGTTCCTTCTTCAACTTCTCTATCTCTTCAGACTTCTCCTTAGTTTGACCCTTCTCGTGAACCAAATCCCACTCCACGTTTCCTAGACGTGTGTGAAGAATCACAGCATCCCTCTCCTTCTGCTCGATGGTAATCTGCTGAATAATCACTCGCTCAGTCAAATCCTAGATAGTGTCATGTAACTCTACGTTACGGTCATATAACTCGTCGTACATCTCAGTATCGATGGAGTTAGGTGGGAACTCATCTTCTTCCTCTTCCTCTTCAGGATCCTCCTCTGGATCAGTCTCAAGCTCATGCTCCTGACCAACAACAGTGATCAATGGAGATGGCTCTCTCTGTATCAACTATTCCCTGACAACATGAATGTCTCGAAGCTCCTCCTCAGTAGGTACTCGGGGTTCCTCCTCCCCAGCTCGACTAGTTCCTCCAACATCCGACATCTTAACAAAACAATTTCACGTTTTAGTTACTAAGTCGTACTAGTGAGCACATAATTTAACACATAAACACATAAAGTCTTTTATTATCTTTAATAAATTAAGAAATTCATTTCTTAGAACTCGATAAGAGTTTTCTATCACTATGTTCTTCCTATAAGGCTACTACCTAAGGTTGTTCCCCCACCTAAGGTTCATAACCTACAGCTTTGATACCAACCTGTGACACTCCCAAATTCGGGTACTTTAATTTCTGCATGATTTTGTTTTCACTATTCAACATCATATATATATCTACCCATAATAAATGAAAGCATAAATAGATAGAAATAAATCCTCTCCTTAAGGAGTTACATCATTAACAAAATTACATCAATCCCAAGTCATACTAACCTTAAATCTTAACTGCGAAAACATAAACAATTTATAGTCTTACACAACATCAACATAAGTCTTAACACATAAATTTAACATCACATAAAACAACATGTCTTCATCACTTGTTAATCTTTCCCTTGCCTTTACTAGTAAAAGGCTCATCGGATCTTTCGTTCTTAACTACAATGTTATTATTACGCAAGAGTGAGCACGATTGCCCACAAATATAATAATGAAATAACAATATAATAACATGCGAGTGAATCAAAGACTTCTGGAATAAAACTCAACTTTTGAATCAAGAATGAATAACAAGAATCAAAAGATTTCTGAGGGTCATAAGACCTTGAACTATGTCATAGGTTATCAATGGTTATACTTGAAACCTTTAACAGTCATAAGACTATGGACTCTTCTACTCGTACTTAGGGGGATCAACCCTTAGTACCATACTGTGCAAAATATCTTAACGCTAACGCATAAGAAATCCCTATACAGGGTTGTTCATCTCAGCTTGACATTAGAGTCCGCACCAAAGGAAGTTTGGTTTGGATAAATCAATAAGAGTTCTGAAATTTAGAACGTTCATCAACTATGGACTAGTCGAATCAAATAAGGGTTCACTAGTCTAATAAGGTTCAACAATAAATGATATTTAAATTGAATAATAATCTCAAGAGGTATACAATAGAACAAGTATTGTATAACAGAATCATACTTTGAAAAGATAAAGAACAATTTGAACTTGATTTAATAATAACGAGAATTTGCTCGAGGTAATTTATAAACATGAATAATGATAACAAGTAGGGTTAAAAAACTTGCCTCGTGTGTAGATTACACGTTAATTATACACGTTCCTTGAAATAATCCTACATATCATTTTCATTCACAATACAAGTCAATTATAATGTAACTAATCATCACAAGTTCATTCTTTTTTTTAAACTTTGGTTACGACTATACTTAGTCAAATTACCACACTTATTGTCACATAATATACACTTCACGAACAATAAGTTAACTATGCGTTTAATAATTCAATTCACACGTAAATGCATTATTGACATGTTAAGAATCTATTTCAACATCTCATTATACTTCTAACATATTTTTATGTTCATTATATTAGGTTACTATCAAATTCATGGACTTGAACACTTTAAAATTTTCATTTCTGGATATTTTGGAGAGTGGCGATGCGGCACCACTGATAGGCTTACTATCGGTGCTGCGGCGCGGCGGCTTAGTCTTTAGTGCTGCGGTGCGGATCTTTAGGCGTTGGACTGGTGCCGCGGCGCGGCGAGGCGAACCAGTAACTATTCTGCAATTCGCAAAAAATTATAGAACATGGCCAAAACCTCCAATTAAATTACTTCTACACGAATTTAGACATACCCAAACATTGTCATACACATATAACTATTATTTAACCCTTCTAGCATGATTTTAACATGTTAAAAATACATAATTTTGCATAATCAAAACATATAATTTACCGTTCTTGATTTTCTTGAGAGTTTTCATTACAAAACATGAAAATCAACATTACAGGTTCATTATAACACCGAATCTATTTATTTGGAGTTTGATTCCTTCGTTTTAACATGCATAATTATATACAAGTGTAAATTTATGATATAACATATGATTGACGTGTCAAATTTGGTACGTAAGGTCGTAAGGCCATATTTTCATACTTTATAATTTTGAATAAACAATCCATGACATATATTTTTATGAAACTGATGTTATGTTCATACAACATAGTAAAAACATACTACGTTAACATATTAACAACTACATGTGTAAATTTATGATACAACTTATGATTATCGTGTTAAATTTGGTATGTAAGGACATATGGTCATATTTTCATACTTTGTAATTTAGAAACAATCTACGACATATATTTATGAAACTGATGATATGGAATTATACGATATATAGTAAAACATGTTATACTTACATAATAACACAAAATCTTTATTTCTTTTTCCAATTACAGAGATTATACAGAACTTGAAAGCCATTTTCTTAAGAAACTTGAACAACGGAAATAAAATTGGGTTGGAGAAATTACCCAAAGCGTAGAGTGTAGGTTAGTAGGGATGATCCTTTCTCAGATACTTTTTTGATCACACACTCATAATTTCCTTCAGAATTTCTTAATTCTCTCTGATTTTCCTTTTCTAGACTTAGCCAAATGAAAGAAGAAGGCGTCGTATTTTATAAAAATAACTGAGCGCAGTTGTGGTTAGCTAACCGATCATGGGTTAACTGCCCTCAACCTCCATTAATGCCTTGTTTGGCTAATCTTAAAAGAATTATAACCATTTAATTTAATAGATCTTTTATACTATAGTTTAATAGTGTCACACCCCTTTATAAAATAAATCAAATATCTTATTTACTCTAATTCAAATAAAATATGATAATTTCTCATAGTCATAAAATTAAATTTCTCATTTATTAATTAGGTCAAATTATTTAATATCTAATTAATTATTAAATTAATTAAAATAACATTATGCTTATTAAATATTTCATTTAATTCAATAAGCTCACATAAATACACAATCCGAGTAATAAAATTTTCCACATTAATTTAATAAATATAACACATATAATTAAATTAATTTACCACAATTGCATCAATTAATTATTAAATCTAATAATTAAATCATCGAAAATTTTTATTTAATTTAATAAATATTAAAATTAAATTATAAAATCTCGTTTGTCACATCATTATTCTAAAAGTATTACTCAAAACTATGGGTTTATCACATATTATAAAACAGCACCATGTAGATAAATTAAAAGCCTTTAATTAAATAATTCTTTTATTAATAAATGAATAAGATTGTTACAAAGTATATTCTTTATCACCAAACATGATTGACTTGTGTGCATACTACTTTCACTATCAACACTAATTTTATACATGTTATATATGTGATTGAAATGTCATATATGGTGTCTGACTTAGTGAAACATAAACTAGTTAATCTAAGTTTAAAAATGAAAATCAAGCATTGTAGTAAATTATGATTAAAGAGAGAAGCTAGTTTGATTAGAATCATTTAAAGTTCTTGATTCATATGTTCACACTGATTGTTGAATAAACTTTGGATAGCAAGGAAAGATCAGAGTTGAAATAATTCAGTCTTGGGCTAAATAGGAGGTAGCGTGACCGCGCCTCTCCCAAGCCTAATATGCAGCGCGACCACGCCACCCTGCAAAACCATCAAGACCTTTTTACATACTATCTGAAGTGGATGCATGTTTGATTGAGTTCTTTGGGTCTTGTTGTATATTAATGAGTACGTTTAAACTAATCACACATACAATAACTATATAGAGCAAGAATTATTAAACTATTTCTAAATAAAGGAGAATAGTTTTTGTAAGGAATAAGCATTTGAATGATATTCCTATTTATATATGATTTGATTATGATATATATGAATGAATATGCAAGTATGCTTGCATTAAGAAAAGTCGTAAAGTCCTTTGATAGATAATAGGAACATATGTACAAGGACTTAGAATGAATTGATCAAATATGTTAAGATGATCCTACATAAGCAATACAGCTTTGTAAAGTCCTTAAAAAGAAATAGTGTACAAGGACTATAAAGATAGAAAGATCAAGCTTGTTATGTTGATCTTATAATAGATAGGCTAGTAAGATCGTTGAGCACTGCACCAGAAATCGTAGTCTACCAAGAGAGTCAAGGAAAACGCGAGAGCTATCAAGGCAGAATCGTAGTCTGCAAGATAGTAGATCTCGGAGTTTGTAGACTGCCAGGAGAGACGAGGAAGGATCATAGTGTGTCGAGGAGAACTTTCTCGGAGCCGTAATCTGCTGAGGAAGCCATGTTCAGAATCTTAGAGACAACCTGTCTAAGAGCCGACCGAGTATCTGTCGAATCCAAGTCAAGAATCGTAGACCACACTCGGAGTCATAGAGTCTACTGATCATATCAAAGGCAGAGATAGTAGTCGAGCAACATCAGATGAAGACAACAAGCTTAAAGATAGAAATCGTATAGTGTCATGATCTGATCTTGGAGTCGTAGTGTCTGCACAACCGAAGCTGAATCGTAGAGTGCAGATCTAAGGCCTCAACAGAAATGCTCACAACGCCAAGGCAGAATCATAGAGCAAATACGATTCTCAATAAATGAACTCCCAGAATATCCAAAGTATGAAGCCTCTGGTCTGAGCTGCAAAGATACATCCCACATGAAGGAAACCAGAGAGCACTCAATGAATGGCATGTAACCTAACAAAAGATCTAAGCATCAACCCAATTATCATTCAGATAGGGTTGTGAAGCCATTCAAGATGAAGTCTTCCACAAGTTGATCAGAAGAAGACTTCAGTAAGTGCAGTAGTTGTCAAGTAAACAGAAGAAAACGATTGTGGAAGCAACCAGGATCGTAATGTTTGCCAAACAAAGAAGGAACTGATGGAGTGTACACAAAGATACTGGTCAACCTATGAAGAACAAGGCTAAAGTGATTAAGCACTAGGTCAGTCTGTAAGACCTCAACTTTTGTGAATAAAGAATAATTTTCTTAAAATATATTTTTGAATATTATGGTTTGGATTTGATATAATGTTATAGTTGTGGGTAATATTTACAAATTTTGCAAAGTAAGCAAGTGGTTATATAATATTCGATTGGTCGGGGAACATTCGTTTTAACATGGAATATTCGTACGACGGCACAATCATTGGTGGACCCCACAACGGAAGTATTGTCGTAGTTAGAAAATGACAGAATTATCTTTTTATAAAAGTAACGGCGAAAGTGTTACCGTTAAACTATTGAACTACCTGGTAGTAAAAGTACAGTAATACTCGTGGTTGCATAGTAGCACACGGTATTGATTATTGATGCTTACGTGAGAAGTCACTCAGTTATACTCAATTATTGCTACAGTAATTGCTGCATCATATCTCTCATATTATTAATTCAATTATTGTCACAGTATCATCTGCATAATATTTATTATTATTAAATCAATAATTGAGATGACAAAGTTATTCATATTATTATTTTTAATATTAACAATGTCTGGAAGTTCTGTCAAGGAGAGGTTTGGTCACCTAATAGCGCACTAATAAGGAGAAATTCTTATCGGAAAGCCCCCTCTTTACTGGAAAGGACCTGGTTGTTAAATATTATGATTTATAATATTAATGATGAATAAGTTCGTGTTGATTAAAGATAAAATTGATAGTTCCATTGTGTTGGGATTATTAGTGTTAGTGGAAATCGATATTTATTTTGATAATAATTGATGTCTAGAGGTTATATTAACTAATCGAGTAATTAAACGGATAAATGAGCAATTAATTGCTATTATTTCACATGCTTATAACTATTTGTTCACATGTGTGTACTATTGATTCACATTCATGTACTATTAGGGGAGGTGGTGCAAGTTTGATAATACTTGCAGGACTAAATTAAAAATGAAGATAAAGAGGAAGGTATTATACTGTAATATTTCGAGCCCCAAAATGTGTAATTATTGAAACTGTATTTTTCTATAAATAGAAGCTCATTCTTCTCTCATTCTCACCAATTCACTAAGTCTCACAATAGAAATTATTATAAAGAGAAATTATAGAGAGAAGGAAGAAGAGAAGTCTGCTACCTCACTATTCCAGTATCTAGTTTCTTCTAAGGTAAGGGGTATTATTTCTTTCGTATTCATGAAGAGAGTTATTTTCTTTCAATACTCTTAAGGGTTGTTATTCCCTTCTTTATTATTCTGTTGGAATAACCTGTCTGTGCGGTCTATCGCATGCCTGGTTAATTCTGTTGTTATTCCATTCTTTACTATTCTGTTGGAACATCCTATCTATGCGGATTATGCATGACGTGGTTCCATTCTTTATTATTCTGTTAGAATATCCTGTCTATGCGGGTTACGCATGACCTAGTTCCATTCTTTATTATTCTGTTAGAATAACATGTCTGTGCGGATTAAGCACGCCTGGTAAATTCTTCTGTTATTATATTCTTTATTATTCTGTTGGAATAACCTGTCTATGTGGATTTCCGCATGTATGGTGAATAATCATTCGTATTCATTCCTTATTAAATCGTGAAAATGATCTGTCTACGTGGATTACCGCATGGCGGGCAAAAATCCATTTACGGTTTCATATTTCTAATATACTCAGTTGGTTAAAGTTTTGGCTTCTATACTCCATGAAATTAGTGAAATATCCTTGATATTTGCTCTTCATCTAGTATCTTTTCATGGAAATATTCTTCTGAGTATTCTTGAATTTTACTCCACAAAACAATATCATGTTGACAATTTGGACGTTCTTTTTTTCTGGATAAATTAAATTATAAATCTTTAAAAATTTATCCTTGAACTTGTTTTATTGAAGTCTTATATCATTGTCATCATCCTCATGTTTATAATATGTTGAAAGTCATATGTGGCCTATAGTGCATAGATGGACTTGGTATGATTATGACTAGGGATTATTCGGTATAATCATGATCGTAATGTTACAAATGATGTGGTAAAAGTCCTCATTGGCCGTAGTGCATTGATGGACAGTTGTTGGCATGATCATGACCATTGATGAATACACGAATATCCTTGGACCGTAGTGCATAGGTAATTTTTGGTTGTGATACTAATGAATATCCTTGGCCGTAAAGCAAGGATGATGTGGTTTATTTATTAAGCTGAGTCTAAGCGATAAAAGTGATGAAAAAACCTTTTAAATCATAGAAGATAGTAGATTTTATTCTCTACATTACTCTTCTAATGGATTGCTTGTTCCGCTGCAGTTAAACTTGATGTTTGTTATACATTATCAGTTTAACACTATTGAAGGCTAATGATAAATTATTCTGCATTATCTTAGTCATAATATTTCTTACTGGGCTAGTTGAGTTCACCCTTTCTTTCACTGTTCTCTTTAGGAAATGAGAATATAGCTGGGACAAGTCGAGGAACGGATTGACGGTCTAGATGGTTGTTTTAGTAGTCCTCACTATTCTATAAAATAGTGTGACAATAAATGTAATGAGGACTTCATTAAGTGTGGATATTGTCTAGATGACAATATTCTTATTAAAACTTTTAGATTATGTTTTGTCGTATTTTACACGACTGTTGTACAATTAAGTTGCATTTGAATTGTGTACCATGTATTTGGTGACTCAAGATGGGTGATGTATACCTATTTTGGGGGCGTCACAGTTGGTATCAAAGCTTAGGGATATGATCTGTGGCTAAGATGTGAGACTAGAACTAGGAGGGGAGAGACGGGGAATTCCTTCGCTAGTATGACCTACCTAAGATTATTTGGTATTTAATTGGTCGGTCAGAGTATAGGGATAATATGTTCCATGTCAATTAACCCTTTTTCTGTGGCAGTATTTGAAAATGACATCCGAGAATGTTGAGAATAGCAATGGAGCACAGGAGACCGTTGAGTCTCCACAGATCAATAATCAGGTAATATGCATCAGGAAGGCGACAATCCTCATGCAAACAACAACACTGACCAAATGATGAACGATGGAATGTTCATAGGCTTTATGCAATTCATGCAACATCAGGCGAGAGCGGCTCCTATCCAAAATGTAGGTGGAAACACTGGAAACTCTCGGACGGTCACGGCTAAACAGTTCAAGGAGCAAGGACCATCGGAGTTTATTGGAGAGCCAAAACCATTTAAGGCGGAAGCGTGGATAAAGCAGATCACCAAGATATTTGATGTCTTGGGATGCTCTAAGGAGCAAAAGGTTCCCTTTTCCGCCTTTATATTGCAAGGAGAGGCAAATTATTGGTGGGAATCGGTAAAGCGTACTCAACCTGCCGCACTGAAAATGTCTTGGGAGAAGTTCCAAGAACTATTCAACGACAAGTACTTTCCCGAAAGTATTCATCACATGAAAGAGGTATAGTTCATCAAGTTAGAGCAAAAAAATATGATCGTGTCATAGTACGAAGCTAAGTTTGTCGAGTTGTCCCGGTTTGCATCTCACTTGGTTGATAATAAGGAGAGAATGATGCGAATGTTTCTAAGAGATTTGAAACTCGAGGTACGTCAATATCTAATTTCTCATAAACTGTGTTTGTATTCAGATGTTGTAAATAGGTCTCAGTTATTGGAGCGCGATAACGAGTCAACCCAACCAAGAGAAAGCAGCCGGCAAAATGATAATACCAGTGGTGGCAGACATAGAAGCAGTGACAACAAACGTGGAGGGAATCAACATGCCAGAAATGGTAACCACTTCGGTGGTAATCATGGCCAAGACAATAAGAATGGATATTTCAAGAAGAGAAGATTCAAAAATGATGGAAAGACGTTAGCATCAGCACCCATTGTTAAGGAAGGAGAACGACCACCTATCATATGCTTCAAATGTAGAGGGGAGGGACATATCAGTCTAAACTGCGCGATGCAATCCAAAACATGTTACAATTATGGAAGAGAAAGTCACCTAGCCCGATTTTGTCGTTCAGCGAAGATAAGTCCAACTGGGATGGAGACACCAAAGGTCGTCCTAGAAAAGTCAAAGCCGGTAGTGTAAGGGAGAGCGTTTGTCGTAACCTCCCAGAAAGCGAGGAACCCAAACGAGGTCATCACGAGTAAGCTTATCATAAACTCTAGCGAAGTCTATACCTCATTTCATACCGGTTCTACCCATTCTTTTATTTCTCCTACTTGCGCTCAACATTTAAATTTAACTACAGAGAAATTAGACTTTGACTTATCTGTTGAAACTTTGTTGGGAGAAACCTTCATTATATCCACTGTTTATAAGTCTTGTTTGATTCAAATCGGTAACCGCACATACCTGTCCATCTTATCTCCTTAAAAATACTTGCATTTGACGTGATTCTAGGGATTGATTGGTTAACTACTCATCATGCTAAAATTGATTGTTTTCGTAAGGTTGTTAGCTTTCATATTCCTAATTAACCTATTATGCAAATTCAAGCGACCAAACCATTAAAATCAATCACGGTCATCTCAAGCCATAAAGCTATTCGTTTATTAAAAAATGGATGTCAAGATTTCTTAGCTCATGTCATAGATTTAAACAAAAATACGTCAGCTTTGAATGATATTTCTATTGTTAATAAATTCCCTGGCGTATTCCCCGAAGAACTTCCTGGCCTACCCCCGGAGCGTGAAATTGAGTTTGGTATCGATCTTGAACCTGGTACAAAACCCATTTCCAAAGCCCCATATCGAATGGATCTTATTGAACTTCAGGAGTTAAAAACCCAACTACAAGAATTGTTAGACATCGGTTTCATTCGTCTTAGTACGTCTCCTTGGGGTGCTCTTGTTCTATTCGTGAAGAAGAAAAGTGGAAGTATACGACTTTGTATTGATTATCAGGAGTTGAATCATGTGACCATCAAAAATAGGTACCCGTTGCCTCGCATTGATGACCTATTTGACCAGTTGCAAGGAACCAAATTCTTTTCAAAGATTGATCTTCGTTCCGGATATCATCAGTTGAAGATTAAAATTGATGACATTCCAAAGACTGCTTTCAGAACTCTGTACGGGCATTATGAATTCTTAGTCATGTCTTTTGGATTAACTAATGCTCCTACTGCCTTCATGGATATGATGAACCGAGTATTCAAGGAATATTTGGATCACTTTGTGGTCGTCTTTATTGATGACACCTCATATACTCCAAAACCCATGAAGACCATGAGCAACACTTGAGGCTGATACTCCAAAAGCTTCGTGAAAATAAGTTATATGCCAAGTTGAAAAATGCAAGTTCTGGCTTGAAGAAGTTGTATTCCTTAGGCACATGATATCAAATCATGGGATATCTGTTAACCCGGCAAAGATTAAAGCAATTCAAAGCTGGGAGCAAACTAAATCAGTGATCGAAGTGCGTAGCTTTCTCGGCTTAGCTGGTTATTATCGGAGATTCGTTGAAGGGTTTTCTCGAATCGCTACTCCATTAACTCAGCTGACTCAAAAAGATAAAAATTCGGTTGGAGTGAGGAATGTGAGAAGAGTTTTCAAGAACTCAAGAGGAGACTCATTTTAGCACCTGTTCTGACAATACCATCTGGCTTGGAGGAATTTTTCATCTACAGTGATGCTTCAGGCAAAGGGTTATGATGTGTTCTCATGCAACATGGGAAAGTCATAGCCTATGCCTCATGACAACTCAATGAATATGAGAGGAATTATCCTACTCATGATCTAGAGTTGGCAACAGTCGTTTTTGCGCTTAAGATTTGGAGGCATTACATGTATGGAGAGAAGGTGGAGATCTATACGGATCATAAAAGCCGTAAATATTTCTTCACTCAAAAGGAACTCAACATATGGTAATGACGATGGCTTGAGCTATTGAAAGATTATGATCATCCCATTCAATACCATCCTGGAAAAGCGAATATAGTAGCTGATGTATTGAGTAGAAGATTATATGCGGGTACGAGTGCATTATTGTCAACACAAAGGCCCTTTTTATATGACTTACAAAGGATGGAGATAGAGTTAAAGACTCTAGAGACCCAGGTGATGTTGGTGAATATACGAGTAGAACCCACTTTAATCGATAAAGTTAAAGTTGCTCAAGCTACAGACCTAGAGCTGATACATATGAGGAAGAAAGTACAAGAAGGTATTATGCCGGAAGCAAGAATTGATGAAGAAGGAATACTTCGAGTCAACTCCAGACTTTGTGTTCCTAACAACCCTGATTTAAAGTATAAAATCATGATGGAGGCACACAACACAGCGTTTGCAATCCATCCTGGGAGTACCAAAATGTATCGTGATCTTCGACATACATTTTGGTGGAGCAATATGAAGAGAGAGATAGCAGAGTTTATCTCAAGGTGTTTAACTTGTCAACGAGTCAAGGCGAAACATCAAGTACCAAAAGGTCTATTGTAACCACTTGAAATTATAGAATGGAAGTGGGAGCACATTACCATGGATTTTGTTACTGGTCTTCCCAAGGTTTCTCAAGGTATAGATGCAATTTGGGTCATTGTTGATAGATTGACCAAGTCTGCTCATTTCCTACCTATACGAGAAACTTATACACTTGAACATCTTGCTCATATGTACATAAACGAGATTGTAAGACTGCATGGTATGCCAGTATCCATAGTTTCTGATCGAGACCCAAGATTCACTTCAAGATTTTGGGTTAGTTTGCAAAAAGCTATTGGCATGAATTTACGATTTAGCTCGGTATATCATACTCAGATGGACGGTCTATCGGAGAGGACTATTCAAACTCTTGAAGATCTATTAAGACTCTGTGTACTTGACTTCAAGGGAAGTTGGGATAAGTTCTTACCATTAGTGGAGTTTTCCTACAACAACAGTTATCAAGCAAGTATTGGCATGTCTCCATTTGAGGTGTTGTATGGAAGAAAGTGTCATTTTTCAGTATGCTGGGATGAGGTGGGTGAAGCAACGTTGTTGGGACCGGAGTTGGTACGTATGACTACGGAAAAGATTCAAATGATCCGACAACGTATAAAAACCTCACAAGATCGACAAAATAGTTATGTTGATCTTCATCGAAAGGACATGAAATTCGATATTGGAGATCATGTGTTGTTACGTGTTGCTCCATGAAAGGGAGTTACGAGATTTGGAAAGAGTGGAAAGCTCAACCCTCAATTTATTGGCCCATTTTTTATCCTAGATCGAGTAGGAACTGTGGCCTATAGACTCACATTACCGCCAAGTATGTCTCGTGTTCATAACGTTTTTCACATATCTATGTTATGTAAATATGTGAAAGACCTGAACCACATTATTGAATTAGAACCAGACGAGATAGAGGAAGATTTAGCGTATGAAGAGTTACCTGTTAAAATCTTGGATAAGAAGGATCATATTCTACGCTCCAAGGTTATACCTCAAGTCAAAGTTTTGTGGGGAAACCACGATGTGGAAGAAATGACCTGGGAGTTAAAATCTGAGATGAAGTCAAAATATCCTCACATCTTCGATATACCAGGTACGTACCCTAATTTTGAGGATGAAATTTCATAAGAAGGGCAGGTTGTAAGACCCCAACTTTTATGAATAAAGAATAATTTTCTCGAAATATATTTTTGAATATTATGGTGTGGATTTGATATAATGTTATAGTTGTGGGTAATATTTACAAATTTTACAAAGTAAGTAAGTGGTTATATAATATTCGATTGGTCGGGGAATATTCATTTTAACAGGGAATATTCGTACGACTGCACAATCATTGGTGGACCCCACAACAAAAGTATTGTAGTAGTTAGAAAATGACAGAATTATCTTTTTATAAAAATAACGGCGAAAATGTTACCGTTAAACTGTTGAACTACCCGGTAGTAAAAGTACAGTAATACCCGTGGTTGTATAGTAACACACGGTATTGATTATTGATGCTTACGTTAAAAGTCACTCAGTTATACTCAATTATTATTACAGTAATTGCTGCATCATATCTCTCATATTATTGATTCAATTATTGTCACAGTATCATCTGCATAATATTTATTATTATTAAATCAATAATTGAGATGACAAAGTTATTCATATTATTATTTGCAATATTGACAATGTCTAGAAGTTCTGTCAAGAAGAGGTTTGGTCAACTAATTGTGCGCCAATAAGGAGAAATCCTTATCGGAAAGCCCCCTCTTTCCTTGTAACGACCTGGTTGTTAAATATTGTGAGTTATAATATTAAAGATAAATAAGTTCATGTTGATTAAAGATGAAATTGATATTTTCATTGTGTTGGGATTATTAGTATTAGTGAAAATCGACATTTATTTCGATAATAATTGATGTCTGAAGGTTATATTGACCAATCAGGTAATTAATCGGATAAATGAGCAATTAATTGCTATTATTTCACATGCTTATAACTATTTGTTCACATGTGTGTACTATTGATTCACATTCATGTACTATTAGGGGAGGTGGTGCAAGATTGATAATACTTGCATGACTAAATTAAAAATGGAGGTATAGATGAAGGTACTATACTGTAATTAGTTTTTCACATGATTATACTATTAAGTCACATGAATGAACTATTGATTCACATTATTTACTATTAGGAGAGGTGGTCCAAGTTTGATAATACTTGCAGGACTAAATTAAAAATAAAGAAAAAGAGGAAGGTATTATACTGTAATATTTCGAGCCCCAAAACGTGTAATTATCGAAAATATATTTTCTTATAAATAGAAGCTCATTCTTCTTTCATTCTCACCAATTCACTAAGTCTCACAAGAGAAATTATTATAGAGAGAAAGAAGAAGAGAAGTCTGCTACCTCACTATTCCACTATCCAATTTCTTCTAAGGTAAGGGGTATTATTTCTTTCGTATTCATGAAGAGAGTTATTTTCTTTCAATACTTGTAAGGGTTGTTATTCCCTTCTTTATTATTCTGTTGGAATAACCTGTCTGTGCAGTCTATATCATGCCTGGTGAATTCTGTTGTTATTCCATTCTTTACTATTCTGTTGGAACATCCTGTCTGTGCGGATTACGCATGACCTGGTTCCATTCTTTATTATTCTGTTGGAATATCCTGTCTATGCGGGTTACGCATGACCTGGTTCCATTCTTTATTATTCTGTTGGAATAACCTGTCTGTGCGGATTACGCATGCCTGGTGAATTCTTCTGTTATTATATTCTTTATTATTTTGTTGGAATAACATGTCTATGTGGATTACCGCATGCATGGTGAATGATCATTCGTATTCGTTCCTTATTAAATCGTGAAAATGATCTGTCTACGTGGATTACCGCATGGCGGGCAAAAATCCATTTGCAGTTTCATATATTCTATTATACTCAGTTGGTTAAAGTTTTGGCTTCTATACTCCATGAAATTAGTGGAATATCCTTGATATTTGCGCTTCATCTAGTATCTTTTCATGGAAATATTCTTCTGAGTTTTCTTGAATTTTACTCCACAAAACAGTATCATGTTGACAATTTGGACGTTATTAGTTCATAGATAAATTAATTCTTGAACTTGTTTTATCGAATTCTTATATCATTGTCATCATCCTCATGTTTATAATATGTTGAAAGTCATATATGGCCTGTAGTGCATAGATGGACTTGGTATGATTATGACCAGGGATTATTCGGTATACTCATGACCGTAATGTTACAAATGATGTGGTAAAAGTCCTCATTGGACGTAGTACATTGATGGACAGTTTTTGGCATGATCATGACAATTGATAAATACACAAATATCCTTGGCCCGTAGTGCATGGATAATTTGTGGTCATGATACTAATGAATATCATTTGTCGTAGTGCAGGGATGATGTGGTTTTTTTATTAAGCTAAGTCTCAGCGATAAAAGTGATGAAAAACTGTTTAAATCATAGAAGATAGTAGATTTTTTTATATTTTATCAGTTCAACACTGTTGAAGGCTAACGATAAATTATTTTGCATTATCTTAGTCATAATATTTCTTACTTGGCTAGTTGAGCTCACCCTTTCTTTCACTGTTCTCTTCAAGAAATGAGAATATAGCTTGGACAAGTCGGGGAACGGATTGACGGTCCAGATGGTTGTAATGAGAACTCTATTGAGTGTTGATATTGTCTAGATGGTAATATTCTTATTAAAACTCTTAGATTATGTTTTTTCGTATTTTACACGACTGTTGTATAATTAAGTTATATTTAAATTTTGTACCATGTATTTGGAGACTCAAGATGGGTGATGTATACCTATTTTGGGGGCGTTACACAGTCCATTGATGATAAGTGAACGGGAGATCACAAGGAGAGAGCGAGATGGGCATGCCACAAATCTGAAGTTTCTTGATATTCAGAAGAGGCCAGAACAAGGAGTCAATCCATAAGTGTCTGAGATCAGTCAAAGCAAAAAGAAGTGTTGAAGCACTTCACAAAAGAAGGAAGAGGTGTTTTACATTGAAGATCCAATAAACACTCTTCAAGATCGTAGTGTTATCTCTACCTGTCAATGAGCAACATTCAACAAGACACTACGATCAAGTCCAAGAAAATATGCATCAGAATCATAGAGTTTGGTCATCTAAAGATTGAAGAATTGGCAACGGTTCAATATGAAAATTGATATTCGAATAGAGCTTATTGAGAGCATCGATGCAAAAGGACAACCTCTGATTGAGAAATCAGAAGGAAGAAATAAAGTTGACTACCTGCCCAAGATATCAAAGTGACATCTGTGACGGGATAGGCGAAACAGTAAACTGCAGTGTCAAAAAGTCATAAAAGGGATGTCATGTCACATTTGTAGTCTACCTCAAATAACTCGAGATCTGCGAAGAAATTCAAATAGCTCTCAATGGCTGCATTCCAACAGGAAGGTTGTGAAGGAGTATAAATTAACAAGAGCTTCAAAGAACAAGAGGTGCTAATGATTTCTAAGTTATAGAATAATTGAGTTGTTGGAATGCTATTATTGACTCTACGAGTTCCACCAGAACTAAACAGAACAAGTCTCAGTGATAGTGAGATTACAAAGGTAGAAGTGAAGTAGCTTTGAAGGACTCAAACAGTCTAAAGCTTCACTCAACAAAGATGAGAATGCCACTGAAGATGGCAGCTAAACTGAGAAATGAAAATGACAAGAAGATAGCATTCAAAAAAGTGGCAGAGCACAAAGAAGATCCAGAGAGCCACTCTACGAATCACCATGAACCTAAAGCTGAACTAGAACAAGTACAGAACCAAGTCTGCCAACCAGTCAAGAAGAGTTCAGGGTATGCAAAGTGCCAGACGAAGTTTACCAAAAGCTCAAACACTTAGCAGACCCAAATGGTGATGGTGCATAGCTGGTAGTAAATAAAGATGAGCAGAAAGGAATGAAGATCAGCTACATCAAAAAAGATGTAGTCCAGACTCAAAGTAGAATGTCAAGAGGACTACGCCAAGCTGCTTAGTACTAAAGATGTTCAAGATTAAAGACTTCTCAGTAGCAAGGCACTAACAACAACAACATCAATAATAACAAGAAGCCAGGGATTGAGGGGTCCTTGTCCAGAAGGACTAAATGAAGTTCCAAGCATGCTAGGCTTGAAGAGTTCCTAAGGAACTAGAGGAGTTCCAAGGTTGCTGGCCTTGAAGAGTTATTAGTGAACTGAAGTTCTAATGTTGTTGGCCTTGAAGGAATCTTAGTGATTCAGGGTGGTGCCCTTCCTTAGTGGAAATCCTGGTAATTGAAAGCAGAAGAGTGGATTCTGAACCACTTCAAATCCCTCGTGTCATTTACTTTATGTCATTTACATTATATACCTAACTGCTATAACTGCTATGTATGTATTAACTGCTTACCACTTAACTAACTCTAAGAACAATATATGTATGATTATGAATATATCAATGAAGGGGATCTTTTACTTATTCCGCTGTGCTTGAAAAGATTATTATGTTTGTCATATGCTAATTCATTAGCAATACAAAATAAATGAGAAAAGTATTTGAAATTAAAAAAAGGATCGACTCAACCCCCCCCCCCCCCTTGTAGATCTATTATGTGTCTACTGTGAACTAACAATTGGTATCAGAATAGGTTCTCATGCTATATTCAAAAGCTAATCGCTTTGAGTCTGATCCTAAGAACAAACATTGTTCTAAACTCAGTTTAGTAGTAAGTCACTTGTAAATGCAGATGAGCTCACACGTTGGAAATATTATGAACATGTAAATGTGTATATACACCTCAAGCTGCTCAGATTGGTCCATGTTCTTAAATGCCATTACAACAAGACCAATCATTGGCCACATTCAATCGTGTAGTCTGAAGACCAGGCAAAGAAGCTCAAGAGGTATCAACAGCAAAGAGTCAAGTATCCACCAGCCTGAAAGATGAGATGGCCATACATTCTAAAAAGTACTTATCTAGAGAAGAAAGAAGAATTCCTCAAATATGTATTTGGCCAACCAACAGCTGGATGTGAACCCTGAGGTTCAAAGTTATCAAAGAAATAAGGATGCCAAGATTCTCTTAGCTTACATCCTCAAGGCTATGACTGATTGATTGAAGGTCAATTGGAGCAACAAGCTGTCAGGAGTGAATGAAAAATAATGCACTTCAATGCCTAACCCCAGTATACCAAAGATAAATGATTATTAAGTAACTGACAGTAGAAAGGTACAATTCCTCATTAATATAAATATGTACATCATGATTCACCACCTTATGCACTATAACAGTATTCTATCAAGAGATCATACTTTACCTAAAAAAGGGAGGAGAGGAAGTACAATGAGGTTGGAAACTCAAATGATAACAAACTTTCTCTCCATCCAAGTTTTAGGTTGAAGATAACATCTTGAAAATAGTCTGAAATAGGTCATAAACATATCAAGGTTTAACTAATCTTAAGTGGAGTAATCTTTGCTAATGGGTTAGTATGTATGTACAAACCTATGTTCTAAGTTTTTGATAATGCATAGAGTATGATCAGTTCTACAAGAGTATCTTGAAGATTCATAGTTACTGATCACCTCCATGAATCAACCAGATACAAATAAGTAATTGATTTGATTCTCACTTTGTGAACAGTTAAACTCTATGAACATAACCAAGCAGATGATGAAACCATCAAAGAAAAAGAGTGTTTTATTAAAATGGCTATTCTTACACATACTCATCATCATGCATCTTAAAATGTAATATCTAAATTTAATATATACATGAATATGATTTGTTGGTGATCAATATGATAAAAATTCAAATATATGAGGAACAAGGATTTTGAAAACTAACCTGGCAGGACCCATTTAACTATGGGTACCAAAAAAAATTGCATCTAACATGCAGGTACTTGGTCTATTTGACCACACTAAGGAATGCTGAAGCAGAAAACTTCAGTCAAGAAGATTCAACCAGCAGAAGGCTTAAGACAGTTCAGAAATGATTCTGATAAAATCCCTATTTGTCAAAGCCATTCCTTAAAGATTTATTAAGCTAACATGAATGAAGCTCGCAGGGATGTTGATCTCTATATGGAAGCAGACCATTCAATCTAAGATGAAAAGGGTCTTATATGCTCAATCATGTGAAGCATATCATATGACAAGAATCCTCATGGAAGTTCCCAATCAGAGGATCATCGAGCATTAATCATGAGGAACTCATTACGGAAGCAGAACTCCACAAGTACAAACTGACAAGGAAGACTACATTGGTAGTACTGTCAAAAGATCGTAGAGTGATCAGTCCTGGAGATATCTACGTCTATGATATAAGGAGATATACAAGGCTGCCTTCTAATGCACACGAAGAAGAAGAAATCACACCTCACTGAGAAGACAGTATCAACTATGGGGGAGCAGTGATTTTCTAAAGAACAGCAGCACTGAAAGCATCAGAAATACACTACGAAGCAATATACTAGTTACAGAGTCCCAAAACTTTGTGGCTGATAAACCAAATAAAGATCCATAGTCAGTAGAAACATCTCAAAACATACTATTGATAACCCTGTCAGCCACCCAACTCAAAATCGTGAAGCGACTACAATTAAACACATGATCGCAGTATAAGAGCAAGAGGACACCACGATTACAGCCAATGCAAATGCCTAGAGTTGGTTGATGAACTCCCCAACAGAAAAGGACAAATGAGATGTAAGTGTTAACCACTTCTAAATTTTTTTATCTGGAAAGCGCCTCAGAGACAAACCTGACCCTTAGTTCACTCTAAGAGGTTGGCCCTTCCTGAGCTACCTTAACTAAGAAGGGATTCTTAGTAAAGTTCATCTTAAGGACCAAGACAGTCAATGATCATAGAGTAGAGTTTGAAGAGAACTCAACGATCATAGTACAACCTCAACAATCAAAGAAGTAGACTCAACGATCGCAATCTTCTTAGAGGATACACTAGCTCATAAGAAGCTTGGAAGAACTAGACAAATGCCCAACTATTCAGATCATGAGGAGATAAGTACATATACAGGTTGGAAAGATATCATGCAGGCTCATCTCAAAAGTTAACTGCCCAAACTTTGATAAAGTACATCAGTGGTTAAGCTATACAGTTTTAAGATGAGGATTAGTGTCAACCCATCCTCTGCAGCATCTCTCAGAAGAAGATCATTGAGTCAACAAAGAAAAACATAGAGTACATAGCTACCTCACCAAGCTACTCTACGAACCAAAAAGGTCAATGGTCAATCCACGTCAGTGACGTCTATTTTCTTAAAAGGATCATCAAACTAAAAAGTTTATGGGGAGTTAGAGTTCTTAATGGACATCGTACAATAAATGAATGGTTGACACATCACAATTAATGCAGAGTCAGAAGGAAATATCATAAAGACAAATTCAAAAATCTCAAACCAGTTATCAGAAATTATCGAACCTTTCTCCCTTTCTTTTTTAAACCCTAGAATCATCTTCAAAGCCTGAATCTATCAAACTTCTAGATTCACCCAAATCACAGTCAATTGTCTCTCATAAGAGGTTTGAAACCAAACACCCACATATTTCTAACCCTCATAATGGAAGAATGGCGAGTTATAATCGGAATCCAACTCGGCTTCAAGAAGTTCGAAAGATCAGAAAAGAAGTTCAAGGACATACTTGAGCTCGTAAGGAAAGTTGGGTTTTCTGAGTGCTTGGAGGCTGACACTCCAATCTATACAGAGCTAGTGAAGCAGTTCTACTTAAATATATCAATAGATTCTGGGATTCTGTCCACGAAGGTCAAAGGAGCAAGTCTGAAAATAAAATCATCTGACATCAATCAATGCTTAGGCCTTCCTGACCTAGGATTGAAAAGCCTTGATGAGATTGAAACTAAAAAAGTAAAGAAGATTATGGTATATAAAAGAAACCCTAGTCTGAAGGACATGAAGAAAAAGGAGTTTCTTGAAGAATTCGAGTTCCTTGCTGAGATAGTGGGCAAATGTATACTATGCAGGGATACTGCACATGACACTGTGACTGATCAACAACTAAAGATTATGTCTGCAATAGTTCTGAAGAAGCAAATAAACTTTGGAGTTATCTTGCTTGATCAAATTTCCAAATGGCTAGAAAATGCTAAAATGAAGAAGTCTACAGATAAACCCCTTATAAATGTTTTTCATGGAAGACTATTGAGTATTGAGCTGAAGAAGAAACTGGGAAGCAAGATAAAGAATAATGAGGGAGAACCACTAAACATCCATAAAGTCATGTCTCCACAGCTGTTTGTAAATTGAAAGAAAATTCCCAAGTAAAACATGAGGCTAATAACAACTGGGAGCAGCAGCAAAGTCTCTACAAAGAAGAGGAAGGCACAAGAGGTGGAAAGCTATCAATCTGATGACTCTGTACCAGTAGCATCCACACCAGCAAAGAAGAAGTCTAAGGGTATGAAGAAAACAGAGGCTCCACCAAGAAGTCTCTCCACTGACAACAAGGAAGCATGAGAAGAAAAGGTCTCAACTGCAGAAACCCCAAAGAGAAGAAGTAACAGATTACTCCAAGGGTCATCCAAAAAGAAAGAAAAGGTGATAAAGAAGTCAGCCCCAGTTCCCAAAGAAAGTCTATCTTCTAAGGATGAGAGCGTAGAATCAAAAGATGAGAAGGGAAATGAAAGTCTCAAGATTGAGTCCCCAAAGAGCAAGTCTGGAAATGAAGAAGAATGTACAAGTCCTGTGGCTAGTCCTCAGAGCATCCACTCTGCTGATGAAGGAAGGTTACAAGTTAACACAATTGAATCCCCTACCGAAAATTCTCCAACAAGTTCACATAATGGCTCCAAAGATGTTGAGTCCAAGGAAGAGGGATCTGTCCCTACTAATGCTGAACTTCAAGGAAGCTTGTCTGGTGATTCAGAGTCAGACTCTGAAGAAGGAGAAAAGCCTGACTCTCCTATAGCTGAACCCTCAAGGAGAAGAAAGAGCAACAGACTGCTTGCTAAATTTGTCTCTAAGAAACAAGGTGAACATTCTACTGCAATAATTTAAGTTAGTGATGGTGAGCTTGACTCCAAGGTAGAAGATGTTGAAGAAGGCACTAATAATGAAAACCAGCATGAAGAATTCACTGATGAATCAAATAAAAGGAGTCAGCATGATTCAAGCTCAGAATGTGAAGAAATAGAGAAAGATTCTAGTTCGGCAAATAAGGAATCAGAGGGAAGTCTACAAAGTTCTAACTCCAGTTCAGAACAGAGAGAAGGTGGAAGAGACTCCAGTTCTACAGGAGAAGAACCAGAAGATTTTCACATTCCCCACCTTGTTCATCATAATAGAATAATTGTAGTGGAAGTTGATGAAGAACCATTAGAGGTGCTTCCTGGTAGATGGATTAATCATGGAAATGAAAGGTTAAATGTGGTAATGATGACCTCAAAAAACTTGCTCAACAATCGTAGAGCCATGAAGCTAGACACTTCAACTGTGATATATGAGCCTGAAGCTAAGAATCATGCAATAAGATGGTTTTACTCTCACATGTCATGGGTAAAGGTATCCCTCACCAAAGACAACAGCTATCTCACATGGGTCTTCTCTCATCTTCTCAACGTAGAGCTATTGGCACAGAACTTCTCCAGAGTAAAGGAGTTTGCAACTCAGATGATAAAGGACCAGTCTCACTACAAAGTCTACCAAAATGCTGGTAACCATTACATTCCCTATGATAGTAGAGTGGGTTCTGATGGCAGAAGGATCATGGCCAAGGAGATGATCGTAGAGTCCCTTCACTATATCATTGAAAATGATCAGGTTCAGTTTGAGAAGCTTCCCTCTGCCCAAGCACAGTTGTCTGACATTCCTTCATCCTCCACCAATGATTGGCACTCAACGATTTATCAGATTCTCACTTCTTTTGAAAATCTGTTCAAGAATGGAAATCGTGGAGTCCAGTCTAGTGCTCAACAAGAAGTTGCCCAATCAAATGACCAAACTCCTATGGAACAGGAGTTAGTAAATAATACTGATAAAGTTGCTGAGAAGATATCAATCATCATAGAAGGGTCAAGGATGTTGACAGAAGCAGGAGACAATGCAGCCCAAGACAGACTTCAAGCCATTATATCTGATATATCTCTCAAAATCAAAGAGAGATCAAATCTATCTAAAGGCTATGAATGATCAGAAGGCAGAAGCTCTATGAGCACAAAAGGCAAATGAAGAGCAAATCATATCCCTCTCTAACAAGATTGACAATCTGAATCAGTCTCTCTCTTCACAAATTGAGATGAGCTAACAAGAACTTAAGATTAAGGTTGGTAACTCATCTTGCCTGATGGAGCAACTAATTTCCAACATGGAGCAACTTTCACAAGTGATTAATGACAAAAATGGGGAGAAAAAGAGAAATAGGAAGAAGCACTCAAGGAGGAGCAAGGAGAAAAGAAACAAAGAAGACAACAAGGCTAAGAAGAAGGCAAAGAAAAAGATAGCAGGAGCAGAATCAGAATCATAATCTAAGGGGGAGCCAAAGGATGGTGATCCTATGTATGCAGAGTTTGAGGGGGAGTCAGAAAAGGAAGAAGAGCATGAGTCCCAAGGGGAGAAGGAGCAAAGAGATCAAGCAGATCAATAGCTGATCAATAGACATCCTATAGACACATATGGAGCCAAAAAGGTACATCTCTATCTAGTTAGGTATGTTCTGGATCCAGGATGTAAAGTGTTATAGTGTATGTAATTTCATATTATTATCAATAACATTCATGATTATCTACTTTAGAAATATAGTTGCTTACTGTATATAAGATTCATTCATATCATGCATATGCACTTATTATTTTTGTCATAATCAAATAGGGGGAGATTGTCAGGAATAAGTATGTGAATGATATTCCTATTTATATAAAATTTGATTATGATATATATGAATGAATATGCAAGTATTCTTGCATTAAGAAAAGTAATAAAGTCCTTTGATAGATAATAGGAACATATGTACAAGGACTTATAATGAATTGATCAAATATTTTAGGTTGATCCTACATAAGCAATACAACTTTATAAAGTCCTTAAAAGAAATAATGTACAAGGACTATAAAGATAGAAAGATCAAGCTTGTTAGGTTGATCTTATAATAGATAGGCTAGTCTGATCGTCGATGTGACGCCTCCAAATTTGGGTCCCTTCGAACCTCAGATCCGGTCTGCCACGATACTACTATCGTCTAACTATTTATATCTTTCATTCATAACTTAATGAATATAACTTTGCTTATTACAATTTAGAATATAAATTTTTTCCATTTCCAGGATCTGTATAATGATCCCAAACTTTTATAAGTTTTAAATCTTGGTCATTTACCATTCCTGTCTTAAATCATATTCGATGTTATATAATTTTGTAGAATAATTTAAACTTTTTCAATCTCCTTCGAAAATAAATCTTTTATTGATATCTTAACTTGAATCAATTATATATCCTTGAATCAAATTATGTTTTGATTCATTTTATTCGAATTACTATATAAATCTTTACATCTTGATTCAAATTCCTCTATGTATAACATAGTACAACTTAACATGTATTACACATCATAAACTACTATCATGCACATCTCCTAGAACCTAAACATGCTTCAAGAATATATATTTAAATAAATCAATCAATCTCCTTCGATGCTATTGAACTTTATCAATCAAGTAGCACGTAACTTTATCGTGAGTCCTTAACCTGCAAAAGTGGTTATTTACAAGGGTGAGCTCGACAGCCCAGCAATTCTAACAGTTTTCATGCAGCACATAGCATATAATAGCATATTCAGTTCATGCCTTCATAATCAATTAATATTTACTACGCATGTTACTTCACACATATCAGGCATAGAGATTTACTTCACAAGCACATCATCAAATCAACCTCCACATTTCATATATATCTCATATACATTTCATATATATACATCAACATTCTCATAGCATAATATAGCTCAACTAATAGTTATAAATTTCATATATCAAATAGGAACTGAAAGACTTGCCTGATTCGTAGTTTATCAACTACGACTTAACTGCTTAAAGCTTATCTGCACTTCGTGTATTCCTACACAGTTATATAATCATGGATTCATATCCATTAGTCATACATTTTTAATGTAATAATAATGTTACATTGTTCTCTATCTTGGTTTATAAGACCTTCCCTTTTGCTTTCTTAGTAAACTCTTAGAATAGCTATGTATATATAGTACACCTTAGCTACACATGATTCATATCAACATTCATAAATCTTTATCACACACTTGACTCGCTATGTGTTCGACACATATTTAAAGTTTATAGATACGCGATCTACATTGTTCTTACATTTTTCAAACTTTACTAAAATTTAACAACTTTACATTTTATATAACCATTACATGCTCTTGTGCTTAAAACATCATCAATGTCAAGTATTATAGCTTTAGACATTCATTACACATATGCATTTAAGGTTCAGATCAAAGTTAAAATAATCATGCTTCACTGCCCTGTGGCACAGCTGCGCTACAAATAGGTCTGGGATGGGCGCAGCTGCGCTGTCCCCTGGCCAGACCAAAGTTGAGCTTTTATCTTCTGGGTTTCATTCCACTTCTTTTTAGTATACCAGAATATTAACACATAGTAAGCATACATCTTAAGAGATCTTGGACTTTCTCAAAGTCATATCAAGTCCACTTTTACACAATGTCTCTAGTTGGAAATTTCTACAAAGTTAAAGCCAACTAAGTTCATGAATTCATGAGGTTAACTATATTATCCATCTATTCATACGAGAGGGTTATATAATGCATGCTCGCAAGTATTCATATCATTTATAAATAACTAGTTTCGTCTATCACTTTAAACTCTTTTAAAATCATGTTCCAATGACTTACATTGTGTCAAACTATGTGTTTGCACTTATAAGCCATGTTTAAAGACCCAAAAGATACTAGTATGTCATCCTACAAGTTCAGAAGTTTAGACTACCCAATGTCCACAAATAATGTTTTCAAAACGTCTAAGTTTCTTTTCTTCAAATCCATGTCATGCCAACCAAATCATGCAAGACAACTTAGAATCATATGTCATATTTATTTGTGCATATTTCTACATATTCTTACAAGGTTGAAATGTAGGCGACACCATACTCATGATTATTAGTTTTTAAAACTTGAATTTCTCTTTGAAAACACATATTATCCAAGTTATACAAGTTATCTTATAGAAAGTAACTTAAGATCACATTTTATGCTCACATGACTCCACCATATGCTCTATGACAAACAAGATTTTGTAATTTAAGTTTAAAATTTATTGAATTAAATAAATATTTTTGATAATTTAATTATTAGATTAAATAATTAATTGATTAAGTTGTGGTAGATTAATTTAATTATATGTGGTATATTTATTAAATTAATGTGGAGAATTTTTATTATTCAAATTATGTAATTATGTGAACTTATTGAACTAAATGAAATATTTAATAAGCATAATGTTATTTCAATAATTAATTAAAGATTTAATAATTTAACATAATTAATCAATGAGAAAATTAATTATGTGATTATGTGAACTAATGAGAAATTACTATATTTTATTCAAATTAAATTAAACAAGATATTTGATTTATTGTGTAATTGGGTGTGACATAATTTAAACTATAGTATAAGATAATCATTAAATTAAATGGTTTGGAGCCTATTATTGCCAGCCAAACGAGGCCCTAAGAGAAGTTAGTAGCATTTAACCCATGATGGGTTAACTGACCACCACAACTGCGCTCAATTTCCTTTTAATAAAATTATTACGTCTTATTTTTCATTTGTTTGCCAAGTCTGGAAAAATAGTCAGAGAGAATTTGAGAATTGTCAGAGAGAATTTGAGAATTTGTGAAGGAGATTGAGAGTGAGTGATTGAAGAAGCATCTGAGCCTACTAATCTACACTCTACGCTTAGGGTAATTTCTTCAACCCAGTTTTTAAGTACGACATTTAAAGTTTCATAAAAATGGCTTTCAAGTTAATTGTTTAAGTCTCTGCAATCGAAAAGGGTAGTGATTATGTGGATGTATGTGTTAATATGTTAACGTAGTATGTTTTTAGCATGTTGTATGAACCATAACATCAGTTTCATAAAAATATGTCGTAGATTATTTCTTCAAAATTATAGAGTATAGAAATATGGCTATATGGCCCTTACACACAAATTAATATGTCAATCATATGTGGTTTCATAAATTTTACACCTGTATATAATTATGTACATTAAAATGAAGGAATCAAACTTCAAATGAATAGATTCGGTGTTATAACGAACCCGTAGTGTTAATTTTTATGTTTTGTGTTCAAAACTTTCAAGAACATCAAGAACGGTAAAATTACATGTGTTGATTCTGTAAATTATTTGTTTTAACATGTTAAAATCATGCTAGAAGGGTTAAGTAGTAGTTATATGTGTATTACAACGTTTGGGTATGTCTAAATTCGTGTAGAAATAATTTAATTAGAGATTTTGGCCATGTTCTGCAATTTTTCGCGAATTACAGAACTGCTACTGGTTCTTCACGGCGCCGGTTCCATGCCTTATGGCCCGTGCCGCTACGCCACTGCGCCAAAAGCCAAGCCGCAGTTCCACCGCGTCGCAGCGCCGAGGACATGCCTATAAGTGGCGACGCAGCGCCACTCTCCAGATTGTCCAGAAATGAAAATTTTAAAGTGTTCAAGTCCATGAATGTGATAGTAACCTAATCTAATGAACATAAAAATGTATTAGAAGTATAATGAGATGTTAAAATAGATTCTTAACATGTCAATAAAGCATTTAAGTATGAATTGAATTATTAAACGCATAGTTAGCCAATTGTTCATGTAGTGTAATATTATGTGACCATAAGTGTGATAATTTAACTAAGTAAAGTCATAATCCGAGTTAGACAAAAAGAATGAACTTGTGATGACTAGTTATGATGTAATTGACTAGTATTATGAATGAAAATGATATGTAGGATTAAATCAAGGAACGTGTATAATTAACGTGTAATCTACGCACGAGGCAAGTTTCCTAACCCTACTTGTTATCATTATTCAAGTTTATAAATTACCTCGAGTAAATTCTCGTTACTACTAATCATGTTCAATTTGTTATATTAAAGATTATTTATCTTTTTAAAGTATGATTCTGTTATACAATACTTGTTCTATTGTATACCTCTTGAGATTGTTATTCAATTTAAATATCATTTATTGTTGAACCTTGTTAGACTAGTGAACCCTTATTGATTCGACTAGTCCATAGTTGATGAACATTCTAAATTTCAGAACCCTTATTAATTTATCCAAACCAAACTTCCTTTGGTGCGGACTCTAATGTCAAACTGAGATGAACAACCCTGTATAGGGATTACTTATGCGTTAGTGCTAAGATATTGTGCACAATATGGTACTAAGGGATGATCCCCATAAGTACGAGTAGAAGAATCCATAGTCTTATGACTGTTAAAGGTTTCAAGTATAACCATTGATAACCTAGGACATAGTTAAAGGTCTTATGACCCACAGAAATCTTTTGATTCTTGTTATTCATTCTTGATTCAAAAGTTGAGCTTTTATTTCAAAAGTTAATATTTCTCTCGCATGTTATTATATGTTGTTATTTCATTTTTATACTTGTGGGCAATAATGCTCACTCTTGCATAATAATAATATTGCAGTTAAGAACAAAAGGTCCGACGAGCCTTCCACTAGCAAAGGCAAAGGCAAAGGCAAGATTAAAAAGTGATGAAGACTTGTTGTTTTATGTGACGATGTATTTCTGTTTTAGACTTATGTTAATGATGTGTAAGATGATTAATTGTTTATGTTTGCGCAGTTCAGATTTAAAGTTAGTATGACCTGGGATTTATGTATTTTTTATGTAACTCCTTAATGAGAGGATTTATTTCTATATATTAATGCTTTCATTTATTATGGGTAGATAGACATATGAAGTTTGTATAGTGAACACCAAATCATGTGGAAATTGAAGTACCCAGATTTGGGGGTGTCACATGTTGGTATTAAAGTTGTAGGTTATGAACTTTAGGTGGGGGAACAACCTTAGGTAGTAGCCTTATAGGAAGAACATAGTGATGGAAAACTCTTATCGAGTTCTAAGAAATGAATTTCTTAATTCATTAAAGATAATAAAAGACTTTATGTGTTTATGTGTTAAATTATGTGATCACTAGTACGACTTAGTAACTAAAACTTGAAACTGTGTTGTCAGGATGTCGGATGTTGGAGGAACTAGTTGAGCTGGGGAGGAGGAACCCCGAGTACCTACAGAGGATGAACCCCGAGACATTCATGTCGCCAGGGAGCAGTTGGTACAGAGAGAGCCATCTCCATTGATCATTGTTGTTGGTCAGGAGCATGAGCCTGAGACTGATCCAGATGAGGATCCTGAGGAGGATGAGGAAGAAGAAGAGTTCCCACCGAACTCCATTGATGCTAAGATGTACGACGAGCTATATGACCGTAACGTAGAGTTACGTGATACTATCTAGGATCTGATTGAGCGGGCGATTATTCAACAGATTACCAACGAGCAGAAGGATAGAGAGGTTGTGACTCTTCACACACATCTAGGAAATGTAGAGTGGGATTTGGTTCACAAGAAGGGTCAAACCGAGGAGAAGTCCGAAGAAATGGAGAAGTTAAAGAAGGAACTGAAAGATATCTCAAAAAGACTGATCATAGCAGAGGAGGGCTGGGTAAGAGAGTCACGTCGTGCTGATCTTGCAGAAGAGGATTGTCGTGTGAAGAAGGCTAAGCTTGGGGAGATGTACTCTACACTTCAAAATGCAATGGATGAGGCCCAGGACCGAGTTATGAGGTACCCAATTTAGTTCGAAGGACTACCATCGTACATGCTAGATCGCCGGACAATGTCCCACATCATGGAAGAGGAACGTAGCGAGGCTATTCAGCGCCTTAACAGATAGTGATATGATTTGTTTAATTATGTGAAAAAACTTATCTGGTATTTAGATGTAAATTTCGATGTGTTTATAAACAAATGAATATTTGAATGTTTTAAATCCTGTAGATTCTTTATCTTGGGATAGTTGATGTAAATAGCAGTGATGCTATTGTTTGATGTTAAAACTTTTGATTTGAATAATTATATCAAGTTATTTGAGATAATGTGTTAAGTGATTATGTTAAATTTTTGAGTTAAGCCTTAACTATTTCGAGAATTTAATAAAGATCTAATAAGCATATATTTTAATAGAAATATGCCGCCGAGAAGAAGACAAAACCGTCAAGCAGCTCAAGAAGAATCGACGAATAACAACAACGCCAATGCTAACCTTGTTCAACAATTGGTGAACTTACTAGTTGGAGCGATGAATAATCAATCTCAAGCTCCACCGAATACGACGTTCAAAGATTTCAAGGCGGTGGAACCGCCAGAGTTTAAAGGCTCCATGAATCCGATAGAAGCTCAGACTTGGGTTATGGAGATGGAGAAGGTTTTCGATGTTGCTAGAGTCAGAGAGGACCAGAAGACCACTTTCGCAACGTTCATGCTGAAATCCGAAGCTAGTTATTGGTGGCAAGCATATAAGGTCCGTGGAGGAGATGGTATGATCACGTGGGAGAGGTTGAAAGAAATATTTTTCGAGATGTATTTGTCAATCAGCTCGCAGAACCAAATGGAGGTTCAATTTCTGTAGTTGAAATAGGGGAATATGTCCGTACCAGACTATGCGAGAAGATTCAATGAGTTAGCTAGGTTCTCCATATATCAAGTACACACGGATGAGAGAAAAGCAAGAAGGTTCGAACAAGGACTGAAGCCCTGGTTGTATAGTAAAGTGTCATTATTTCAGTTAAAGACATTCGCTGGAGTACTGGAGAAAGCAATACTCGTTGAAGGTGGAAGCGATGCGGTAACCAAATATAATCAGGATCACAAGAGGAAGAAGAGTGAAAGTGACGGAAATAACAAGGCTAGTGGAAGTAACATAAGAGGTGGTAATATTAATCAGAAGAGAAGGTGGTCTGACAACTCATCAACTGGAAATCAGCAAGGAGGTCAGAAGAAGGGGATCAAAGCATGCCCGACCAGTGGGAAAGCTCATCTGGGAGTTTGCATGAAGGAGAAACGAGTGTGCTACAATTTTGGTCAAGAAGGCCACATAGCACCTAACTGTCCTAACCCAAAGAAGGGTGTCTGCTTCACGTGCGGCTCAAATGATCATCTTGCAAGGAATTGTCCTAAGAAAGGATCTGGAGGGGCAAGATCGGGAGGAAATAGAGGAAACAGCGGTGGAAGCACCCTAACAATCATAGGACCAACCGCAACTAACCGACCGACCGCCAGGACTTTCAACATGACGGTGCAGGATGCAGTGCAGTCTCGTGATGTGGTGTCAGGTATCATTTCAATCAATAAAGTTAATGCTTATGTATTATTTGATTCGGGTGCTACTTGTTCATTTATATCCGATGACTTTGCTAAGAACTTAGAATTGCCTAAGGATGAGTTAGAATACCCCATGAACATAGAAATTATGAATAGAGAAATAATCCATGTTAAGTACATACATAAAAATTGTAGAGTGGATATTAAGGGTAATATCATAAACGTCGATCGTATCCCTATTCGACTTGGAGAATTTGACGTTATTTTGGGTATGGACTAGTTATTCAATTATGGGGCTGTAATTGATTATCAGAAGAAGTGTATTAACCTTATGACTCCGTCAAAGGTTGTGTTTTATGGTAGCAAGTCGCCTAGACAAGCGAGTTGTCTGACGATGATGCAGGCCAGGAAGTTGTTGAGACAAGGTTGTGAAGGATATTTTGCTTACATAGTCGACAGTCGTAATGAAAGTTCGAAAGTAGAGGAGATACCAGTAGTGAGGGACTTCGCAGACGTATTTCCAGATGAATTGCCAGGACTTCCACCTGATAGAGAGGTTAATTTCATGATCAATTTGGCGCCAGGAACTGCTCCAATATCGAAGGCACCGTACCGAATGGCACCGGTAGAGATGAAAGAATTGATGGTACAACTACAAGAATTATTGGACAAGAAGTACATTCAACCGAGCATATCGCTGTAGGGAGCACCAGTGTTGTTTGTGAAGAAGAAGGATGGGACGATGCGGCTTTGCATCGACTATAGAGAACTGAATAAGGTCACGATTAAGAATAGATATCCATTACCAAGGATCGACGACCTGTTCGATCAATTGAAGGGAGCGAGATACTTTTCAAAGATAGACTTGAGGAGTGGTTATCATCAACTAAAGGTGAGGCCAGAGAATGTACTGAAGACAGCGTTCAAAATGCGATACGGTCACTACAAATTTTTGGTAATGTCATTTGGTCTAACGAATGCTCTTGTAGCCTTTATGGATTAATGAATGGAGTGTTCAAGTCATTTTTGGACAAATTCGTTGTGGTATTTATAGATGATATTTTGGTATATTCAAAAACCAAGGAAGAACATGAAGAACATTTGAAGGTAACGTTAGAGGAGTTGAGAAAAGAGAAGTTGTATGCCAAGTTTTTGAAATGTGAATTTTGGATTGAGCGGGTTCAATTTCTTGGACATGTGATTGATAAAGACAGAATCTCGGTAGATCCATCCAAAGTTTAAGCCGTGATAAACTGGGATAAACCGAGAACGCCGTCGGAAGTATGAAGTTTTCTTGGATTGGCAAGATATTACAGAAGATTCATTCATGACTTTTCCAAGATCGCAACTCCGTTAACGAATTTGACTCGAAAAGCTGTGAAATTTATTTGGACTGAGAAATGTGAGGAAAGCTTTCAAGAATTGAAGAAGTTGTTGAGTACAGCACCTGTGTTATCTCTTTCGAATGATACCGAAAATTATATTGTTTATAGTGATGCGTCGTATAAATGACTTGGTTGTGTTCTTATGCAAAATGGCAGAGTCATTGCGTATACGTCACGATAATTGAAGGATTATGAGAAGGGGTATCCGACCCATGACTCGGAGTTAGCTGCAGTGGTTTTTGCATTGAAAATCTGGAGGCACTATCTCCATGGGAGAAGTGTGAAATATATACAGACCACAAGAGTCTGAAATATATTTTTACACAGAAGGACTTGAATATGTGCCAAAGAAGGTGGTTGGAGTTAATTAAGTACTCTGATTGTGAGATTTTATACCATCCGGGAAAGGTAAATGTGGTTGGAGACGCCTTAAGTAGAAAGGGTCGGGAAAAATTGATGATGTTTACCTCTTAGAAAGAGCTAATTTTGGCCATGGAGAAGTCAGAACTGGAAGTGAAGTATCATGTGGAAATTAATGAGAAGATGTTTCAAATGCAATCTGATACAACTCTACTAGATAAAGTTAAGGAGGCTCAACTTCAGGACGAAGAATGTAAAAAGGTAAAAAAGAAGATATTCGAAGGAACCGAACCGAGATTCAAGATGGATAAGGAAGGAATACTGAGATTTGAGAGCAGAATTTGGGTGCCACCAGTAACAGAGATTAAGGAAGACATTTTGAGTGAGGCTCATAGCTCACGACATTCGATTCACCCTGGTAGTACCAAGATGTATCAAGATCTTCGACAACATTTCTGGTGGCCAAATTTGAAACGTGATGTTGTAGAGTGTGTTGCTAAGTGTTTGACATGTGAGAAAGTAATAGCAGAACATCAGAGGTCGAGTGGGTTGCTAAAACTGTTGGAGATCCCAGAATGGAAATGGGAACAAATTACGATGGACTTCCTGGTTGGCCTTCCGACAACTCATAAAGGCTATGACGCAGTATGGGTTATCGTAGACAGATTGACAAAATCCGCACATTTCCTTCTGATCAAAATCAGATTCAACTTAGATCAGTTGGCAAGGTTATATGTGAAAGAGATTGTTTTGAGGCACGAAGTTCTGTTGTCAATTGTTTTCGATAGGGATCTGCGCTTTACATCGAACTTATCGAAACGTCTATAGGAATGCATGGGTACGTAATTGCGAATGAGTATGACATATCACCCTCAGACAGATGGGCAGAGTGAAAGAACGATTCAAACATTAGAAGATATGCTAAGAGAATGTGTAATAGACTTTAAAGGAAATTGGGTTGATCACCTACCGCTCGTAGAGTTCGGTTACAACAACAGTTACCACGCTAGTATTGGCATGCCATCTTATGAAGCATTATACAGCAGAAAGTGCAGAACTCCGCTATACTGGGATGAAGTTGGTGAAAGACAATTACTAGGCCCTGAATTGGTACAGCAGACAACAGAGATAATTAAAGTGATTCGAACAAGACTGGTAGCAGCTCAAGATAGACAGAAGAAATACGCTGATCCACACCGTAAAAATGTTGAGTTTGAATCGGGTAGCTATGTGTTCTTCAAGGTCTCTCCCTGGAAGGGAAAGATCAAGTTCGGAATGAAAGGGAAATTAAGCCCAAGATTCATTAGTCCCTTTGAGGTACTGCGAAGAATCGAAGAAGTTGCGTATGAGGTTGCCTTACCTCCAGCACTCGAGAATGTCTACAACGTCTTCCATGTTTTAGTTTTACCACCCTACAAAACCCGATTACAAGCACGTGATTGAATATGAACACATCTATTTTGAGAAAGACTTATCCTACGCAGAAATTCCTGATCAGATTGTTGACTGGAAAGAACAAGTTCTCAGAAATAAAGTAATACCTTCTGTTAAAGTAATTTGGAGGAACCACAATGCTGAAGAGGCTACATAGGAACTCGAAGAGAATATGATAAAGAATTACCCTCATTTATTTACTTAAATTATGTGTAAGCGATTCTGGGGACAAAATCTTTGTAGGGGGGGGGGGAGAATGTAACGGGACGAATTGATTGAGTCGTGATTCTGAGAACAGAATCCTTTTAAGGGGGAAAGATGTGACAAACGAGATTTTGTAATTTAATTTTAATTTTTATTGAATTAAATAAATATTTTCTATGATTTAATTATTAGATTAAATAATTAATTAATGAAGTTGTGGTAGATTAATTTAATTATGTGTTATATTTATTAAATTAATGTGGAGAATTTTTATTATTCAACGTATGTACTTATGTGAGCTTATTGAATTAAATATTTAAGAAGCATAATATTATTTTAATTAATTTAACAATTAATTAGAGAATTAATTATTTGACATAATTAATCAATGATAAAATTAATTATGGGATTATGGGAACTAATGAGAAATTATTATCTTTTATTCAAATTAAATTAAATAAGATAATTGATTTATTGTGTAATTGGGTGTGACATTTTTTAAACTATAGTATAAGAAAATCATTAAATTAAATGGTTTTGGAGCCTATTATTGCCAACTAAACGAGGCCATAAGAGACGTTAGTAGCAATTAACCCATGATGGGTTAACTGACCACCACAACTGCGCTCAGTTTCCTTTTTATAAAATTATTACGTCTTAATTTCATTTGTTTGCCAAGTCTGGAAAAACAGTCAGAGAGAATTGAGAATTTTGTCAGAGAGAATTCGAGAATTTTGAAGGAGATTGAGAGTGAGTGATTGAAGGAACATCTGAGCCTACTAATCTATACTCTAGGTAAATTCTTTAAACCAATTTCAAATTACGCTGTGTATATTTTATGAAAATGGTTTTCAATTAAATGTTAAAATCTCTGTAGTTGAAAAGGTTAAGGATTATGTGTTTATATACGTGATAATATGTCATCATATCATATTTTACTATATATCGTATAATTTCATAGCATCAGTTTCATAAAAACATATCGTAGATAGTTTATTCAAAGTTACAGAGTATGAAAATATGGTCATATGGCCTTACATACCAAATTTAATACGATAATCAAAAAGTTGTATCATAAATTTACACTTGTATATAATTATGCATGTTAAAACGAAGGAAACAAACTTCAAATAAACATATTCGGTGTTATAATGAACCTGTAGTGTTGATTTTCATGTTTTGTATTCAAAACTTAAAAAAAATCAAGAACAGTAAATTATATGTTTTGATTCTGCAAATTATGTGTTATAACATGTTAAAATCATGCTAGAAGGGTTGAGTAGTAAGTATATGTGTATTACAGTGTGTCTAATTTCGTGTAAGAATAAATTAATTGGAGGTTTTGGCAATATTCTGCAATTTTTTGCGAATTGCAGAACTTATACTGGTTCGCCGCGCAGCGACGCCAGTCCCATGCCTTAAGGCCCGCACCGCAGCGCCACCGCACCGCAGCGCCACGGGTCAAGCAGCAGCGCCATCGCGCCGAGGACAAGCCTATCTGTGGCGCTGCAGCGCCACTTTGCAGAATGTCCAGAAATGAAATTTTTCATATTATTCAAGTCTAAGAATGTGATAGTAACCTAATCTAATGTACATAAAAAAAATATGTTACACGTATAATGAGATGTTAAAATAGATTCTTAACATGTCAATAACGCATTTAAGTATGGATTGAATTATTGAACACATAGTTAACTTATTGTTCGTGTAGAGTAATATTATGTGACCATAAGTGTGATAATTTAACTAAGTAAAGTCATAATCCGAGTTAGACAAAAAGAATGAACTTGTGATGACTAGTTATGATGTAATTGACTGGTATTGTGAATGAAAATGATATGTAGGATTAAATCAAGGAGCGTGTATAATTAACGTGTAATCTACGCATGAGGCAAGTTTCCTAACCCTACTTGTTATCATTATTCAAGTTTATAAATTACCTTGAGCAAATTCTCGTTACTATTAATCAAGTTCAATTTGTTATATGAAAGATTATTTATCTTTTCAAAGTATGATTCTGTTATACGATACTTGTTCTATTGTATACCTCTTGAGATTGTTATTCAATTTAAATATCATTTATTGTTGAACCTTGTTAGACTAGTGAACCCTTATTGATTCGACTAGTCTATAGTTGATGAACGTTCTATATTTTAGAACCCTTATTAATTTATCTAAACCAAACTTCCTTTGGTGTGGACTCTAATGTCAAACTGAGATGAACAACCCTGTATAGCAATTTCTTATGCGTTAGCGTTAAGATATTGTGCACAGTATAGTACTAAGGGATGATCCCCCTAAGTACGAGTAGAAGAGTCCATAGTCTTATGACTGTTAAAGGTTTCAAGTATAATCCTTGATAACCTAGGACATAGTTCAAGGTCTTATGACCCTCAGAATTCTTTTGATTCTTGTTATTCATTCTTGATTCAAAAGTTGAGTTTTATTACATAAGTCTTTGATTCAGTCGCATGTTATTATATATTGTTATTTCATTTTTATACTTGTGGGCAATCATGCTCACTCTTGCGTGATAATAACATTGCAGTTAAGTACGAGAGGTCCGACGAGCCTTCCACTAGTAAAGGTAAAGGCAAGATTAATAAGTGATGAAGGCTTGTTTTTTTTATGTGATGATGTATTTCTGTTTAGACTTATGTTAATGATGTGTAAGATGATTAATTGTTTATGTTTCCGCAGTTAAGATTTAAGGTTAGTATGACCTGGGATTTATGTATTTTTATGATGTAACTCCTTAAGGAGATGATTTATTTCTATCTATTAATTCTTTCATTTATTATGGGTAGATAGACATATGATGTTTGTATAGTGAACACCAAATCATGTGAGAATTGAAGTACCCGGATTTGGGGGTGTCACATGCTCACTATAAAGTCAGAACTCAAATGACTAAAAGTTCGTCAGGGTTTGTTTTTGAAATCTTCAAGTTTCTTTTCAAAATACATACTAAGTCATGCTAAGGTATTCCATTATAAGTATGGTAATCTTATATGTCATGTCTATTATCTTTCATTTTTATGTTTTATTACTTAGAATAACATATTCCATCGCCGGGAGCACTATACTTGTGTATGTGTTCATTCGACGCCCTCCGATCGCCTCTTATTACGTAATAGTCACAAAGATGACTATTTTGACCCTTCCCAATGACCTCAAATTGAAACACTTAAAGAACAAAAGTTGTAGGTCTATTCGTTCTCGTTCCAGATCATCTTGAATCACCTCAATCAGAGTTCTTATGTAAAGGTTATGCCTAACACTGAGGCCCAGTGCAGCTGCGCCCCAATTGGCCTTGGGGGCAGTGCAGCTGTGCCCTGGGAGGCAGAAGAGCCCCTCAGGTTCTACTCTTCGCAATTTCACAGACCAAAACTCTTTTCGATTATCATAATATGAGTTATACTCATCCTAATCAGTCCATTTTCGATTCAATGAGTTTGTAACTCATAAAACTACAATATACCAAATACCCAATCAATTAACATAAACATTAACTAACCCAAAAATGAATTTAAAACTCATGTTCATACTAATTTTCATATTTTGATAAATTTAGCGAATTCATTCACCACGAATTCGTTTCTCAACCAAATGGATTTGTTTAACTTCTGTTGTTTTCGCATATGACTATTTTAACAATACCTAGCATCAATTCATGGATTATAACAACCCTTAGCCATCAATTTTGTGACTCAAAAGCTATTTTTTCTTATACTTTTATAGAAATTGAAGAACTATGAATTCAAGAACATGTAAGTATACAAATATTACCTCTTGAGGCTTAAATTTACTAACTATAGCCCTTCAATGCTCTAATTGCTCTCAATTCTATTAACCTTCCATAACCCAATTAGCATACTATTTACCCAACGAGAAAGGAGAAGAAGAAGGCTCTATTAATAGAGAAGTTGTTGCCCAGATTCTAGCTTTGCACCAAGTTTTTAATCAATGGAGAATGGAAGTAATCAACGGATATGAAAGAGTTGGCCAACTACCAACTTTATAGCCATCATCACCATGGATTATAGCTGCTTGAGTTTAGGCAATAGAGGAGTAGGCTAACTGTTCCAATACACGATTGATACAACTTTGGGACAAAGAAATTGGAACAAGCTACATTACTCTCTCATGTATCAATAGAATGGACCTTAATTACTAAGGTTAATTCCTTTTTGGGCTTATTAAGTCAATTATAATGATTTAACATTACTATATTAATTTAAGTTATGGTAACATATAAACCTAATATATGTACCTACCCACATATAGCAAATATACTTATATTTTAAATATACACCAATACATAATATCATGTACTTCATGTACATTGGTTTAATTCAATTAATATTTTAATATAATTCAGTTGGTACTCTCAATGTGACAACCCGAGAATTTAGACAATTTATTAAAATCTTAAATGATTGATTTAAGGTCAAATAATAGACCTAGACAGAAAATGAGTGTATGCGTTTGATGTTATTGGGATTGAATTTTGAGGATTTCAAAATTCGATGAAGGATATAGGTGAACTATTCAAGATTAAGAATTTATGTAAATATGCTTTGTGTATATGGTTAATGATGTGTTCAGAATGTGGTTAAGGGTCATGGGTTGACCAGATAAATTATATCTGTCTTAAACCCTAATCGTATATTAAGAACAACAACGTTCAGTTAGAAAATCCTAACATCTAATAAGAAACCCTAGAAATCGGTTCTGAAAACCCTAGTTTCAGTTCCGGGAGTCCGAAACCTTAAATAAGATATTGAAAACCCTAAATTGGGAATGCAATGTATGTACAAGGTTAAACGCTAATAATTTTAATTAATTAGGGAAAACCCTAATGAATTACCTGAAACCTTAATTGATTATTAAGAAAACCCTAATACCAGATCTGAAAACCCTAGTTTCAGATTCTGATAAATTGAAGCCCTAATCTGGGAAATTAATGGAGAATTATAATGCTCTACTGCTATTAAGTATATATTAATTAGGGTAACGCTTAATTAATTAGCAAACCCTAATTTCAAATTATCGAACCTTAATTGTTCCGTCAGAAACCCTAACGTACAGTGGTGGATTTAATTGCTATATTAGCAATGTTAATTAGGAAATATAAATCCTAATTGTTAAGTTATTAGAAACCCTAATCTAATTAGGAAATCTAAGTTCTAATTTAGAAAATTTATTTTTCTATTAGAAACCTTAATTAGTGGTTATAAACCCTAATGACAATTTTGACCATAATTGCTTAATTAAAATTGTAATTAGGAATTGTTAATCCTAATTAGCAAGATTTAAAGTGTGATTAAAAAATTATAATATAATTAGTAAATACTAATTATAAGTTAGAAATATTAATTTTCTATTTTTATAACCAAAATTCGGAAATGTTAGAAATTAAATTTGTAAAGTTAAGGGTTAAAACCTAAACCCTAAAATGCTAAATCCTAAACCATAAAATCCAAACCCTAAACCCTAAGGGTTTGTATCAAAAATACCATTCTAGAAATAAAAATGGTTTAGAAATGACTAAAATGCCCTTATTGCATTCTTTATGTAGATAACTTGTAAGTTATGTCCTAGTTTGGTTGTTCACCAACCCTAGACCTAAACTTAGCTTATCATGTGAATAAAAGACTCAATACATCAGCCACATTCATTGAATTCCAAAAATATAAAAGGCTAAAGTGAGAGAAAACTCACTTTATTTTTCTTAGCCATTCATTCTCTCTAAAATCCGAAAATGAGAATGGAAAGGGAGTAAAGACAAGCCTATATCAAGTCTCTAGCCTTCCAAGAACAGAATCAAAGAACAGATTTAAGGATCAAAGCTCAAAATGGTAAAGAACCCTAAATTTTGAAATCCTTTGATTTTATGTTATTTGTTGCAATTGATTGTTCAAAGTTGTGTAATAGGGTGTCAATTAGAGATCTGGGTTGTTGGATCATAGATCCATAACATCAAAGTGCACAAAATTTCATTTTTCAAAAATCTGGAAAAATAGAAATTTGGGGCCTGACAGTCGAATTTCAGATCCCATAGATTCATATCTGTTAATTATTTTTGTGTTTTGATTGTTTATATTGATAGTATGTTATCTGGTCTTTACTCTGAAACTCGAAGCAAGTCCAGATCTTGTCTAGATCGTAAGTTACAAGCGGTCAAACTGTGTTGACCAGTCATGAAAATGGGTTTCAGGGCAAACCAGAAACTCAGATCTCGCCTGATAATATTTTCTGTACCTTAGATCTTGTTGTTATTTGATAGTTTGTCCATGTTATTGCTTTAATGTTGTATACTGACATGTAGACTACATATATATGTCTTTAGATCACTTAGATCTTTCACTGAATCGAAGTTATTAAAGGTCAAAGTAGCCTTGACCATCAGTTTTGACAAAAATCTGGAAAACCCAGAAAAGTTAAGAGCAAGTTTTCTGACATGGTTTGACCATGCCAGATCTTGTTCGTGTTATGTTTTTACATGGATATAGTTATATGATATTGTACCCTGTCATGTGTATTACATGTTGGATCTTTTGGATCGTAGAAACAATGCTTAGAATCGAAAATTAAAGAGCACCAATTTATGTACCCCGATTCTGGTAAACCCAGAATTTGAAGAAAACGGTCTGACAAGGTTTTCTGGTGCTCTGATCTTGCTGGTTGTTCAAGTATTGATCTTGTAAATTGTTTAGGGTTGTAGTACTACATTAGTACTACAATATTATCAAATAATATAACACAAAACACATCAAGAACACTGTTTTAAATCCGGTCAAACTATGTCCCTCGCACACTGTCAGTTTTCTGGGTTTGAAGCTCAAGAACACCAAGAACACCTATAGCGACGGTTCTGTCGCTATAGGGCCCTTTAGTGACACTTTATTTTCGGAAAATGCAGAAAATGATTAAAAAATTAGAAAAATTAGTTTTTAATTATTAAAAATACATAATAAATTCTGAAAAAATATTTTAAATTCTGAAAAATAGTTTTTAATTATTTTGGGTATATTTCAAAAATATTTAATATTTTTGGAATGTAAATGGTATTTATTTATTTAATTATAATATTAAATAAATTATTTAAAAATGGTTTTAATTCATGAAAAATCATGAAAAATAATATTATGGTATAAGAAAATATTTTAAGTTATTTTTGATGACTTTTGATATTTTGTGATGAATTTCATTAATAATTTATTATTAACGGTAATTATTTTATTTAATGAATATATTAAATAAATTATGGAAAAATAGTATTAATGATTTAAAAATCATATAAAAATGATATAAGTGTTATAAAAATATTTTAAGTTATAAAATGTAACTTTTGATATTTTGGCATGAAAATATTAATATTTTAATATTAATAGCAATTATCGGATAATGGATTTAAGTGTTTAAAAATCATATAAAAATGATTTTAAGGTATTCAAAATACTTTGATATATTATAATTATATTATAATATTATGTAATAATTTTCATTAATATTTTATATTAAATGAATATTAATGATTAAGGTATTATGAGGTATTTAATTCATTTAAATACGGTACTAATGATTAAAAAATGGTGATAAATGGTATTAATTACTTGAAAATTATTATAAGTCTTTAGAAGTTATTTTAACTGATAAGAAAATTATCTGTGATAATTGTTAAGTGTTCAGAAAGAGTTTAATTGAACTTAAACTCGATAAAAGTCTGACTAGACCGTCGGGATTTTAGAATTATGTCGGGTTCAACTCAGACTGCAATAGTTTGACTTGATACCTAGTCTTATGTGTTGTATAGACTGATAGGCTTATATGGTAATGTGATTAGGTTATTCTGTGGATATAAATATAACAGTATTATACTGTGATAATATTATTCTAATATTGGAGATCTATATTACTAATATTAGGTCTTTGGGTAAAGCGTTATAAATTGCGTTGCGGTAATCAACGGTTCAGACAAGTTTTCTTTTACTTAACTCTAATAAGAGTATTGTATTCAAGCTTATGGTTGATCATTGCTGATTGCCACGAAATTTGTACTCTGTACATCTCGCATGTATAAGTCAGGTATGAAAGGCTGATCACCTTCAGTACCAGTTGGTTCAGAAATGTTTGTTCATGTTTAAAACTTGTTCAGTCAAAAGTTTGTTCGTGATAATTCTCAATTATCTTGATGAATTATAACCAGCTTATTATTCATACTCTTCAATTATGATATATCGTAATATTATTGTATTTAAACTTGCTGGGCAACTTTCATGCTCACCCTTGCTATATCATGATAAAACATTGCAGATAAGGCGAATGCGTTCGGATACAGGAAAAGATAATGCCAAGTCCGGCTTGGGATAAAATGTGCGGCTAGTTTGTAATAGTATACTCTGATAAATATTGTTGTGTGATAAATAATTTATGAATTGTGTATAAGTTAAGGTTACTCGACCTTGGGAAATAGTGTGTCATGTATTGTATAAAAAATTTATGTTTATATCTTCCGCAATTATTGAAAGAATTAGTGTACCGAATCCGCGGCAATTTGGGGCCCGGATTCGAGGCTGCTACACTCAACCCATTATTTCCTATCACACTTTAATATCACAATGATTATTATCAATCATCTATTATCTTTCCATTAATTATCTTTTAATAATTTTAGTTAAACCTTCAGTTTGGTTTAACTTTAATACTCAGGTCACGCAAGGCTCATTTATCTCATTTACTGGAGTTATATAACTCAAGCTCATTATTTCTATAATAAAATATTAGGGGTCTAGGCCATGTTTGGCTTTTCCTCAATTTCACATTATTTTATTATTTATTTAATATAAAGTTTATGTCACACTTTATCATAATGCTAAATTATTTAGCTTACTTAAATAATTACATACTTATAATATGTACAACCTTTACACTTAGAATAATTAATATTTACTCTATTAATTATTTAAATTATACACTATTTGTATAATTATTTGATTGTCCCAAGATAACTTCTTCTATTTTTATATTCAGCCATATCATAAGTGCTAATCTAATCTCTATGAGTCCTTAGAATCCATTTCTTGAATTTTAAATTTCAAAAACTGATCCTACAGACCGGCGTAGCTGCGCTGGTCACAGGCTTGGAAATGGCGCAGCTGCGTCATACCAAATTCAGAGGCAAAAAAGTTCTGCCTTAGCAGAAATGAAACTTACGCTTCTAAATACTTTACACATCCTCTTTAAATGTTAACTCATTTAACATCAATCCCCTCTTTGATTCCACATCATCGGTTACTATTTTCCTTAACAATTTAAGGATCACACTTTGAGTTTTTAAACTCTATTTCCCTTATTAGTTTAACTAATTTTACATCTCTTTTACGGTTTCTTACCACCAATAACACAAAACTCGAATATAGCACATACATACATAACTTTAATCATCACTTCTCGCTGTGTATCAATTTACTCAATAATTCTCTAACCACTTTAAAGGTATATCAATTTTCTTCTCTCGTCAACAATGTACATATATACAAGTCTAAACCTAGCACGCGTCGAGTCTTAAATAGTATTCAATATAGTATGCTGAGTGGTTTTCCACAGACAACTAACAAATTAGTTTCTGTCTCATCTACACTATTTTCACAATGAGTTAGATCGGTTACTAATTCGTATATACCTCCGCTCTCTAAAGGAATTGTTTAGCCCAGCTCATATACATCCACCATTAAAGAGTACGGTTGCACTACCTTAGACTTGATACTTACTCATACAAATACTCAAGAAATTGGTGATTACCAAAGATATTTATTGTCACCAACTTACTATTATAAAATAATTTCACATAAATTATTTAACATCAATAGATAAATGTTATCCATCTTCATATTAATTCATCTCTACAATTTATAACAAATATATAATAACGATATATATTTATTAAATACAAAATCACTTATTACATAGCTCATATTACCCTATGTAACAAAATACTACATACCTCGTATCACATGTGAGACCCCAAATTTTATGAAATGAAAGTATTCAATTTTCTTATAATTATTCTATTTAGTAAATGGTTAAATTGATAAAAGGTTACAGTTAAGGGTGATGTGTGAAAAAATTTTATAGTAAGAAAGTTGCCATAAAATACTTGGTGGTAAAAGTACAGTAATACGCGTGGTTTCATAGTAGCACACGGTATTGATTATTGATGCTTACGTAAGAAGTCACTCAGTTATACTCAATTATTGCTACAGTAATTGTTACATCATATCTCTCATATTATTGATTCAATTATTGTCACAATATCATCTGCATAATATTTTATATTATTAAATCAATAATTGAGACGACAAAGTTATTCATATTATTATTTGCAATATTGACAATGTCTAGAAGTTCTATCAAGGAGAGGTTTGGTCACCTAATTACGCGTCAATAAGGAGAAATCCTTATCTGAAAGTCCCCTCTTTCCTGGGAACGACCTGGTTGTTAAATATTGTGAGTTATAATATTAATGATGAATAAGTTCGTGTTGATTAAAGATAAAATTGATAGTTCCATTGTGTGGGAATTATTAGTGTTAGTGGAAATCGATATTTATTTCGATAATAATTAATGTCTGGAGGTTATATTGACCAATCGGGTAATTCACCGGATAAATGAGTAACTAATTGCTATAAATTCACATGATTATAACTATGTGTGTACTATTGATTCACATGATTTACTATTAGGGGAGTTGGTGCAAGATTGATAATACTTGCATGACTAAATTAAAAATAGAAGTATAGATGAAGGTATTATACTGTAATTGTTTTTTTCACATGATTTACTATTAGGGGTGGTGGTGCAAGTTTGATAATACTTGCAGGACTAAATTAAAAATGAAGAAAAAGATGAAGGTATTATACTGTAATATTTTGAGCCCCAAAATGTGCAATTATTGAAAGTATATTTTCCTATAAATAGAAGCTCATTCTTTCGTCATTTCTCACCAATTCACTAAAGTTATAGAGCAATTATTATAGAGAGAAATTATAGAGAGAAAGAAGAAGAGAAGTCTGTTACCTCACTATTCCATTATCCAGTTTCTTCTAAGGTAAGGGATATTATTTCTTTCGTATTCATGAAGAGAGTTATTTTCTTTCAATACTCGTAAGGGTTGTTATTCCATTCTTTATTATTATGTTAGAATAACCTATCTATGTGAAGTACCGCATACATGGTGAAATTCTTCTATTATTCCATTCTTTATTATTCTGTTGGAATAACCTGTCTGTGTGATATATCGCATACCTGGTGAATTCTGTTGTTATTCCATTCTTTATTGTTCTGTTGGAATATCCTGTCTGTACGAATTACGCATGACCTGGTTCCATTCTTTATTATTCTATTAGAATAACATGTCTGTGCGGATTACGCACGCCTGGTGAATTCTTCTATTATTCTATTCTTTATTATTCTATTGGAATAACCTGTCTATGTGAATTACCGCATGCATGGTGAATGATCCTTCATATTCATTCCTTATTAAATTATGGAAATGATCTGTCTACGTGGATTACCGCATGGCGGGCAAAAATCCATTTGCAATTTCATATATTCTATTATACTCAGTTGGTTAAAGTTTTGGTTTCTATAGTCCATGAAATTAGTGGAATATCCTTGATATTTGCGCTTCATCCTGTATCTTTTCATGGAAATATTATTCTAAGCTTTGTTGATAATTATTGATATTTTCATGACGGAATACTATTTATGGGTTACTATTCACCTAGTTACTATTCACTCGAGTATTCGGGGCAATTTTTATGCCAGAGTACTATTCACGGGTTACTATTCACCCAATTACTATTCATCTAAATATTATTCACTCGGGTATTTGGGGTACTTTTCATGCTGGGTTATTATTCACGAGGTATTATTTCCAAAGTACTATTCACATGGTACTATTCAAGGGGTACCATTTACCCAAAAAATATATTTTTGTTCTGTCCAAATTATTTTTGGTACATGAATATTATTCTTGAATTTTACTCCACAAAGCAATATCATGTTGACAATTTGGACGTTATTGATTTCTGGATAAATTAAATTATAAATCTTTAAAATTTATAATTGAACTTGTTTTATTGAATTATTATGCCATTGTCATAATCCTCATGCTTATATTGTGATGAAAGTCATCTTTGGCTTACGTGCATAGATGGACTTGGTATGATTATGACCAGGGATTATTCAGTATAATCATGACCGCAATGTGGCGAATGATGTGATGAAAGTCCTCATTGGCCTGTAGTTTATTGATGGACAGTTGTTGGTATGATTATGACCAGGATTATTCGGTATAATCATGACCATTGATGATTACATGAATATCCTTGGTCGTGATGTTGGGATGATTTGATTTTATTTATTAAGCTGAGTCTAAGTGATAAAGTTGATGAAAAACTTTTTAAATGATAGAAGGTAGTGATTTTATGCCCTACTTGACTCTTCTAATGGATTGCTTATTCCGCTGCAGTTGTTGATCTAAAACTTGTTGTCTATTATATTCTATCAGTTGTTATATTGTTGAAGGCTAAGGATAATTTATTCTGCATTATCTTAGTCATAATATTTCTTACTAGGCTAGTTGAGCTCACCCTTTTTTTCATTGTTCTCTTCAAGAAATGAGAATATAGCTGGGACGAGTCGGGAAACGGATTGACGGTCCAGATGGTTATTTTAGTAGTACTCACTATTCTATGAAATAGTGTGACAATAAATGTAATGAGGACTCCATTGAGTTTGAATACTGTCTAGATGACAATATTCTTATTAAAACTCTAAGTTACGTTGTTGTCATATTTTACACGACTGTTGTATAATTAAGTTTGTATTTGATTTTTGTACCCTGTATTTGGCGACTCAAGATGGATGATGTATACCTATTTTGGGGGCGTCACAGTTGGTATCAAATCTTAGGGATATAATCCCTGACTAAGATGTGAGGCTAGAACTAGGAAGGGAGAGACGGGTAATTCCTTCGCTAGTATGACCTACCTAAGTTTATTTGTTATTTAATTGGTCGGTCAGAATATAGAGATAATATATGGCATGTCAATTAACCCTTATTTTGAAACTTTATTATAGAATGATATCTGAAATACAGGAGATGAGAATTGAGAAAATTAATATAGAGAGGAAATAACCTGGAAGGTACAATCCGAAAAGAAAGTAAGGTATTCTCATCTCTTCGAACTACCAGGTACGTAAATTTCGAGGGCAAAATTTTATAAGGAGAGGAGATTGTGAGACCCCAAATTTTATGAAATGAGAGTATTCAATTTTCTTATAATTATTCTATTAGTAAATGGTTAAATTGATAAAAGGTTAAAGTTAAGGGTGATGTGTGAAAATTTTTCAAAGGAAGAAAGTTGTCATAAAATACTCGGTGGTAAAAGTACAGTAATACGCGTGGTTGCATAGTAGCACACGGTATTGATTATTGATGCTTACGTAAGAAGTCACTCAGTTATACTCAATTATTTCTACAGTAATTGCTGCATCATATCTCTCATATTATTGATTCAATTATTGTCACAATATAATCTGCATAATATTTTATATTATTAAATCAATAATTGAGACGGCAAAGTTATTCATATTAGTATTTATAATATTGACATTGTCTAGAAGTTCTGTCAAGGAGAGGTTTGGTCACCTAATTGCGCGCGAATAAGGAGAAATTCTTATCGAAAAGCCCCATCTTTCCTGGGAACGACCTGGTTGTTAAATATTGTGAGTTATAATATTAATGATGAATAAGTTCGTGTTGATTAAATATGAAATTGATAGTTCCATTGTGTGGGAATTATTAGTGTTATTGGAAATCGATATTTATTTCGATAATAATTAATGTCTGGAGGTTATATTGACCAATTGGGTAATTCACCGGATAAATGAGTAATTAATTGCTATTATTTCACATGCTTATAACTATGTGTGTACTATTGATTCGCATGATTTACTATTAGGGGAGTTGGTGCAAGATTGATAATACTTGCATGACTAAATGTAAAATGGAGGTATAGATGAAGGTATTATATTGTAATTGTTTTTTTCACATGATTAGAACTATTGAGTCACATAATTTACTATTGATTCACATGATTTACTATTAGGGAAGGTGTGCAAGTTTGATAATACTTGTAGGACTAAATTAAAAATGAAGAAAAAGAGGAAGGTATTATACTGTAATATTTCGAGCCCCAAAATGTGCAATTATTGAAACTATATTTTCTTATAAATAGAAGCTTTTTCTTCCTTCATTTCTCACCAATTCACTAAAACTATAGAGCAATTATTATAGAGATAAATTATAGAGAGAAAGAAGAAGAGAAGTCTGCTACCTCACTATTTCAGTATCCAGTTTCTTCTAATGTTAGGGGTATTATTTTTTTCGTATTCATGAAGAGAGTTATTTTCTTTCAATACTCGTAAGGGTTGTTATTCCATTCTTTATTATTATGTTGGAATAACCTGTCTATGTGAAGTACCCCATACATGGTAAAATTCTTCTGTTATTCTATTCTTTATTATTCTGTTGGAATAACCTGTTTGTGCGGTATATCGCATGCCTGGTGAATTCTGTTGTTATTCCATTCTTTATTATTCTGTTGGAATATCCTGTCTGTGCGGATTACGCATGACCTGGTTCCATTCTTTATTATTCTGTTGAAATAACCTGTCTGTTCGAATTACGCACGCTTGGTGAATTCTTCTATTATTCCATTCTTTATTATTCTGTTGGAATAACATGTCTATGTGGATTACCGCATGCATGGTGAATGATCCTTCGTATTCATTCCTTATTAAATTATGGAAATGATCTGTCTATGTGGATTACCGCATGGCGGGCAAAAATCCATTTACGGTTTCATATATTCTATTATACTTAGTTGGTTAAACTTTTGGCTTCTATACTGCATGAAATTAGTGGAATATCCTTGATATTTGCGCTTCATCCAGTATCTTTTCATGAAAATATTATTTTGAGTTTTGTTGATACTTATTGATCTTTTTATGACTGAATACTATTTACGGGTTACTATTCACCCAGTTACTATTCACTCAAATATTATTCACTCGGGTATTCGGGGCACTTTACATGCCAGAGTACTATTCACGAGTTACTATTCACCCAATTATTATTCACCCAAATAATATTCACTCAGGTATTTGGGGTACTTTTCATGTTGGGTTATTATTCACGAGGTATTATTCCTGAAGTACTATTCACAGGGTACTACTATTCACGAGGTACCATTTACCAGAATAATATATTTTTGATTTGTCCAAATTATTTTTGGTGCATGAATATATATTATTCTTGAATTTTACTCCACAAAGCAATATCATGTTGACAATTTGACGTTATTGATTTCTGGATAAATTAAATTATAAATTTTTAAAATTTATCCTTGAACTTGTTTTATTTAATTATTATGTCATTGTCATCATCCTTATGCTTATATTGTGATGAAAGTCATCTTTAGCTTACGTGCATAGATGGACTTGGTATGATTATGACCAGGGATTATTCGGTATAATTATGACCGTAATGTGACGAACGATGTGGTGAAAGTTCTCATTGGCCTGTAGTTCATTGATGGACAGTTGTTGGTATGATTATGACCAGTGATTATTTGGTATAATAATGACCATTGATGATTACATGAATATCCTTGGCCATGATGCAGGGATGATTCAATTTTATTTATTAAGCTGAGTCTCAGCTATAAAGTCGATGAAAAACTTTTTAAATCATAAAAGATAGTAGATTTTATGTCTTACTTGACTCTTCTAATGGATTGCTTATTCCGCTGTAGTTGTTGATCTAAAACTTGTTGTCTATTATATTCTATCAGTTGTTATACTATTGAAGGCTAAGGATAATTTATTCTGCATTATCTTAGTCATAATATTTCTTACTAGACTAGTTGAGCTCACCCTTTCTTTCACTGTTCTCTTCAAGAAATGAGAATATAGATGGGACGAGTCGGGGAATGGATTGACGGTCCAGATGGTTGTTTTTGTAGTCTTCACTATTCTATAAAATAGTGTGACAATAAATTTAATGAGGACTCCATTGAGTTTGAATATTGTCTAGATGACAATATTCTTTTTAAAACTCTAAGCTACGTTGTTGTCATATTTTACACGACTGTTGTATAATTAAGTTTGTATTTGATTTTTGTACCATGTATTTGGCGACTCAAGATGGGTGATGTATATCTATTTTGGGGGCGTCACATCACACATATATTCTTGTTTGAACCCTTCAATGCCTTAAGAATTTTATTTTCTAAATTCTTATTTTAATATGTTCTGAAAATTCGGGTTCTTACAGTCGAACATTGCACCAAAAATCGTAGTTTGCCAGGAGAGTCAAGGAAAACTCGAGAGCTATCAAGGCAGAATCATAGTCTGCAAGATAGTAGATCTCGGAGTTCGTAGACTGCCAGGAGAGATGAGGAAGGATCGTAGTGTGTCGAGGAGAACTTCCTCGGAGCCGTAGTCTGCTGAGGAAGTCATGTTCAGAATCGTAGAGACAGTATGTCTAAGAACTGATCGAGCATATGCCGAAGCCAATTCAAGAATTGTAGACCACACTCGGAGTCGTAGAGTCTACTAATCATATCAGAGGCAAAGATCATAGTCGAGCAACATCAAATGAAAACAACAAGCTTAAAGACAGAAATCGTAGAGTGTCAAGATCTGATCTCGGAGTCGTAGTGTCTGCACAGCCGAAGCTGAATCGTAGAGTACAGATCTAAGGCCTCAACTGAAATGCTCACAACGCCAAGGCAGAATCATAGAGCAAATACAATTCTCAATAAATGAGCACTCGCAGAATATCCAAAGTATGAAGCCTCTGGTCTGAGCTGCAAAGATACATCCCACTTGAAGGAAACCAGAGAGCACTCAACGAATGGCATGCAAGCTAACAGAAGATCTAAGCATCAACCCAATCAACATTCAGATTTGGTTGTGAAGCCATTCAAGATGAAGTCTTCTATAAATTGATCAGAAGAATACTTCAGTAACTAACTAAGGAGGGTCAGTAGGTGCAGTAACTGTCAAGTAAACAGAAGACAACAATCTAGGAAGCAACCAGGATCGTAGTGTTTGCCAAACAAAGAAGGAACTGATGGAGTGTACACAAAGATACTGGTCAGCCTATGACGAACAAGGCTAAAGTGATTAAGCACTGGGTCAGTCCATTGATGATAAGTGAACGGGAGATCACAAGGAGAGAGCGAGTTGGGCATGCCACAAATCTAAAGTGTCTTGCTATTTAGAAGACGCCAGAACAAGGAGTCAACCCATCAGTGTCTGAGATCAGTCAAAGCAAAAAGAAGTGTTGAAGCACTTTACAAAAAAAGGAAGAGGTGTTCTACATTGAAGATCCAATAAACATTCTTCAAGATCGTACGGTTATCTCTACCTGTCAATAAGTAATATTCAACAAGACACAATGATCAGGTCCAAGAAAATATGCATCAGAATCGTAGAGTTCGGTCATCTGAAGATTGAAGCATTGGCAATGGTTCAATCTGAAGATTGATATTCGAACAGAGCTTATTGATAGCATTGATGCAAAAGGACAATCTCTGATCGAGAAATCAGAAGGAGAAAATAAAGTCGACTACCTGCCCAAGACATTAAAGTGACATCTCTGGCGTGGTAGGTGCAACAGTAAACTGCAGTGTCAGAAAGTCATAAAGGGGATGTCATGTCACATCTGCAAAGCAATTCAAATAGCTCCCAATGGCTACATTCCAATGGGAAGGTTGTGAAGGATTATAAATCAACAAGAGCTTCAAAGATCAAAAGGTGCTAATGATTGCTAAGTTGTTGAATTGTTAAGTTGTTGGAATGCTATTGTTAACTCTTCGAGTTCCACCAGAACTAAACAAAACAAATCTCTGTGACAGTGAGATTACAAAGGTGGAAGTGAAGTCGCTTTGAAAAAGGACTCAAACGGTCTAAAGCTTCACTCGACAAAGATGAGAATGTCACTAAAGATGGCAGCTAAACTGAGAAACGAAAAGGACAAGAAGATAGCATTTAGAAAAGTGGCAGAGCACAAAGAATATCCAGAGAGCCACTCTACGAATCACCATGAACCTAAAGCTGAACTAGAACAAGTGCAGAACCATGTCTGCCAACCAGTCAAGAAGAGTTGAGGGTATGATAAGTGCCAAACAAAGTCTACCAAAAGCTCAAACACTTATCAGACCCAAATGGTGATGGTACATAGCTGACAGCAGATAAAGATGAGCAGAAAGGAATGAAGATCAGCTGCATTAAAGAAGATGTAGTCCAGACTCAAAGCAGAATGCCAAGAGGACTACGCCAAGTTGCTAAGTACTAAAGATGTTCAATCTTAAAGACATCTTAGCACCAAGGAACCAACAACAACAACATCAACAACAACAAGAAGCCAGGGCTTGAGGGGTCCTTGTCCAGAGGGACTAAATGAAGTTTAAGGCCTGATGGGCTTGAAGAGTTCCTAGGGAACTAGAGGAGTTCCATGGTTGATGGCCTTGAAGAGTTCTTAGTGAACTGAACCACTTAAAATCCCTCGTGTCATTTACTTTATGTCATTTACATTATGTACCTAACTGCTATAACTGTTATTTATGTATTAATTGCTTACCACTTAACTAACTCTAAGAACAATGTATGTATGATTATGAATATATCAATGAAGGGGATCTTTTACTTATTCCGTTGTGCTTGAAAAGATTCTTATGTTTGTCATATGCTAATTCATTAGCAATATAAAATAAACGAGAAAAGTATTTGAAATTAAAAAAAAGATATATTCAACCCCACCCCCTTCTAGATCTATTGTGTGCCTACTAGGAACTAACAGTTTTCAAAATGAGAAACAAGTATGCATGCAAATATGTGGTCTATGAGTAGCAAGTGTGTGATAGTTTATGATTATTGTATACGACTGAATATCTGCATTACGTGTTGTTGACTAATGTGTACTTGATATATTTATTTAAAATGTATAAGTTTGTTATACATGGCTAATGAATACTTATATGTAAATATATATGTGTGGGATATTCAAAGTAGAATTAATCGGTAATCGTAAACTACGCTCAAGGTAAGTATCTAAACTTTACTCTTTTATTGGGCAAGTTCTTAACTTCGTTAGATTATACAAAATGCAAGTATTCTAAAGCTATGCACTTTCTCTATAAAATAGGTTTATAACTTCACTAGTATCTCAAATTTACTCTTATCCAAGAAAATATTTCAAATTGGTTATACTTAATCAAATTCCTTTTCTTCTTGCAAGTATCTGAACTTTACTCTTTTATGGGGAAAGTTCTTAACTTCGTTCGATTATACGAAATGTAAGTATTCTAAAGCTATGCACTTTCTCTATAAAAAGAGGTTTATAACTTCACCAATATCTCAAATTTACTCTTATCCACGCAAATATTTCAAATTGGTTATACTAAATCAAATTCCTTTTATTCTTGCAAGTATCCTTTCTATAGACTGTTTGAATCTGATATGAGCAAGTTTCTCTAACTTATTTACATTCCAACAAGTAATTTGTATTTGTATGCTTGTGCAAGTTCCTTAACTTGTACAATTTGACATTGGTACGTAAATTTCTTTATTGTTTCAAGTTCTAAAAATTTTTGAATTGTTTATAGATGAGTTTAAGCTAATTGTTTCAGCTTGATTCACATTACAATATTTTGTCATAAGTCATTATCATATTATTGAAATAGGAAGAGTTGTCCAACCAAATTGTTTTGATTTGGAACTCAAGTCTAAGTATTAACATCCCTTACTTGGGAAATTATTATGCCAAAAAGGCAACGAAAACAAGAATGTAGTGTTGATCAACGCAGGGCATAAAGGACTGACCACCCATCGTTCCCGGGGGTTAGTCAGTTATATAGTTGAATTACTGTTAAACCTATTTATAGTAAGAAAAACAAAGTTCAAGGTCTACTGACCGCTCGACATCTCTAATCATTATGTCGTTTCAAAAACACAAGCTATCTAGTTTGATATTATGACACCCCCCCCCCCCAATCTGGGTACTTCATTCCCAGATGATTTAGTGCTCATTATCCAAAACAATTACTTCTAACTACCCATAATCAAGGATAATTATGTACATAAAATAGCTTAAATAATAATCCTTCCCTTTATAAGGTTACATCAACGTAAAACAAATCCCAGGTAATCTAACCTTAACTATTACATGACTTTGCAGAATACATCACAAAATATAACAAGTCTCATAAAAAAATTCTACCAAATAAAAACCAAACATGTCTTCATCATTTGGACATATTGCCTTTGCTAGAAGACGGTTCATCAACTTTCTCAACTTTAGCTGCAGTGTTAAATGCAAGAGTGAGCAAACAATTGCTCACTAATATAATGATGACAAAAGTAATAACATAGGAGTAAGCAATGATTATTGAATAATTAAGAACTTGTTCTTCGAGTTAAGATTGGTAAACAAGTTTGAGTTTTATATCTGAGGGTCTTGAGACCATTAACTATGTCCCAAGGTTATTAAGTATTTTTACTTTAACCTTTAACAATCATTAGACTATACAGACCTTTACTTTCGTACTTAGGGGGATCAGCCCTTCGTACCATGTATTGTGCACAAATATCTAAACGCTAACGCGTACATAATATCCTATATTACGGTTGTTCATCCCAGTTTGACTTTAGAATTTTTTTCATTAAAGAAAGTTTAGCTTGGAATAGCTTAACAATGATTCTAAAATTTTAGAACACTCATCAATTACAGATTAGTCCAATTAATAAAGATTTATTAGCTATTTTCAACACGATGATATAATATTGAACAATGGTACTTAAGTTAAAGTTTAAATGTCAGTTGTCGACGTCGGGATTTTTATTTGTCCCTTTCTGTTCTTGTCTTTTGGTGTTCCCATGTTAAGTAAGATTTGTTTGAAAAAACGAAGTTTGAATGGTTGCACCAACTCAATCGAGAAATGGTTTGCACATAGACCTAGTGATGTGACACAATTTAACTGGTCTGCAAAACCAAAATTCGTTAGGGTCCGGGAGCTTGATTATGCGGAGGGAAGGTGTTAGGTACCCCCCTACATCCGTGATAACACTGTTACCGCCACTTTTCAATTTAAACTTTTATCTAAATGTGTGTGTGTGGGTTTATGTGCAGTTGTCTGGAAGTAGTGATATGCCTCGTTCGTACCTATATACAAAGAGTTTGAATTTTGTATAAAAGTTCAATTTTAACGAGATATGGCAATGATGTTTTGTAAAACAGGTTTTTCAAACCCTTATGCTCAATAGTAATTGAGGCCTTTGATACTTCTATTTTATTAGTGTTCGGCTTGATTTCTTTTACTTTTGAGATGCGAACCATCTTCGAGAAAATAAGATACATAGCAGTGCCGAACTCCTTGTGGGCATAAAAGCCATCTAAGGAAATTCAGACACAGTGAATACTTTACAAGTTGGCTGCAGCTGAAAATGTCCATCACGGGAACCGAAATTAGATTCAGTAACTGAATCTGTGATCACATGATTCCTAGGCTCACATGACAAAGCAATATGTTCAAAAGCTAAAATAAGAACTAGATTTGAATAAATCTAAACTATTTCAGCTTCATCGGTTCCAGTTTAGTCACCATGAACCGACTAAAGTGAGAAATAGCTAGATTTAGGCAAATCTAGCCCATAGCAAAAGCTAGAAAACGAATTAGATTTGAGTAAATCTGAGCATTCCAGCTCTAACGGTTCCATTTTAGTCACCATGAACCGGTTAAAGTGAGAAATAGCCAGATTTAGGCAAATCTAACTCGCAGGGTGATAAAGCAGTTATATATATATATATATATATATATATATATATATATATATATATATATATAAGCAGTAAATATATACATATATATATATATATGAACAATCAACTGCCACGAAATGAACTCCAAGCAGGACCTGAAATGTAAATATATATATATAAGCGGTAAAAGGCCACAAAGTGATCTTCGGGCCTGACTGGAGTGTTAATATATATATATATAGGGTCCGGATCAGGTAAGAATTCCCTTACGATACTAAAATGTAAACTTTTTTTTTTGCTTTTTTTTTTTGCTTTTTTTAAAAACAACTAAAAAAAAGTTTAATATTTTATGGAACTGGAATTTTTTCATAATACAGTGTTTTGGGCGTGATTTGGATACATATAATAAAATAGGTATGTACAGTTTGTGCAGACTGTACATACATTTTTTGGTATAGGTATCCAAATCACGCCCAAAATACTGTATTATGGAAAAATTTCAGTTCCATAAAATATTAAACTTTTTTTTAGTTGTTTTAAAAAAAAAAATAATAATTCGCATTTTAGTATCATAAGGGAGTCCATACGTGATCCTCTCTGTATATATATATATATATATATATATATATATATATATATATATATATATATATAAGCGATAAACGCACCAGATGTAAATCCAGGCTCAATCAAACAGAGTTTGATGACAATAAGTATATATATAAGTATTTATTACAAAAGCAATAAACGCTCCGGATGTATATCCAGGCTCAATCAAACAGAGTTTGATGGGAAGATATATATATATATATATATATATATATATATATATATATATATATATATATATATATATATATATATATATATATATATAAGTATTTATATATATAAGCAATAAACTCTCCGAATATTATATTCGGACTCAATCAAAGCGTAGTTCGTTAATAATATATATAAGTATTTATATATATAAGCAATAAAAGACACGAATCGATGATCCGGGCATACCCACAAGGAGCGACTCTCAACGTAAGTAGATATGTTTATATAGAAAAGAGAAAAAGCTAAAAAAATCTGAAATATCTTACAGTGGGCTACCAAGAAGACTTCAGATAGCTTTTGACGAATGAAAATTCGGTGACGCCCCCAAATCCGAGTGCCTTCCAACCCGACATATGGTGCTACATGGTACTACAGTTCACACATACATTCAATTGAAAAGCCTCAAAAGAACGAATATCTCTTATATATTCCAACCAATATTACAAATTCCCCGGGTTCTTTATAACCATTACACTTGTTCTTTGTCATAATATCAAATACATTACAACATTAAACCTATACTATTACATAGACAGTTCAACGGTCTGCCTTAGCCTTCCCTTTATCCTTACTAGGTCCTTCAGTCCTTTCGGTCTTAGCTGCATTCATATGGTTCAAGAAAGAATGAGTATAACTGTAAGACCCCAACTTATTATAAATAAAATTGAATTTTTCTTTATTCATTATTCTAAATTAATAAGGGTTAATTTGATATAATGCTTTGGTTATGGGTGAAATGTGAAAATTTTACAAAATAAGCAAGTGGTTACAAAATATTCTTTTTGTCGGGGAATATTCGTTTGGTTGTGGAATATTCTTATTGTCGGGAATCTCCGTACGACGGCGCAGTCAATTGTGGGCCCCATAACGGAAAACGGTTGGATGAAAGAAAACGACAAAAATTGAGTTTTATAAATAACGGCATAAATTGTTACCGTTAACACTGTTGGGTTACCTGGTGGTTAAAATACATACGCGTGGTTGCACAGTAGCACATGGTATTGCACAGTATTGTTGAATTATTGATTCGTACGTAAGAAGGCACTACCCAATAATTATTACAGAAGTTACTGCTCAATATTTTATTGATTCAATAATTGTTGCGTTGTTAGTTTATATTATTATTGTTTCAATAATTGTCGCTACACAGTATTTTCTATTATCAGATCAATAATTCATATTATTTGAATAAATATTATTAGATAACATTATTGGAAATGTCTAGAAAGTTCTGTCAAGGAGAGGTTAGGTCATCTAATTGCACGCCAGTAAGGAGAAATCCTTATTGGAAAGCCCCCTCTTTCCTGGGAACGACTTGGTTGTCATAATTGTGATTCTATAATATTATTTAAGAATAATTAATTATTGATTCATATGATAAGGAAATATTTATTTGATGTGGATATAATTGATGAATATATTATTTTATATAGATATAATTGAAGGAATTAATGCTGAGGTATTTTATCAGTATTTTGTCGGACTGGAAGAATTAAAAATAATCTATTTGTGGATTTCGAATATTTTCTGTTGGGAATTTGGAAAAACTTTCTTTTACAAAGTTGTAGAGAATTCGATTTCAGGTAGAATGGACATAAAATTCGTATTTTTCTGATAAACGGTCTATTTTCAATGAATTGTTGAAGTTTCGGAAAATAAAATGATTTTTATTAAATTATGAGTGGGACCCACTTTTATTTTTTTTCAAACACATGGGCTGCTGGAATTTTTTTCCAAGGTGGTGGCTGGTCATGGTCTAAAGCATGCATATGAATTTTAAAAATAAATAATATTAATTTATTATTTTAGTCTCCTTTGGCGTTCTAGCATTTTCCTATAAATAGAGGGCTAAGTTAGAATTGAAAATCACACCAGAAACAAGTTTTCTCTCTTTCTCTCTCTCTATATTATCGAGTGTATTCTTGTGAGTATACTTTGAGTGTTGCTATACGGTGCGAGTTTTTGTCAACACTATACCCGAAATTCAGTCAGAAATACGGTTATTTTGAGGTAAGGGATGTTATTTTCTTCTTAAATGATATTATTTTCTTCAATATCATTATGCCGAAATATTGGTGAACTTTTTAATCAAATTTGGAACTTGTTGTATTGGGGTTACTATTCACGTATACGGCACTATTCACGAATACGGCATTATTCACCGAAAAATAAAAATTCTCCTTTTTGTCCAAAATGTCTATTATGGTTACTAGCTTTGATTGTATTGATCTTCATTCTTGAAGTTTGGCTCATAATTATTTATTATGGAGTATTTTTGAATTTGGACAAACTAAAGTACGAATCATTAATCCTTAATCCTTGTCATTTTATTTCACTGGATTCGTTTCTTTAAAAAAAATATTTTTCATCATCCTCAGTCCTAAATGATGATACTATTGAATATCTTTGGCCTGTAGTGCAAAGATAAATGATTACTGATGAATATCTTTGGCCCGTAGTGCAAAGATGAACAGGTGTTGATATGAACATGACCAACCGGTGATATAAATGAATATCTTTGGCCTGTAATGCAAAGATGATTAAAGATGTATATTGATTATTGTTACAAGGATAAAATATTGATGATGGACTCTTAAATATTAGAAGATAGTAGAATTCATCCTCTACGTGACTCTTCTAATGGATTGCTGTTTCCGCTGTATTTGTTGATCTAAAACTTGTTGTCGATTATATTTTATCAGATTTTTTTCCCTGTTGAAGACTAACGATAATTTGTTGTATATTATCTTAGTCATAATGTTCTTTACTGGGCTAGTTGAGCTCACCCTTTTCTTTTTTGTTCCATTTTTCTTCTCAGGAGGTGAGAACATAGCAGGATCGAGTCAGGGTATGGAGTGAGGTTTCTAGAAAGAAGTTTTAGCAGTCCTCACTATTTCTGTAAAATAGTATTTGAATAATTATAATGAGGACTTATTTGCGTGTGGATATTGTCTAGAAGATAATATTTGTATTTAAACTCACAGTATGTATTGTCGTATTTCACACGACATTTGTATTATTGAAGTTGTAGTTTGCTTTATGTACCATGTATTTGGCAACTCAGAATGGGTGTTGTATACCTGTTTTGAGGGCGTCACAATAACTAGCTCAGCAAGTATGACAATTCCAATAAATAGCATGCTTGAAACATAGGAATCGTATATCTTCAATAACTGAACAATAGCTATGAAATACTATTGATAATTCAAAATACCACTTCTCTTTTCTTTAAAATATTTCACAACGAACAATATTCATTAAACATCAATATCGGTCCAAGACCTTGAGCATTTCATTCTTTCTTTGAAAAGGACAACCCGACACTAAGTCTGTATATCTGGCATATCTTACGAGCACGTCTAGGTGATCAGCCTATAGTACTATATGTTGTACAACACTACTTTCTTTAAACGTATGTACATTTAAGGTTTTGGCAACCTCACGTGTCTATCGTTTGTCGACAAAATATTTATTCATGCATACTCAGTCTTCCTTTGAAAACCACTCCAAATAGTTTGGCAAAACTTAACAACATTGACAATAGTTCGATAGATTATAAGAAATCCATAAAACATCTTAAGTCTAGCCGAAGGAATTTGCTTCGACTTCATTATACATCAATTCATGTGTAAGGTACATGAATTACAAAACTTGTCCACAGAATTCAGACAAGGATCAGAATACTTTCCTTTAGCGTCTTCTGCAGTCAATACAAATTCTCTTTTGAGTCTTTAAGGTCTCGACAATATATAATCACATAACATACCACATTAGGTCATGAACAAGCATGCATAGTTCCTAATGTATCTTACCCTTCTTATCAATCTAATTGGTTCTTAGATTGTTTAACATTGGTTCAAGTTATCACATTATCTTGTTCTTATGTTCACATTCGAGTTATCTTCAACCTTTAGTGTATTACTTAAGGTTTACAACATCCTAATTGATATTACTTTAGGTTTAGTAATGTAGTAGTTCATTACTAATCAACCAATTTCCTTTCTATCTTTGTAAGCTTTCATTACAATGTTTGGTCTAGTGTTGGCGTTGCGGAGCCAGCTTCCCTTCTATATGTCGCGCTACGGCGCCACTCTTCAGTAGTTAAGGTCTGGACTCGGCGCTGTGGCGCGAGTCTTAGTTCAGTTAGCCGTGCTGCGACGTGAAACTTCAGTAGGTCATGGCATTGCTTGGCGCTGCAGTGCCACCTATTTGGCCTTGGACTGGCGCCGCGGCGCCAGCTCCGTGCACTAGATAGTCTTGACAGATTTTCTATTTAGTGAACTTCCCGGACTCACAAATTGTTCATTTCAAGTCCGAATTGGCTCGTTCAAAAGCCATTAGCTCATAAATCACATACTCTAAGTGTTCATGCAAGAATTTTACATTTTCGAATCCGTTAACTCAGAATTCACCTTTTAGTTCATGTTTAACGAAAACGTTAAACGTTCGTGAACGTTCAACGCTCCTTTCTTCGTTCTAAGTCAGAATTCAGTCATTTTTTAGTCTGCAACTCTATAATGCCAAATAAGACTTAACTCCATCAAAAATCAACGTTCCCGAGTTCAATATCAAAATTCGACTTCCATTTCGAGAATTTTACGTTAACGATTATCATCAAATCATGTGAATTCCGGCATAACCTCATTACTTATGATTTGTTCATCATTCCAAATGGATTCATTCCATCATACTAACATCTTAACCAACATACATCATATATATGATAAGTTCTTACTTGTTCTTCATGAGTTTATAACTTATAAAAGTATAAATTGCTTATTCATGGCTTATTAAGGCTTAAGTCCTTTGATTAGTCATTCTCGTCACTTCTTAGCATACATACTCCACTACTCAACACTTATCTATCAAACACTAGTACAAAGTAGTAAATAGACAACACTTAAACCACAACGTTTTTATAAAAAACGTTGTGGTATTTTTTTCATAATGTTTTTTAACAAAACATTGTAGATATATATGAAAAAATGTTATCTATTTAAAAGGGCATTTTTTAATTTTAACTAGATAACATTTGTTTTTAAAAAACGTTATCTAAATAAAAAACAAGGAGCAAAAAATGCGCTTTAAGTGAAAACTTAAAATTAAAAAAAAACGTCACCGGAAGTGTATCCTTGAGGGTTTAGAGAGAGAGGCTCCTCATTCTCTTTGGAATTTTCCCCCTGTGCTCCCTTTCGTCCCTTACCCTTCATTTCGGTTCACCATTTCTCCCTCCTCTTCTCCACTGTCTTCTTACTTGGTGTTGATTTAGCCTTTCCGGCGCTGAATTTAGACCCTTCCCGAAAATCCTTTTCTAATCTAAACTTTGCTGAAGTCCGAGGGGCTGTTTGGTTTGTGGGGCGCTCTTGTATGATTAGTAAGGGGTATAGATCATAGTGGGTGCTGGGTTAAGGGTTATGATCTGATATTGTGGTGGCTTGGGGCTTCGGATTTGGAGGTCTCTATGACGTCACCGATGACGATGTCGGTGGATCTTTCTCGACAGTAGTTAAAAATGTTACGATTTCAATTAGTGTTATTTTTTTATTAATGTCTTTCTAATTACAATTTTATTGGGACTACGGTATTTTGATAATTGAGTTAGTGTGTAAGGTTAGGGATAATATGTTATTCACACTAATACATGTGCTTTTTGCTTTTGTAGAAGTGATTTTGAAGTGATTTTGTTTGGATTGCTCTTTTTTCATTTAAGAATTTTTTTTTTCATTTCTTTGTTTTTTTATTTTGTTGAAATTTTCAGTCAATTTTGATTATAAAGACATGGTTTTTCCCTAAATTAGGGAATATTTAGGGCAATTTCCCTATTCAGATATTTTCTACAAGCCAAAGCGAAGCATTTGAGTTTTTGGAAAAATTATGTTTCCCTGATCCCCAAACATTTTTTGATCGCAACGAGTGTATGTTGTTAAGAGAAATAAATATTCAGCCTTTCTCATGGTTTTAATGCATAAGAATCCAAATACAGGCCAATTTTACAATCTTGTTCCATTTTCTTATGTTGTAGGATGACATTGAAATTTCATCTGGAGGAGATTTGATGAGAGACCTTGAGGATGCCATGGCAAAGCAGCGCACAAATTGCATTTCAGGTTCTGGGTTGACAGCGTCAAGGTAAAATCGTTTACAGAGCAACGTACAACGTTGTTTAACCAAACTTGTAGGTTTCATATTGTTTGCAATGAATAGTTACTTTGTTTAACATTCTTTTGCTATTAATTCAAGATTTATAATAATTTTATGATGACTAATGCATTCACAAGTTTTTGATTCTGCATATAGTGTCTTTGCTAATGAATGAGTAATTATTTGATACATGATATTGTTATGTTCCAAAACAGTTTTAATTGGAATTCAAGATAACATATTAATGGTTCTTATTTGTTAATTCAAGATAACATCTTAAATGTGCTTCTATCGTTGTATAAGAGGTTGTACGAAGCCAAGAAGATGGGTCCATGACATGATCTTCAGGTCTTCAAATTCTATCCGGTGTGTTGTCTTGTGTAGTACTCACTTGGGATTTTGAGCTATGGTTTATTGTGGGACATTTCTATGTGAAATGTGGGATAAAATGTTGTTGAGACGGTGTGAATATAGTATCGAGGTGGCAGAATGACAATTTTGCCCCTCACCGGGGTTATCTCCGGCTCTAGGTTGATGTAGCAGTCGTTGCTCAGGGTTATCTCTGAGATTGGGTTGCTGTGAGTACTGAACGTCCTCGGGGTTATCTCTGAGGTGCCTTGACCTCCCGGGGTTATCTCTGGGGTTGGAACTGAGTGCCTCGGTGTTGTCTCTAAGGTTGAAACTGACTTCTCTGGGGTTATCTCTGGAAGTGGAACTGCTTCCCTCGGGGTTGTCTCCGAGGTTTGGAACTGAGCATCCCGGGGTTGTCTCCAGGATTGAAACTGAATACCTCGGGGTTGTCTCCAAGATTGAAAACTAAATATCCCGGGGTTGTCTCCAAGATTGAGTTGATTTGACTTCCAAGGTTATCTCTGGAAGACAATTTTGCCCTCATGTAAGGTTAGTAATAGGAATGCAAAATTTTGAGTGTCTACATCAGCGATATACAATTGAATAGACATTGTATGTACAAAGTATTACATCTAAAAGAGTTAGAAAACTTATTTGGGACAATGAGCTTGAACAATTTATGCTTTGAGTAGCAAGAAATGAAAGTTAAGAACTTGCTTAATAAAAGATTAAAGTTTTAGGAACTTGCATAACGATATCAAGTTAGGAATATGAAACTTTCTCAATGTAAAAGAATTAGAATACAAGAGCTTGCGTAATCGTAAACAAGGTAGAACCAAGAAACTTGCTCAACGTAAATATAAGGTTTAGGAAACTTGCATAATGAAAAAATAGGGTTAGAGAACTTGCCTCGTGCGTAAGCTATAAAAGTATAATAAACATTCGCCAAATATCCTACATATACCATTAAATCACAATACTAATTAGTTATATTAACGCTAATTTCATTGGCTTACTTTTCATTTTAGTCAAATCTATAATCTTTAACTTAAGATCTGATTATCCTAATCATGCACGTACCATGAACTTGAACTCTCAATTATACTATAGTGCATGACATGGTGATTGAAAAACAACTTCAATTTTTATGACATCACATTCCAAACTCTCACAACTTATTAATTCATAACTTACAGTTTCAACGTTGTGATTACAATATGTTATTACGTCTTATAACATGTTTTAGGTTCCTCTTCAATCATTAAAATAAGTTAAGTTAATATTCCCCAAGCTATACCGTCAACAGTTCATTAATGGGTCTGCTTGACCACTGGCGCGGCCGCGCCATAGCTTCCCTTGAATCTAGTGTGCCCGCGCCCAAAGGCAACGCGCCCGCGCTCAACCCCAGACTCAATTTTCAAGAAACACGAATACAGTCTCTGTTCTAAACCAAAAATCTCAATTTCTTCATTTTTACGGCAACACGGACAAACCCTTACACTACAAACTTATCCAAAGCCTCATAACATATACAATCAATCATTCTAACACCTAAAACAACTTACATAATCAAATTTAGAGGATTAAAAGCCATATTTTTGCTATTTTCTTCAACTTCAACACACTTAGCGAATTCAATCACCAAAACCTCGTTTCTTAACCAAATTAAGTCATTTCAGTTGCATTGTTTTCGTTTCTGGACATACTAACATAATTCACAACCAATTTACAGGTTATAACAAGGATTGATCATAAAATTTTGGTCTCAATAAGCCATTTTCACACATATATAACACTATTATTTAAAAAAAATCTACAAACCAAATTTCATGAATTTGATCACTAGATATTACTTCATAGTTGATAATTACCAGATTTTACAAGACTATACATATATATTAACAATCCAACAAAACTTCGAAATCACAGAGAATAGATATTATAAAACTAAGAGTAGGAATTAGGAATATATTATACCTTTAATCCTTGATTTATATTAGCAAAGATGACAACAATCCTTTCCAAAAACTCATCTTCTCCAACTCTCGATTCTCTCTCAATTTCTTCTCTAACTCTCTGTGTTTCTTTCTCTCTATATCCTCTGTTCTTTAGCCTTAGGAAAATAATATGCATAGTAGACAAACTGATATAGCCACTACGCACGACCTAAAACATCAGGTACAAAACCCAGAGGCTACATCAATTATATTATGCCAAAGGCCACAAGGCCATGTTTGGTTATACATAAGATTAGGATTTTAGTTTATTATTATTATTTTTTATAATATGATTCTTATGTCACACAATTATTCAACTAATTTAATTAAATTTATAATTTAAATTAACATTGCCTTATAATTATAATTTCCTTTATAAATTATAATTTTTATTCCATAACTAATAAATCTCTAATTTAATTATTAAATTAAATTAGAACAACATTATAATTATTTAATAATTCATTTAATTTAATTATCTCATTAAATTAAATCTTCAAATCATAAAATTATCATTCATATTTTAACTAAATTATTACACCACAATTTCATCAAGTATTTATTTATCTCAATAAATAAATTAATTAAAATATTTATTTAATTCGATAAATATTTGTAAATTACATAAAAATTCTCGTTCGTTACAGATATTCGAAAAGTGTTTTAATGGCTTAACAACTATTGATCTGTTGTAGAAGTATTCTCAAAGAAAACATTTAACTCTTTCATATATTGTTTATTATATAATATTACTTGCTGAGCAATTGAATGCTCATTCTTGCTTTAAAATTAAATATTTTCAGTGAAGCGTAAACGCATAGAATGGTCTGACAAAGACAAGGGAAAGGAGAAGGTGAATGAATAGTTGAAGACGGTTATTTATAATAAACCAAGTGTTTTGTAATAATAATACAACACCTATTATGTAAGAATGTATTTAAAGGTCATCGTACCTGGGATAGCAAACTCTGATGTAATTTTATTAAGCATTTAATATATTGAGCAGGTTGTATGAATGTTATCGTGTATCACCAAGTACGGGTTGTAAGTACTCGGATTTGGGGGTGTCACACCAACTACAGTACTTATTATCCAAAGAGGAATCCTTCCCCTGGGATCGATAAACCTTTTAGATCTTATTAGCCAAAGAAATACGACTTTACATTATAGTTAACTCAGCCCCAATCAAGAACCCCCAAGGAAAGTAAGGACTTTTTGAATTGGTTTATTTGAATCGTTCTTTGGAAGATCTATCTCATGTCTAGTACTTTTATGGATACAACTTACAACTCAATTCATCTGATTACTACAAGAATGAACCCAATTTGAAATACGAACCATAAAAAATACCTATTAAACCAATCATAAGAATACCATCAATAGTACCTATTATCCAAAGAGGAATCCTTCCAATGGGATCGATAAACCTTTTGGATCTTATTAATCAAAGAAATATGACTTTTCACTATAGTTAACTCAGCCCAAATTGAGAACCCCCGAGGAAAGTAAGGACTTTTTTATAATTTTTTCAGATCCAAATCGATCATTAAATCAAAAAACTTATCAGTCACTGGTTCAACCAGTGGTTGAACTGTTATTGAATATATCGGTGTTGCCATAAATATTTAAAATATATATTATCAATAATTAATAAAAAATTTAAACCATCTCATTTTTAATAAAGTAAATATAGTGAAGTGTTGCAATATAACTAAAAGCGGTTAATTTTAATATTAAAAAAATTGGTTCCAAAAAACTATTAAAAATAATTAAAAATTGGTTCACTGGGTTAAGTTGATCGATTTTATCGGTTGAACCACTGATTCGACCGATGGTCAACCGGCTCAATCCGGATTTTGATCAAATAAGTTCAACCAAATCGAACATAGGACCAATTTTTTGTTCAACCGGTTGAACCAATCGGTCCAATTCAGTTTTCAAACATTACTGTTTGCCTTTTTATAGATTGCTCAGTATTTTGTAAGACTGTAAAATAAGCGTTCGGGCTCGATTCGTAACTCGACTAAAAGTTCGATTCGAAATATAAATGATTCAAATATAAACAAATTTTAAAGTTCGATAAATTACTTTAACATACTCAAATTATAATTTTCTATTGATACTCGGATCATATTCATTCAAAAAGTTCAAACTGCTCGGGCTCGATTCGAGATCGTGCTCAATTTGATATCGTAATCGACTCGTTAGCTAAACTAACCTCAATCAAACTTTATTTTATACCAGATAAATTTTGTGAATCAAATCTTAGCAACTCAATACTCGGCTCAACTCGATTCTTTTACACCTTTAATATTTTGGCTTCCTCCTTGATGTTTGGATGTCGTTACTCTTTAGTTTGTGTTTTTATTTTGTTTGTACTTGGTATAGGCGGTGCCTTTGAATTTTAAAAAGCGTGTTCTTTATATGTGGGCTTATCATGTACTCCCTCCGTTCCTAAAAGATTGTCGTTTTAGAAGAAAAAATTTATTCCAAAAAGTTTGTCGTTTACAACTTTCGAGGAGAATAAATTATTTACTTTCCTATATTACCCCGACCTTCTCTCATTGTCCCAATAAATTTTTTTCCTTGTATTAATAGTTTTCAGTTTCCCATAAAGGGGTAGTGATGAAATTTCAAACAAATTTTACTTAGTAAATGACACTTTCTTAATCCATGTGCCAAAATCTTAAACGACAATCTTTTAAGAACGGAGGGAGTACTAAAATTACAGACGTATCGCTAATACAAACTTTTTAAGGATAAATTTATGTTTTTGAGTGCACCTTAATTATTAAATAAAAATTTAATAGTGGTGGTATAATGCTAGAAATGATAGTATAAAGTTATGTCACACTAAAAGTGTGATACAAAGTGCACGTTTTAAAGTATATGATCTAATGTCCAAAATAGGATAAACTTGAGGGATACAAAATACATTTAACTCTAATTCTAAAATGAAAATTCATTTATAATTTTAAATCGAACTTAAAAGATGCATCTCTAAAACTTTTAGAACAAATAGAGTATATAGTTGTGATCTTGTACTGATTGTTATATAGTTCAAGAAAGAGCGGAAGATTCTCCGACTGTCAAAAGTTTTCTCACTATACCACGGGATTATGCCACGGATCTTAATTCCAAGCCGTTCAAAGTTCAAATGGATAGCCTATGCGAATGCGAGCAGTCTATAAAAATATGTTATATTTTACATACAGAGAGTTGCATCTCATAGTACTTGTATAAAGATAATTTAAAATGTCTCTATAAAATGAAATTTATTTCTATAGACTATCCATTTTCAATCGTCTGAAACCAGGATCCTGGATCCCCTCATCAGTCATCACACCCAAAAACAGAGGCTCTTAAATTGGGAGGAAAGGAGTAGGCTCAATCAACTAGTCTACACATAAGATGCGAGCAGAACTTGAAACTGAAGCTAAAACTCCTAAATAAGGCATACCGACAGCCATATACAATGCCCAAAGTTTGATAGAATTATCAGCAAATATTATCTCGACTTAAACTGAGATGAATAATACATACTTCATCAACTTCACCGACAGAAATATTAAATACACCGTTAAATTCAGTAAGAGAATTAATATAAATTTTTTGTCAAAAATGGTTGGAAAAACTATAAGCAGTACTCCACGCTATGTTACAAACAAAAAATCAAAAGCTACCATACAACAAACAAGCCTTACCATCCGACAGGACATCCGATGTCGGTGTTTATATGAACAAATATTTTCATCACCGGCCAGATAGATCTCTACATAACGTGGGATGGCCAAATTTTAATGTATTCGAGAGCTCTCCATGCTTATTTTACGAAGTAAAATTGAACCAATGACTGGATCGGAAACTACAACAAATCCAGTAGAGGTGGCTGCTTGGATGATGATTTGGCATGGCCAGACCGTGATGCTGTAGCCCCTTGATTCCCCCTACCTCTCCCTCTACCTCTACTCACAGCCATTGCAGGGGGAGGGGCAAGCCTGGGTGCAGCCTGCTCACTTTTGCTAGAAGTAAATATCAATCCGAGATCAGCTGATTTCTGAGGAGAAGAACCCCAAGCTGAATTTCCCTGACTGCTTTTCAAGAACCCGAGAGAACTTTGGGAGTTAAGCCCGCTATTGAGGCTGCTGGCATTCAATGTTGAATTCCCTTGGTTCTGATTTGATGGATCAATGGAGTTTTGCATGTTGAATGCCCAATTGATATTGTTGTTGGGTTGGATGTTTTTACCATTCAGGTAGTTCCCATTTAAACTGGAGCCCGGTTTATTAGCAGTCATGGCTATTGTGCCATTATTGCTATAAGAACCAGAAACACTGCTAATGCTAATAGGCTGTGGCGGCCAATTGGCAAAAGGATCTAAATCATCGAAACTTGAACTTGACGCATCTCCATTTAGATTTTGCTTCTCATTATCGCCTATCTTAGGGCTAATCCCAAGAGACGAGCGAGGAGGCCACTCTAAATCAACAGAAGGGCATGACACCGACGTTGGCTGAGGAGATACAGCAGGTACCGGTACCGAGGATTGTGAGGTTGCAGGAGATACTTGAATAGGCTTATTGGCTAAAACAGGCTGAATGGATGACACATTTGTCACTGATGATTGGAGGGTCGGGGCTGATGTCCTTGAGGGTATCCAATCTTCATCCCATTTAGGGCTGGCCTTAGTGGTAGATGTAACAGTTTCAGACGCCTTTATTCGTCCCAACTGACGCTCAGCAGCAGCTGCTGATGATTTTACCTCTGGAATTCCAGAATCTGTCACAATTACTCCCCGCTTTTCTTCTATCTTTCTGTAACGAACAGAGATATAAAAAGACAGAACAAATCCTTTCAAAAAATTAAGATCACCCTTCCGCATAATTTTTAGAGAAACATTATTGCCAAGACACAACTTCAGTGTTCTAAAAATCCCCTTGGTGCCCCGTCTAGGCGCTAAGCCCCCCTGACACGGCCCTAGGCCGACGTCTAGGCGAAGATGTTTTTTTTATTTTAATAACTACCCAAACCAGATCTTAATATATTTATTTTTCTAATGATTTACTATATTCAGAATAGTTGAAGCATATCAAATCTCAACAAGTGAACAATATCAAGTCAAAATGGATAATTTTATTATAGTTGTAATTTTTTGAATTTGTACCAACTTCAAATTATATAAATGATCATTTGTAATATTTAGTTTAATTCAATATAATTCTTAAATTAATGTTTAGTTTCTTAAGTTTGAATATTAAATTAAATTCTTGAAATTTTAAATTCTACTCGCTCCTATTAAGATTAAATGACGTTTTAGAGAGTTTAATTTTATTCTATATAAGTGTCGTTTTGGAATCTCTATGCAATATTGCACTATTTTTTCCTAATTTACCCCTCTATTTAATATGCTTAGTAATGTAATTGTGGAGAGATAAATCATTAATTAGGGACACAAAAAATATTTTGTGTTATTTCTTAATAAGTGTGCTTACCTTTAAAATGTCATTTAATCTGAATAGGAGGGAGTATTATTTAATAGCAATCTTGTTTATGAATAAAACTAATACGTTTAAAATATGTTTGAGCTTTGAACAATTACATGTTTGTGTTTGAACTTTGACATTAGAAATATGGATGTGTTTGAACTTTAAGCAAAGGTCTTTATTATCTTTATTACAGATTATTTTGCTTTATATTATTGTTTTGTTTGGATAAATGTAAGATAAAATATTAAAATTGACTTAAAATAAAAAAATCCCGCCTAAGCCCCCTAGGCGCTAGGCCCCCGGCCGCCCGCCTACCGCCTTTTAGAACATTGCACAACTTGAAACAATCAAACACTTAATAAGTATCAACTATTGTTAAAGGAATTCGAGGCCATTTTTTTATTCTTCGCCCAACAAAACAACCGTGTATTCGTGCATATGCATGTGTGTGATTCACACACAAAATCGAATTGTAATAGAATAGGTACTCAAAAGAAAAAAGGAAAAAAATATAAAATATATAGAGAGAGAGAACAAGAGACAGATATAATACCTGAGTATATCCTTGACAAACAGCATATACTTCGCAAATTGCTGAACACTCAGTTGTTGGGCAACAAGGAGAGGCCCAAGTAGTGGAAGGACATGTTCTGCTGCAAATTCTATTCCATGCTGAAGGATGACAAGGAAAAAAATTATGGGATGTAGTTCTAAAGAATAAAACTGCCATATATACTATCGATAATGTTCGGAATTATAATAGTTCAAATCGTCACCTGCTTCATAATTGAGTTTGCAACCCCAAGTGTACACATAAGTGTTGGAGCAGAACGATCTACGGAAGTGCAACGTTGAATTGTTTGTAAGATATCCAGGGTCGCATGCTTATCAAGCATGTGAACCATATCACTTAAACATAACAGAGCATTCACTCTCACCTGACCAATAAAGAGAAGCGCAAGTTTCAGATAATTCAAAAGGTATGCCCTAAAAAAATTTGTCCAAGGAAAGTTTTTATATTAATCATTTCGAACTGAATGTGATGTATTTGAGAAAACAAGTGCTTCTAGAGTATCAATACAGCAATGGACTTGAATCAATTGGTGACCAAAGCTTCAAATGGATTTTAAAGGATAGGTCCCTCAATTTTTTATACAATATGCAAGATGTGTTTTTAATGACAGGCATAGATAAGTTGGGAAATAAAACCTTGAGATGGGAAGTATTGTGAGAGGTAAACAAATATTACAGTTCTCTTCCAGGTCATAAGACTCGTAACTATGCTGATACAATTTGTGTCATCTCTCTAGGCATGTATATGAGCTCACCAACATCAAATAATTGGTCGCAATGAAGATTCCCTCTTTTAGATTTACATAAAGCCCTTATCAAACAAAAAGTACTGCCTCTCCTAATCTTACTTTACATGCTGACTAAAGGGGGAAAATGTGTTCCCAAACTGCATTCTTATGTTTTAAAATTAACATTACTTTGACTAATTATGTCTATCTCACTTTCACAAGTATAGCAAATTTCAAGGTCTCTTGCTCATTCTCTCTCTCCTCTAAAACAACCAATATTTACCAGATTTTAATTCCATGATGTGTTAACTATTTAGTGCATTATTTATTCAATTTATTATTTCCAATTAGAGGTGTACAATGATGCCCATGACAAAGACCCAAACAGAAGAATGTACAAAAGGTTAAAAGTATTACAATATTACAGCTTAAAAAGAACTGATGGTTACATCTACCTCCCTGGAGGATTGGCAAAATATCCAGTTCATGCTTGTTCGGAATTTAATGTTGTCCTCCCTTCTTAAGAACATAAACCCAAGGGGCAAAATGGCAGTTGTAAATGAAATATAAACCTAAGAGGGCATAAACCCCTGTCAAAACGGAAAAAATGCCAAAGGCGCATTGCAGCACTCATGGTCTACACATTTTATCAGTTATCACTGAATATCTAAAGTGTGGTCTATTACACAATTTGACAACTTGAGAACCTTACATACCTACACTCCTTCATGGTCCACTCTCAAAGGGGCCCTTTCAGAACCCTATTCATAAATTAAAACCTTGTTGATGTGAAACAAGCTTATGTTGAAGCCTTACTCTACAAATACATGATTATCTTGAAAAGAAATGTTTTGTCCACATAAATGAAACAAATAATAAAACATGTATGTGTGTGCGAGAGAAGAATGACTGAATGTACATACTGCAGCAACAGTTGTCTTAAGTGCCAAAGCATGAACTCGAGGTAAGATTGCTTGTTTCACCAACTGCAGAAACATAAATAAACAAGTTATCTATTACATTCAACTTTAAGATCTAAATTGGAACAGGTTCAAAATACAATGTTAATCAATGTTTAAAGAGTTTTGGATTCTTATTCTGGTTTTGGCCTTTTGGGTTAATCTATATATCTTCTGTGTAGTGATTTGACGTAATACTCTAGCATTTTCCCGGTTAATACGAGGAATATATTCTTATGTTAGACAATGATCAATTAAATCATAAATAAATGCAAAAGCAAGTTCGCAGATAAAAGAATGTACAACTTTTTTACAAAGCAAATAGTGCCAGTTATAAACCATAACAAGACACTATACTTGTTATTTATCCATTTCTTTGGCAATAAGAGGAGCGCATAAATTTGTTACAACCTACTTCCAAAGCATTGAAGAAGAACAAATTCCCCAATTTTAGTACTGAAGCACCAGTACCTCTATTGAACTGCAAGGATCCCTTTCAGCAAAGTAACCGCTCTTATATCGCATCACAAAGAATTCAAGAAAAAACACATAATTACCAGGTTTTAAGAACTAAAGACTTTCTACATTTTCTATTAAACTTGCCTGCAAGGATCCCTGTTAGTAGAGTAAGCTCTCATGAATGGCATATAATGGAGTCTTTGAGATGGTTGTATTGGTTCACAACCAAAATTGACAAATGGTCTTCTGCTCGCACTAGATCACAAGTTATCAGAAACCAATCTATCTACATTCACCAAGTTGGAAGCACGGATGGACTACTGTGAAATGAAACGACAGAGCAATTTTTTTTTTTTATTTATTTTTGATAAAACAGTAGAACACAAGGGGCAGTTGCAGCCCATAAGGTCATAAGACTTTGATATTTCTTCTTTTTGTTGGATGCCTCTAAACTAGAGATTTCTTTATCTTCGCATAAAGAACAATGTGTGCATCAAAACCTTTGATTCACCTTCTCTGAATAAATTCTTCCACTATGTCCCATCTTCATCAGGAAGCTATTCGTTGCTTAAAATAATTCATGTAATATTCGTCAAGTAGGATCCACCTCAAATGGAGGAAATATACGTCATTTAATCGAGAAACCAGAACAGATTGCGAAATTATTCTGTTGATACAAGTAAAATTTTAAACCATAAAAACTAATGAAAAGAACCAAGACTAGCTCACATTTTCAATAGTCATCATGGAGAAGGATAAATTAAGGGAACTGATATTTCCACATAAAATTTTTGATATTTCCACATGATCCCTCTCACAATAGTAAGTAGGTCTCACCTCCACGCAAGAGAGATTCATGTGGAAATATCATTTTTACATGCGAAAATATCAATTTCCTAAATTAAACAAAAAGTTCAATATGCTTTTTTAGTAAGTTAAGGATGTAGACAGTTAAATAGATACTATAATGTGGCAATCACCTGTACATCAAGTTGTTTAGCAAGGGATACAGTCTTTTTCAGAACTTCTTCTTGCATGCGAGCATCGGTATCATCGTATGCTCGAACAAGCATGGGTAACACATGTGAAATTAAGTGCTCTTGGCTAGCCTGCAATAATACTAATTAGTTGAATCAATAATAAAATCCTAAGCATGACAATGAACACTATTAGGGCAATTAACTAGTTTTAATGAAAAAACTAAATTAAGTCAAAGAAAATAACTGCGCACTTTCCGATAATATAGATTATAAATAGGAGATTCACCGCTAATGAACTTATGCAAACGAGTGAAACTTACAAAACTGTTGACGGAATTTTTCTTGGCCCCAAGAAAATACAAAATATGATGTAAAATAAATACTTCTATTCAGCAACCTATCTGATGCAGGACAAGTCCGCCAGACATAAAGGACAATTCTAGAAACAGTATTTAATTTATTTAGAATTTTTGTAGTTCTCCTATTAGAATCAATTTAGGTTCGGAAGTTGTTTACGAGTAGTATAAATTGGGATGTACTCTACTATTTTATAGGCAGTGAATTATTATCATTATTTAGATTTGTAAGAAATGTTTGTGAGAGAATTACCTTTTGTCCCAAATCCCCCGTCCCTGTCAATATATATATATATATATATATATATATATATATATATATATATATATATATATATATAAGTATATATATATATAACTCTGTATTAAATGGCAAGGATACTCCATACAAGTCACCATGGAAAATGTTTAATATTTTTTTCAGGGTAGACTGAACAAAACACCATGTTTTTTGCCTTATTTGCACATGACTCCTATTATCCCAAGCTAGGCACATAACCCTCGTGATCTTAAGTAAGAAAACCATTTGGGAGGGAGGTTATATACCAATTTATTCACCATCATGAGCTTCTTTTGAGACCATAGGGGCCTATGTACAATTCAGGCCAACCACGAGGTAATGTGGTATTCACCTATTTCCATATAAGGAAATGAAAACTTAAAGAGGGAGTAAACTAAGAAAGACCAGGATACCTTAAAAAAAATACAAAAAAAGGCCATTAAAAAAGAAAATCAATTGTGGATTATGTCATGGACTCATCAATCCTTAGAGGATCTTTAAACACAACACAGAAACACCTATTGTTAGAACAGGTTGGTTCATTTTCCACAAAAAGCCGTGTTCGATACTCGTACCCATACCTGCACCCATACTTGTACACGCACACTACAAGTTTTGTCAACACGAGTATTTCTGGATTTTAGAAGAGTTCATGTAGCATAGATTGAGGTGAGCTTTACAGCCACGTTAAGCATCAATAAACCCATCAGCTGCTGATGTTAATAAGCATACACAAGCACAAACACAAAAAAAAAGTACCACAGAAATTCCAAACGCTGCAAACTTCGGACTTCGATAACAGAGTTTGGGTCATTTGGGATTGCATTCGGCCATAACATTTAAATTTCATGTGAATTAGCCAAGAATGTGTATTTTTCTTGAAATTTATTGTAACCTTCAAGTTTTTGTAGTATGACATTTTTCAATAACTGCTGGTAAATTTTGGTGTACTAATCGCATGCTGGATCAAGTCTAAAGATTTCAGTCAAGTCTTTGTCCAGGTAGCATTAGAGAATTCCAATAGGTTACAATTATCTCTAAATTCGTTTAAATTGATACTCCCCCATCCCCCATCTTAACTCAAACCATGTTTTGGTATGCTCAAGAGATTCAAGATGAGCCCAAAGGGCCCACACTTGTATATATACACATATAAGCTTTTTTGATAAGCCAGATTAATTTACTTATGAAATTTATATTTACAGCTTGCAAAACTAGGTGACATTTAGTCTCACTAATTTAAGCACTGCATGACCCTAATACTTCCCATTCCTCTTGGCCTTTGATAAACGTCATAATTCATAGTTGACTGACATCCAGAGTTTCCAGAACCTATTATCTGCAAAACTAGCCTTTTCTTGCTCATCTTTGGTCGTCAGCCATGTGGGTTTTAGTAACGTTCTTTGTACAAGCTTCATAGAGATCAAGGGTTATCATTTAGGAAGCACGGACACTTCCCGGAGGGTCACGAATCTGTGTCGGACACGGATACGCTCGGACAGGTCATGGACACGCACCCATGGACTCCTCTCTTTTTTTAATGATGGACATGCGACAACACATCAAGGGACACATCGGGACACACCCTTGGACACGGCACGGATCGAAATTTTAAAAAGAAAAAAGTGCAGTATTTAAATTGTAATATACAAGTTAAATGAGGGTACCCATACGCAATTCCCCCTTTTAAACCTAAAACATTATAAGTAAATTAATTCTATTCCAAATCATCTGCCTATATTTGAACATATTTATTGTAGAAATACAGTTATATTTTATATATATATATATATACAAATGAACGTATCCCCGTCATATCGTATCCTAATTTTTTTTTCTTGAAAAATGTTGTATCCCGTGTCGCATCGCATCCACGTCCCAAGTCCGTGCTTCATAGGTTGTCATTAATCACAAACCTGTATATTTGTTCGGTCTATTTCATTGTGGACTTTTTGTCCTCCCAAGATGTTCCTTTCTTTTGTCTAATAATTAATAACTAGTAGCACGGGGTCTTATTCTCGATTCTTAAATTTTATACTTATTTTTTATTAATATTTTTTATATAATATTTTGAATAGAATATGTAATATTACTTCCAACTTAATAGGCAACTTTGTTTTTTACATGCTAATATTTTGGACTTTTTTCAAATTTTATTTATTACTTATTTATTTTTAATGTTAAAATTTTTCTTTTTTCTTTTTTTATACTTTACGTTAATTATTTGTACATATTTTTTTATGATTTATATTTTTAATGTTTTTAGATTCCTTATTTTGAAATAAAGAAAAAAATTACTAATAAGTATGCATTAAACATGAACTATTTTTACGTGTAATTCAAAATATTTTGAGAACCCTTTCATACTAGTAGCTTGCAAGCAATGCAATATAGTATAATAAAATATTTAATTTAACAATAAAACTCAATTATATACTCTCTCCGTTTCAAAAATATTGTCGTTTTAGAAGAAAAAATTTGTTCCAAAAAATTTGTCGTTTACAACTTTCGAGGATAATAAATTATTTACTTTCTTATATTATCCTTAACTTCTCTCATTGTCCCAAGAAATTCTCTTCCTTGTATTAATAGTTTTCAACTTCCCATAAAAGGGTAGTGATGGAATTTTAAACAAATTTTACTTGGTAAATGATACTTTCTTAATCCATGTGCAAAAACCTTAAACGACAATCTTTTAGGAACGGAGGTAGTACTATCTAAATACCATATTTGATTTTTAACAACAAATTGAGTAATGGTGGTGATGAACTTACTAAATATTATAAAATACCAAGTTATTGTAGGGTGGTCCAATAGATTTAGTAAAATAATACTTTCCTTATAAAATTATATTATTTAACTTATAATAAGATTTTAGTTATACTTGAATATAATTACACTCATATTTAATTAAGAGTAACAAATTCAAGTTAGGTAAGACGGTCTATTTGATATTTTTTTCTTATCAAATTATATTATCTAATTTGTAATAAAATCTTAAAGTTAACAAATTAATATGAGGTAAGATGATCTTATGAATGTTTTTTTAAGTAAACAATATTACCGATTTTTACAGTTAACTAGGTCGAACTGAACGAAACGTCTTGTTGTACAGTTATAATATTATTATTGATGTTTGGATTTTATTTTTTACAAATTCTTATTGGATAGAGTAATTAATTTTATTTTTATTTAATAATGGAATCATATGGTCAATTAGTATATTATATTTTTATTTTAATAAACAATAACAATTATATCATCTAAATATCTTTCTTATACTCAAAACTATAATTATACTCATATTCTAATAATAGTAACAAATTTAAGCTAGGTAGATTATTTTTATGATAATTTTCTCTTCTTTTCGAACTATATCATCTAAGGGTTGTATTATTGAATATATATTTGAATAAAAGAAATCCAATAATATTACGTAAGATGATCTTATTTTGATTATTTTCTTATAAAACTATATTATGAGTTCTTGTTTCCTTATTAAACTACAATACTAATTCCAATTTTTAATTTGAATTGATAAATAATAAAATTTGACTTGAAGTTCAAAAAGTCAAAGGTCGAATCAAAAAAAGGGAGGATGAACCAAACGCCAGTAGAGCAGACAGGTTTGAGAAAGATCATTGAAAGTCCCATTTTCCCACTCTATTCAATAGGCAATCTCTAAGACTATTAGTTATACCGAACAGGTCTTTCCCTTCAGCATTATCTGTACTGAAAAGCGAGTCAACAAATAAAAGAAAACAAGGGAAGAGAAGAATGGTTTGGGAAATGCGGTAAGTCAAAGGTGAAACTTAAATCCAATGTTCGAAAAAACTAAAAGCGATACGAGGCGTTTTTCTCCGGACGAGGCAAGGCGGAACGAGGCGGAAGCCTCGATTTAAATAAGAAAAGTCTCCAAAAAACTATAAGACTGTTCAAAAACTGAATATAAATTGAATTTAATACTATTCAAAAACTGAATATAAATCACAACAAAAACACTGAATTGAAGGCACAATTATTTGAATGCTTTATCCAATCCAAAATAATTTAACCAAATCACAACAGCTTTACACTTTAAATCAGAATAGTGCTTTTGTAATCTTATTGAGTTCTTAACATTCTTAATTTGTTCCAAATAATAAAAAAATTCCCTCATGCTAGGATTCCATGTGATACACTGTAGATTATTGTGTACATTACATTCAGAACTCAAATCAGAAGAAAACACAAACAGAAGAAAACATGAAACAGAGAAAAGAAATGAAAAAGAAAACAGAGACGCTACAGCTTTAAAACAGAGGAAGAACGACAAAAAAAGAAGAAGAAGAAGAAGAAGAAAAAGAAGAAAAAGAAGAAGAGAAGACAGTCGAAGAAGAGAAGAAGAGAAGATAGTCGAAGAAAAGAAGAAGTCGGTCGAAGAAGAAGAGAAGAAGTCGCCCATCGGTCGACGGAGGAGGAGGAAGAAGATACCTGGAGTCGCAGTCGCAAAGGAAGACTGAAGAAGTCGAAGAAGTCGACGAAGCCAAATCAGTAAATAAAGTCTGATATTTAGGTTTTTTTAAGCCCAATCGAGGCGCAGACCTCGCGACGCCTTAAAGCGCACCGCCTTGAGGCGTAAGCCTCAACCGAAAAAGGCGCAGGTTGTTGGAGTTCTGAAATAGGCGCATGCCTCGCCTCTGCCTTCTTCCGCCTCGCTACGAGGCGGGCCTCAAGGCGCGCGCCTCGAGCGCTATTTCGAACATTGCTCAAGTCAAAGCCAGTCGGGCATCTGGCATGGTTATTAAGTCGTCGACTAGTTGTGGCGACTAGTCATCCAAGCGTGTTGGGATTCACAAGGCGAGGGGTCAACTAAGGGACTGCAGGTAAGTTTAGAGACTTGGCAGCAAGGCGTCGCAAGTCGTCGGCAAGGCAACGCCTAGCTACCAAGTCGCTCGACTTAGGAGCTAGGTCCATTTTTTTAATAAAAAAAATAATCAGCCATGACTCCAACCCATTGAACTAAAAGGAAGAAAAGAAGAGAAATGAAACCCAATCAGCCATGAGCCCTAAAGCCCCAGCACTAACCATCGTGACAAAAAATTAAAAAGAATCAAAGAAAAACTTCCTTGTTGGGAGTCGCAACTCATGCTGCTGCGACGCGATTCCTCCTACTGCTTCCTTATCTTTTGTCTTGTAAGTCCTCCTTTTCTTCTTGTCGTTTCTTCTTTTGCTGAGACTTCTTCGTCTCGTTTCTCTGATCCTCTCTTCATTTGTTCTTCTTTTGTTGTGACAACTTCTCTTTTCTTTGCTGCGACTTTTCTTAGTTTTTTAGTGGGTTTCATTTTTGGAACATGTTTGATGGGCTTCTACTTTTGAGTGGAGTGGATAGTCACTAGTCAATGGACCATTAGGGTTTGGGTCACTGCTGTTGAACTCTTACTGCTATCAATTGTTTTTAAGGATTAACTTTATTTTATTAATGGAACTTTCTCATTAATATCTTTTTATAAATACAAAATTTATTCTACTCACTTTGTTTTATAAACATGGGAAAAAAATCACGTGTATTGTGCTTGTTGCTAAAAAATGGAAAATAGAGTAACTTATATGTTGAATATTGTGAAATAATAATGTCAAATGTACGTGTTTATATATATAATATATATATATATACATATAGAGTCCGATTCCAGTCCGGACACCCGGATTTTAGTTCCGTCCGGACTTTTTTTTTTACTTTTTTTTAAACTAAAAAAAAAATAATTAATATTTTATGGAATTGGAATTTTTTCATAATACAGTGTTTTGAGTATGATTTGGGTACATATAACAAAAAATGTATGTACAGTTTGTGCAGACTGTACATACATTTTTTGGTATAGGTATCCAAATCACGTCCAAAACACTGTATTATGGAAAAATTTCAGCTCCATAAAATATTAAACTTTTTTTTAGTTTTTAAAAAAAAAAGCAAAAAAAATAAAAAATTGGTCCGGATTTGATCAGGTCCGGACTGCGTATACATATATATATATATAAATTTACATGTATAAATTGTATATAGGAAATGACTTGTCGACTTATGAACGACTCGAGGCCTATTCGACTAAGCTCCCGACCAATGACTCGACTATACGACTTAACAACTATGGCATCTGGTCAGGGACAGGAGAAGGGCAACACTAGTCGTTTGTGTCTTGGTGTCGTAAAGTCTTTTTTGTTTGTTGCATAGGAATCCATAAAAAAGAGGACAAATCAAATTGTCTATTTAATTATAGTATAAAAGTATCTTTGCAATGCCAACATACTTATCCTTATTATCATAAATAATCCAATAAGGTCATTTTCCGTCCCAAAATAGAGCCCTTAGAACTTAAAGCCATAAACATAAAATGTTTGTTCAACCTAGTCCATTGCAAAATCAAATTTCAACAGCACTACCACAAGTATCCAAAAATTGTCCTACATTGAACCCATTGCCATACTCCAACTGGGCTCCATCTCATATTTTCTCCGTCATTCGCAATACAAACAATCTATGCAGTTCCCGGTCAATGTAAATTAAAAACGAACCTCTATATCCATAGGAATTGGTTTTAAGTCAATACAGGACTCAGTGGAGCAATTTTACAAACAATATCTCGAGATTTATTGGTTTTGCACTATGTTTTCTCCCACAAGTTGATATTGTGAGACATTTTAGCATTCAATCGGAAACGTGCATTGTCACGGCGCCACGACAAGATGCGGCGGTAGTTGACTGACAGGTTGCCTAAGCAATAAAGCGTCGGTCATGGCATCCGTATGGAGACAAGTCGTTAACAATGTGCAATTTATACATTATTTATTATACTTCTAAAATATATTCGACAATAAAATTTTATATACATTAAAATGCAAAATATAATAACTAACATTATGGAATACAATTAAAAACACAAATTATATGAATACTTTACAATCAATATTCAAAAATAAAACACATTGAAAACTAGTAGAACAAGTCAACAAACACTACGTAGAAAATAAAGAATCAACAAAGTCAAGACTCATCACACATTACAAGTCTAATAATAAAATTACACTATATAGCTAGTCCATAGGTTATGATAAGTTATGGGTACAAAATGACTATCACTTAACTTGGGCCAGCTACCAATGCCTTGTCCTTCTATAGCGTCGATATGCCTAGTCGTCGCCTAGGCAATGCCATGACAACTATGCATGCACATGTATATACACTGTGTGTTCTTGGGTGTCGTGTGTGCGTGTGCATGTGTGAGCGCAATATATATTATACAAGTGGTTCTTGATTCCCCTTACTTAAGCTTGTAGTTTATTTGACAGCTAAAGTGAGCACAAGGAGGGAAGAAGCTAAGTAAGAATAACAAAAACAAAATATTAAAAATAGGGGAGTAATTAAGGTGGTATTTGCACCAAAAGAAAAATTAAATTACTCAATACAACCTCAGTAGCAGGTTAATCGATACAACAGCAAAATCATCCACAATAGAATCATTTATAGATCAGCTGACAGATTTACCTTGTTGATAATAAGCTCTGCATGCTTCACAAGTAGCAATAATGTCTCACCTGCAGCAGTACTTAAGACAGGAACAAGAGCTGGTAATGTTGATAGCTCGAAATCATTTTTGTCCTGCAATATGCTAAAGAAGTCGATTCATGGTCGATTCATGATGCTTTAAGTGTTTAGTGTTTCATTCCTTCAAGTCAATTACTAGAATCAAATTAGTTTTTGAGGTGCAACTGTTTCTGATGCAAGACGGGTTTAGGAAAAGGTTTAGAGAATAAAGATCAAGGAGTAGAAAGAATGGCTAAAGGACCTATTTTTGCATGGAATCGGTAAGAGAACACACAAAGCACAAAGTTTTTAACTCGCAAATCAATATATTCAGTAATCTATCAAACAAATGAGATTACATTTGTTTATGTAGGAAACCTACTACTTGGAGGACAAGTAAAAACCCCAACTAAAAAGGACAGAAATTCTAATTTATAATTTAAACTTCAATAAAATAAGATAGAATTATGAATGGTGAGAATCATGCGAATGTAAACAATTATCTTTTCTATCTAAATGCAAGTTCTGCCTTCTTCTCTTTATTATCCCTCCCTAAGTCTATCTTCCCTCTCTTCCCCAACATTTCTTCTTATCTGATCTATGTTTATTCTATCTTCTTTTTCACAATCCTTCCTAATCCTGTTCATATTGATCTCTTGCTAACTGAAACCATGACAGTATTCCTGGTTTCTATAGTCATGCAAATGGGTTGACATATTTTCTGAAGAAAGCGGTTATTGCAGTTGTTAAAATCTCTGGGTTTTTTTTAGTTCCCATCCTAAGTGAAAGGTTAGAAGTTTGGACATTAATGTGTTCTAAAAGGTGCCAAATTACTTCCAAGTTTTAGGGTGAGGCATCAACAGTAATTATGCATGTTGAACATCAACAGTTTTATATATAGCAGGGCCACCTCAACAATAGATTATATAATCCACTTCTCAAATACAACTTCTATGTGAAGTGTGGAAAAACAAAGAGTGATTTGGGTTCGAGCCAAAGATATGCTGAAGATATCTTCAGGAATCATGAATGGTATTGTATATATAACCAAAATAATTTGACCTTGTATTCCCCGTAATGTTTTCCCAAAGAGGTATATAGGTTTGATTCATTTCCAACAAGGTTTTTGAAGTGTAGATGAGAATTATCAAAACTTTCATTACAGGCTGAAACTTCAGGTTACAAGTCTGAACTAGCTATAGTACCTGAGACTCAGCAATGGTCAGAACCATGGGCAAAATCATTGGTTGCATAACCATATTTCGGAGCTCAGCACAAAGAGGTGGAAGAACCTGCATGCATCAGTAGAGAAAACTCCATTCATCATACAGTCCTTAAGTCTGAAAGCGGAAAAAATAAAAAATGTTTTATACTCTCTTCTATTCAAAAATATAAGATCAAAATGATTTTCAAAATTTCCTTCCAAAATAAATTACCAAAATGACTTTTGGAAGCGTATATATAAAAAAGTTAGTGCCTCATTTCTCAAGAAGATAATCTACCTTCTTAATTTTTACATTTTTAGTAAGTTGATCTTATGGTTTGGACTTCAGAAAGGAGGGAGTATATTCTCACTAGCAAAAAACACAGTAAGCAAAAACACGGATGAATGATCAACAACCCATAAGATATTACTTTTGAATGTATGAGATAAGTAGCCAAATAGTAACATCAAGCACTGAAGTCCAAGGAAAAGTCATATAGTAATTTCTTCTCTAAATATACATATGAATATATATGACCGATCTTCATGAATCACTACTCATCCACGATTCACAAAGATAACAAAATAATAACTGCGGAAAATTTTGGCTAAAGAGTTAACACATGTTTACCAAGAAGGCTACATAATAATAGCATAAGAATGGAGTAAGAAGCAACTCAAACCTTATACCGCAATACACGGGAATCAAAATCCTTCCACATGTCTGATAATGCTTTTAGAAACTCTGATTTCTGCATGTTGTCTCGTGCCTGCAATAGAATAACAAGTGTGACTTAAAAGTTGCACTTGCACCAGATTTCTAACATTCTATGTTCACAAATAAGGCAAATCGCTAGCTTCAAGCATTTCACCACCAATCTAAAAGTAAGTGCATACAAGCATGTGATCTAGGAAGCGAAGAGCACGCAATCTAGTATCATCCCGGAAAAAGGAGGAACCTGCACAGAAAGAATTAATATTAGAGAAAGAAAAATACACTATCAGAAAAATATAGGTTTAACTAACCTATACAATCTGTTACCATCCACTATCTCTAACATTAACATAGTAGTCTTCCATAACCTAAACATATTCTTGACAAGAAATTGTTGTCTTGTGTGCTAGAACCAATATTAAGAAGTTCAAGACAGAGCTAGAGTATGATGCTTCCTGAAGATGGATGTTCAAATTATAAAGACAGGTTGCGAAGGGACTGGCAATCCATATCCATGACAAAATCAAGGATATGTTCATTAACATTTCTGGTCAAGATGGGTTAAATAAACTCACTAGGTGAGGAAACTCTTGGACAGATTTACCCCTATTTCTTATACTTCCAACTCCCAAGATCTGGAAAGAACGTAATGTACAGTATTGATAAGAGGGAAGCTGCTTAGCAGAACTTTTGAAATACGTAGTCTTGTAAACTTGATAATGGTATGGCTATCCTTGTCATAAACAATTCTCTTTTCTTACCTTTCTTCAATTTTCGTGTTATCTTTTTCGCTTAATATATTGTATCATTGTGTGAGGTTAGATGTTTCCAAAACATGTAGATAAATATATAGGGACAGCATATAAGGATTTCGAGGATCCATGTTCTCACCAGTAAAATCAGATGCTGTTGGCCTGAAAGTTTCATTTGAAGAAAGCATTTTTTGCAAATCAGGAACCAAGTCTGAAGGGATGGACGAGAAAGCCTCTCTGGATAAGTAAGTTAAACAATTCATGTACTGTAGGAAATCAGACAAGTAAGACCACAAGTAAGTATAAGAAAAGAAAGAAGCAAGAAGAAAAATAATAAATAAAAAGAATATTCAACTTGAATAAAAAATGTATTTCATGGAAAATATAAGAAAATGATGACAGCTTCCCGAGTTGCCTTCCCTGGCTGAAGGATAGAGTCATACATCGTTTATTTACAATCTTGACATATTCTAATCCCTATAAGTTTATGAGAAGCAGAGAAATATAAATAGCCCAAAAATTAACTTGATACTGTCCTAGAGCAAACATTGTATATGAATTCTAAGCTATTTGGGATTAGTTTGCATTTGTCCTGAACCAGAAAACCAATTGTCCAACACCCACAGAATTTTCAGAACATTATACAGGTATTTTAGCTGTATACGGGTCCGATAAATTTCTACTTTTCTTTTGGAAAAGAAACAAAGGTACTACAGTCGAAGAAAAGAGAAATTATATCCTAGAAGGACAAGGATTACTCTACAAATGCAAAATAAAAATGATTTAATTTTCAAATCAGTGAAGGAGAATGATGCGGATCAGCCCGAGAGAAACCTTTTTTAAACCTGTCTTGCATCAAAGAAGTGTTTTTGGGCTGTATCAAGGGAGGAGTAGAGTTTAGTCGTGTGTGTGGGCTATGGTATGTTGTCCTAAGGAGGAAGGAGGTTGGTCAAGAGAATCTTGTGTGAAATAATCCGTCCTTACGAAGCAATGGAACTATATCTGAATTTTGAGATAACTTTGGGCGACAAACTGTAATTTGGCAAATCAATAGCATGCATTGAGCACTTGGTGCAAGTAAGTAGATGAGGCAGAAACTGTCGACTTCGACAACATGAGACAGCTGTGGGGAGGTAAAGCACATTGCAAGACACAAAGCCACAAAGAAGGCAAAATCATATTAATAAAATACTCGGGGATATTTTGGAAAAATCCAGGGAAGGTTTTGTGAATTTATGAAGCTATTGGACTAGCATGGATTGTAGGTAACTTTGGGGGAGCAAAATGTAATTTGGCAAATTAATAGCACACACGGAGTAGTCAGCGCGAGCAAGAAGATGAGGCTGAACTATTCGAGTTCAATGGCCGGAAGCGGAGAGGTGAAGCACATGGAAAGGCTACAGCGGCAAGGCAATGATCGGTAGAGGAGTACCAGCGGTACAGAAGCCTTTTTCTCTTTTCTTCCATGTTTATCAGGCTGCCTACCGTGAAGAAACCTTCTATTCTAGTCCAAGTGAAAAGGAAATGATAGTCTATGTTACACGAACTTCTCACTTTCCCTTAAAAGTATCCGTGTCCGACACTTGACACTCAGATAAGGATATGGGTACTATACACGTCATTTTAGTATAAATATTGGTAAAATAGAGGAGTACCCGTGTCGGACTATTCAAAATACCGTGTTCAACCAAACACATTCTTTTTCTTTTTCTTTTTCTTTTTTTTTCATCCAAGTTCATGTAACATAGATGGCGGTATATATTGCATTCTCTAAGTTAGTAAACTAAATTGACATAATAAAAAGTACCTTTTTAAGCTTAATACTCCATTAATTTGGTGACTTCTAGTATACTACACATGAATCCTAGTTATTGTCCATGGGTCTTTTTTGGGTCAAGATATTAAGTTGATCAAGGAAAATCTTAAAAGTTTATTAGTTAGATCTTGTTTTAAGAGTGCCTTTGTCTTGGTATAAGTAGAACCAAATCTTAACATGAAAATCTATGCAACTCAATCAAGAGAGTTGCATTATTAGGTTTTGAGATTTACTTAATTTCAGATGCAAGGATTTAGCCCAACACTCAATCCTAACCCACTTCACAGTTATACTTTCTTAACACCAAGTCACCAACAAACCCAAGTACTTGTCAAACAAAACTTTTCAACAAACTCGTTCTAATTTCTGCAACGGATCAAATTTAAAACAGTGAATTTACAGATCCATGACGCATCAATCCTCTCTACAACTGATCCATGACGCATCAATCCTCTCTGCAACTGATCCATGACGCATCAATCCTCTCTACAACTGATCCATGACGCATCAATCCTCTCTTGCAATTGCATTACCTATATCAAGGATCCACAGACTTTACAAATCCATATTTTTGCATCAAACCAAACACGGGTAGGATTAAGTTGGGTTTCTATTGCTACTACGCATCAATCCTCTCTTGCAATTGCATTACCTATATCAAGGACCCACATACTTTACAAATCCATATCTTTGCATCAAACCAAACATGGGTAGGATTAAGTTGGGTTTCTATTGCTACTATGCATCAATGGAGAACTATAAAGATGTAAATTTGTGGGGACTTGAACCCAAGTCCACGTTGATGCAACATACCATTCCTCAGTATTCTAAGAATCCCTTCCTAGGTCCGATTAATCCCCGCCTAGGCATTAGGCAGTCCTCTACCGCCTTGATTAGGTTAGGTGTTGGGACCTCTACTTTAAAACTCTACAATACTTGCAATAAATTTGTTAAGAATTAAAAGATTGTTTTTTTGGTAATATTTCATGTAAAAATTAAAAAAAGTACATCTACTATATGTTTCGTATAGTATAACAAATATGTATCATAGTCAAATAAATAAATGAAAAGAAAACGCCTAGTCCACCTAGGAAAACGCTTAGGCGGCCTAAGCGCTCCCTCCCTCCGCCGCCTAGGTCCGCATAACGATTTTAAGAACATTGTCATTCCTCTAAATGAATTTGATATTATTAGGGCCATATACAAACAAAGTTGTTCACAAACAAAACTTGACTTGAGTTCGTCTAACAATCCGAACTTAAACAAGGCTTTTTGTTCATCTACAAACCACATAAACGAGTTCAGGTCAATTTATGTCTGGTTTGACTCAAGCTCGACTCATTAGGCTTGACTAGAGATCGACTCAGCTCAACTCGCTTAATAATTATTATTCTTATAATTACTAAATTAGAAACAATAATTATGATTTATCCATTAAACATATAAAAGTTGACTCAAGAAGCTTGGCAAAACTCGCGAACAATTAGTGTGCTAAACGAATAGAGCTCGAACAGCACATCTCGTTTAGAAACATGAATTACTTGAATTATTTAACCTTTTTTTATTGTGAGCTTGAGCTCATTAAATCAAAACTCGACTTGACTCATTTACATCACCAATATTATTAATCAGAAATTAAAAGAAACTTGAAAGATTCAGAATGATTGGTATGCATTTAAGTTCACATAACCAATATATCATCACCATATCCATGTCCTCAAATCACATTAATCTTATGTGTATTCTGTCACTTCATGTTTATACTGCATAAACTTGCAAGCATGTTGGCAATAATCGATGGAATGCAAATGTAGCTAGTGAAGATATTAAGCAATGCCAATTGTTGAGCCAAGTAAAAGTGAGAATTGTACCATCTTGACATTGTTGTGGCAGTCGAACAAAGGCTTGTGAGCAACCAAGTGGTAAGCAAGGCACGCAAAACTGAAAATATCGGAATAACATCCAACTGAAGACGATTTACTCCGAACCAGTTCTGGAGCAGTGTAGTTCAGGGATGGTTGAAGGGGCAGTAAAGAATCTTCAACATCATATTCCTGAACAATCAAATGAGATCAGATATACTCCCTAACAAGTGTTGGACTAGTTTGGACAATCTCCAAATTAGAATCAAGAGAGCTAGAAAACCTTATGAAATAACATTCTCAACATGGCATGCATTATTCTTCCTCTTAATTTTTTTATTTTTTTCTGAATACGTAACATGGCAGGCATTATATAGCTCGTGTACAAACCAATTGATCAGGGTAGTGTGGTTATTGCAGAACCACAAACAAACTTGCATAAACAGCAGCTTAGCCTTTAGATAAGTCAATGTCCAAGATAATGGTATTAAAGTGACCCCAAAAAAGATGGCATAATGTGCCCCTATTGTATGGGAAGAGAGGTCTCTACCCACCCACCCATCCAAAAGGAAAAGTTTGTGGTTCAGACTGGTGGTATTGGGTAGGAGAAAGTGTTGAGACAAAAACTGTTTAAATAAGGGGTGCCAATTGGATACAAGACTCGCGCAGAGTCATAGATATTAAATAAGATCGAGCAGATTAAAAGAGGTAAGAAAAAGAATGCTTTACCCTCCCAAGGGATCTTAACTTGCCGCAGGCAAAGGCACAAATCCAAAAGCGCACAGTTTATTTCTCAAATAACTATACTCCGTTAAACTTGTGAAAAAACCCAAGAATTGGGAACCAAGTATAGTTAATAGACTTGGACTTATCATTGGATTTAAAGACCCAAAAATATAATTTAAAAGCCCAAACTTTAAAGCTTTTCTTGGCAGCCGACTTCTACATCCTGAAATAAAAATTATCAAGTTACCATCGTCGCCTATTAATCAAATTACAACACTAGAATCAAATTAACCTACGCCTAATTACATTATTAATCAGCCATAATCCATGAAGAATGTTAAGAAAGTCTTAACATGCATCCCACATCATTCTTACCTCCACTGAGAAAAATTGTCCTCGAGTTGTTAAGGTGGAAGAACGATAAACCAATTGCTAAGATTTTGACACCACAAACATACAAAATCAGGAAACTCTTTCAAATAAGGTAGAACTTTTGGAATCCATAAGTATATATATTTCTTCTACTTATCCCAAAAAAAAATGATATATCTATCTTCTCAATTATACATTTATACCGATGAAGCAATCATGGATGACAAAATCATAGTTTTGATGCAGTCACGCTTCATGATTAACTTTAGATTGTTTTGGAGTAGGCTTAAAATTGCTATCTCAACTTTCTTTAGCTTCAAATTTGTTATCGTTTGACTCTTTTGTGATCTCCTCAAGTTGCTTAGTTTCTTTCTTTGGCACATTCAGTACAACCTCTAATTGAATTGGACCCTTTGACATGTAAGGAAGTGCTTTGATGATTTTATTCCCCTGTACACAAGAATAGCAGAAAAAGATATATATTTCGACTAAAATATGTTGACTTTCAATTAACCTAATTTACAGGTCATGTCATTGTGTCTACTCGCAACAAGAATCTGACATGTTTTTGTCACAATATATAGGTATCCTTTCCTACCTCATGGTCCACATGTACATGTTCAATCCAAGGTTGACCAATCACAATATGTGCAACCACGCACAATATGTATAACGCTTTAAATGCAACTCAGAGTTTAACTTCATTTTTTCTATTGCTAAATAAATCCAGGCTTCTTCAGTCTTTTGCCAATATAACTACTCAATACAATATATTGTTTTTTATTGTCGCATATATGCCATGCTTATTTTCAACATTTTAAGGGTTTGTCATGCATGTGCCAATTTATCTACAATATCTATTATCCTTTACGGTGAGCCATTTAGACAAATTAAATTCAACCATAAGTACATTAGACACATTCCTAAGACTTATCAAAGAAATGTAAGATATTCTTATGATATCATGAAAATAATGTTCAAAGCTAACTTTATGGAAAAGTCATATTTCACTAGTCTGAAAATGTTCAACTCACAGCATAATGGAAGGACTGCACATTAGCTGAATCAGAGGATGCTTGATCTGTCGTGATTGCAAAACCAAAACCGCCTAGCTTCCATGCTCCATTTGAAGTAATGAGGACAGTCTGCAACAGAAAATGAGCAAATATTGTCATTTGAAATAATTTATTAATTAAACATGAGGCACAAAACTAGAATTGGTGAAATGGATATTCATTGAAACAAACTTCAGAAAACACAGAAAGAGGACAGAATTAATATTTTCCGCTTAAATTTTTAAACCATATATATAACACTTCTGTACGCAAATGAGATAGCCTAGGTTTGGGAGCCTTCACTTTCCATCATTTTACATGGAAAAATTTTTAATAATATAATTGAGCAGATGCAAGAATAGCGAAAGTTAGAAATTCATTGATCCCGAGCTAGCTGAAAACAAGACAAACAAAAGAGCACTTAAAAAAGTCCAGCGTCCAACTCTACACAAGTCAAACACAAAGGTTTCCTTAAATCCTCCCATAGAAAAAGCCCAACGGGAGGAAAAAAGTTTATCCCATTCATCGACAAATTGAAAGATTATCTCTCCGTAAACAGTGTAGCATTATTTTGTCAAATTCCCCAAAAAAAATATTAAATAAACAATAGAATAAACCACACTTACTATAGTAGCTTAGCTTAGCTTCAGTATGTCTTACAAACCGTCATAATTGAATCAATAAAGTATCTTCTACAGGACTCACCAAAACCTTCAACACTCCCAAAATAAATAAAGTTCCACAAATCCCAAGCAATAGGGCAAAGCAAAAATAAATGAGAATGTATCTCATTGCTTTACCTAATGCTTATACATAAAACAAATGCAGGCCGCACTTTCATCTCGCAAAACCAAAAAGAGAAAACACAAAAAAATAAAACAAAACAACAGTTTGTTTAGCATGTAGATACATTATAATGTTAGTAAAGGAACTATCAACCATGATCTTGTGTTCAACAAACTGTATGTTTTATAGTAACTACTTTGCCTATTCAGTATTTCAACATACCTTCAACTGTGACACGCAACCAATACAGATGAACTTAGTCGTGTTGATGACTCTATTTGTCTTCTTCTTTTTTTGTGACCGAGTCTAATGAGTAGTTGAGTTTAATCTGACTTGATCTTTCTAATTTCTTTCACACGCCAAATTCCACTTCTCGATATGTAGATTTGAATTTTCCACATATATGAATTAGCAGTCACCTATTCACGTATAAAGGATTTGAATCTACGATACTGTCTCCATCAAGGGCGGAACCAGAATTTACTCCTAACAGGGACGGATTTTAATTAATTTTTTTGTTAAAACTAAATAAATAAAACTTAAATTAATCATAATATTAACTAATCATAATAATGTTTACAAATTAAAATGTTGTCCTCCTAAACCTTTAGCTTGAAAATGTTAAGATAACTTCATTATCAATAGTTTCAAATACATCACTTTCGATGTAAAGAACTAAACAATCACTCAACCAATTTTTGCTCTTTTGGTTTCGGAGATTGGTTTTAACAATATTCATCATTGAAAATATCCTCTCTGCCGAGGCTGGCAAAATCAAAACTAATTTCATTATTCTTGTTAACCAACTTTTCAACAAGTCCGCCAATCCCTTTGACATTAAAAAATTCAGGATTTAGAAACTTACTTGTCATAGTTCAATTTGAACGATTCCTTGAAGAAATACAATTTCAACCGTATGCTCAAAAATTCAAACAAAATTTGCTTTCTATATTCAAGCACAATCAAGCCAAAACACATCAAAATCAAGTCACAAACTCAACCAAATCAGGACATACAACAAAATCACCAAAAAATTGAAGTTTATTTAACCCCAAACCACAACAAATTCAAATAAATTTTAAATTATCAAACAAAAAAAGCCTTAGTTACCTCTTAAGTCCAAAATACAACAAAATCATCAAGATAATTGAAGTACATTTAGTCCCAACTAACAACAAATTCAAAAAAAAATTATCAAACAAAAAAAATCCTAATTTAGTTATCTCTTTAGGATGAAAAAATCAAATCAAAGGATGGGGTTTGATCCGCTTGGCGTTTGATATGCGTAGTGGAAGAAAAAAAATTGAGTGAGCGTGAGGTTCTGTAGTTTTTTTTTTAATAGAAGTAGTTTAGTTTTTTTTGCACCCTGCAAATTTTAACCTTTCCATAAATCTACCCCTTAAGTTTATTAAATTATATTTCTACCCTTGCCCCTATACTTAAGGGGGAAAATTCAGCATAGGCACTTAGGCAGCTACCTAATTTTGGATTGCAGGAATCAATGCCATAATGGAATAGCTCATTTTGACGGAATGGCCCATTCTAACAGAATGAAAAGAAGTGTTTGATTACTCATTCTAGAAGAATGCACCATCCCAATAGAATATAAATTCATTCCATTTCCTTGATTTTTATTTCATGGGAGAGGGTGGAATGGGTCCCATTCAAATATAATGACAATAATATCCTCCTATCACAACACCTTGTGCCCTCTCACTACCGCCGCCGCCGCCTGCCAACACCCGCTACCGTCACCACCTGTCAACAACCCACCCACCCACCCACCCACCCACCACCACTGCCAACAACCACCACCGTCACCAACCACCCCCACTAACAATTAACAAACATGTTTTTGAGGTATATTTGGGTATTTTTCTTTTTTGTTAGTGGTATTTGGGTACTTTTCTTTTTGATGAGAGGTATTTATGACATTTAAATTTTTACTCCATTCTTAGTTTAATTCCTGAATCCAACCAACATGTGCTTGTAATCCTAAAAAAACATTTTCATTTCATTCAGGTATACATTACAAGCCTGTCTTATTTTGTTCCTTCAATACAAATGCAACATCAAGTTACAATGTAGTATCCGGATCCTGAGGAAAAAAATCCTACTGGTATATGTTTTGTCTACCTAAGTGTTGTTGTTTATCTGATAGAATAATAATACTTTATTACTTCATCTCATGGTACTACATTACATTTGTTCATTCTTTAGACCTCAGTATATATAAGCATGTATTAATCCTATTCGGAGAAAATTAAAGAAGATGAGGTAGTGTTGTTGTTTATCTAATAGAATAATAATACTTTATTTCTTCATCTCATGGTACTACATTACATTTGTTCATTCATTAGACCTCAGTTTATATAAGCATGTATCAATCCTATTCGGAGAAAAGTAAAGAAGATACCTTAAACTGCTCTATCCTAAAAGTTATATCCGGGATATAACTTCATTGCTTCAAGGCTGAAATACTACTGTTTTATAATGGCTTTTCAAGATCAAAACCGATTCTCACGTTTTTCTACAGCAAAAGTGCTAGCTAGAAAACTATCTTGTACCAACCTTAGGTCGACACTCCTAAAAACTATCTTCTCTTGCAGTTGCTTGGCAATGGCCTCTATTCCAAATGGATTTACAATACCTTCTTGGAAGGTAACCTTATTGAAGCAGTTCTATGATTCTACGATGTGCCTGCTTTATCCATTTGGCCATATTGTCACTTGTGTCTAGTTCTTTCTGGGCTCAAGAGACCTTTTCATGCCTGGTAAAAATATTTATAGCTCAAATGTCCACGATTTGACCTTCTAACGCACAGTCGCACATATTCTACTCTCTTTAACAACAATATCCATAGAGCATAACTTTTATACTGTTTTACATTATTATGAGCTCTCATATTGTAAGTATAAGAAAAATCTCCTCCTTTTGTACATTCTCATTTCTAACAAAATGTTCTTCAATTTTGAAAAATAAATAAATAATATGATTTTGTCTGTCAGTCAGGTTCTGCTCTTTGGACTGCCAATTGGGCTACTGTTCTTCATGTCTTGTGTCATATACCGGATACAATCTTTCAGAGTTTAATGTTCTCTTCTTCTTCCTCTTTAGAGCTTTGTCCTTCTCCTAATGCTGATTGCTTGGAATGAAGCTGACCGTAAATCAACCACAACTATTTGCATATTTAAGCAAGAGTCTTACCTCTTGCAACAGTAACAGATAGGGTGTTATAACATTATCATTTGCGAAGGCAAAGTATTGTAACATCACTTATACTACTGCTGCCAACTACTCACTGACGTTGTCAAACCTGGCTTCTCTTTCATCCCTACTTGCCTGTAATAGCAGTTCCATCCAAATTATTATGATAATGCTTTTTATGAGCACATAAAGTATCATAATCTTTTTGACAACATCTTGAGATAAAAGATTGCCTTTCCCATTGTTTCTAACTATTTTCACGGAATCAAGTCAAATTTGCTCTTAAAATCTAAATAGAGGATCAAAGTATAATATACAAAAAATTAAAAGTCACAATCACTGGACATCTAAACCCGCGTCCCGCCACCCTTTTTCAGCCCCCTAAAAAAAGAGAAAGGAATGTTGAGGGTGATGCTAATGATAACAGAAGAATTTAACGACTAGCATTCAATGATAATCTAGTCCAAAAATAAATGTACAAAAACTAAAAACTCCTTTTTAATCTCCAAAGTACCTCTGCAAACTAAAATCTTGAATCGAGACAAGAGAAGAAACAACTTTATAGGACATGAATAAAAACTATTGAAAATGTGATATATAAGAAGTCGTCTTAACCTCGGGACAAATGGCCCGATGAATGAGGCGTGCATTATTGTGAAGAAAGTCTAAGGATTCTGAAACCTGAAGCAAACCATGCTTTACTTCCAATAAATCCATTTCCTGCAAAAGAGGAAGCATTTAGCTAAGTATCAATTACAGAAGATGGGCATTAAGAAATTATATAATGAAACTCTTTCCAACGTTTGCAAGTTTGATCTTTCAATCTCATAGAAATAGTTAAAATTTTCTACATTCCCATTCCCATTCCCATTTACAAAATGTTAGTATATCTTACATATATGTCATGCATGTATAAGTTGGCACTGCTTTTAATAGAATCTTACTGCCTACTTAGTGGAAATAAAGACATAGAAACTTATGAAAAGAAAATAATCATAAATTTGATGATATAATGTTGACAGGTATTTCATGCATGCCAAAGCTGTGAAGCAATCATGCTGCAAGGATTTGAAATACTGGAAGATTGATTGGAATTATCAAACCTTATAGAGCTTTTTACTTCAATGGTAAATAACATAATGATCTACAGATTTTGATTTAATTGCCTAGATTCAAATTTTTAGATGCATATTTTTCTTTAGTCTCTACCTAGTTGGATATTTGAATTGTCTAATTCTCCTTAGGTTCAGCAACCACTTCATAGAAGCCCTCAAGAAATAAAACAGAATAACTAGAAAATAATTTAACAATGGGAAAAGCCACACCTACATTGAAGTAGAAGTAAAGATTATAACTTCAATTCAGCACAATATGGTCGGGCAATAGTAAAAAAATCAGTTGCTCTTGTCCCTCTCCTTTTCTTCTTCTGTTCTTTGTTTATTTTTTAGCATTTTATCTTCCTCCCTATGTTTGTATATTTTTCCATAGGTGGAAGTGACTGTATTATAATTATAGTCTTTCAATTCTATTTCAACAAAAAGATAGTGTAGATCATAGCTCAATCCTAGAATTCAATTAGTATAAACAATGCAAATTTGAATTATTACCATTCCTTTGAGTTCCTTTGGCACCTTAGCAATATTATCCACATTGCCAAGCGCATTTGCAACGGACGCAAACATCGGCTCAGTCACCATTGCCATTGCATTCTTACTCTCATCCAAAGCCTGAACCACGTGCACCACACCGGGGTGCCTCAACCGGACCAGCCGAGCCGCATCAGCCCTAATTATATCCAAAAACGAGTCCTCGGCGGCTTTGGAGAGGCCAACTCGGAGCCGAGCCTCCGTGAGGGCGCGCTTATCGAGCAGCCAGACGCAAACGGTGGGGTACTGTTGGGAGATGGTGGATCCATTACGCCCCTTGCCGGAGTACAGCTTCCACACGAGGCCTGGGCCTGCGGAGCCGATCTGATCAAGGAGGTCGTAGTCCTGGAGGGGCTTTGGTCCGGTGACTTCCTGTACGGTGGTCTGTACCGTCTTCTCGATCACTGCTGCGGTTTTGGCGAAGGCTTGGCTTAGGGTTTTCATGTTGAGGGACATTGTGGGGATAATTGGATTTTGCTAGGGGTATAATTTGGAAAGATCACCGCCGATGACGACGGCGGAGGCGGTGGCGGTGGCGGTGGCGGTGGTGGATACAGGCGAGATGAATCGGATTTGATCAAATTCCACCTTAATGACTTTGTCTCTGGAGTTTCTCTCTAAAAGTATATACTAATTCCTCTGTATAGTATTGAATCTGACGTCACCTTGATTTTTTGTCTCTCTCCTCTGTTTACTAGTTCTTGCCGTCTCCAGTTGTCTTCTTCCTTTTTTTAGGTCATATAAAACCGTTCACATACAGTTTATAATACTCACATATATATTTTAATACACGTGTTAGATGTTATGATAAATAAATCGGGCCAAGTATATTTTTAATTTGTCAAACTAGAAATCGTTTAAATTAAACGAGTTGAGTTCAAAATTAAATAAATTAAAGTGTTGTGTCCGAACTCAGCTAATTATATACTCAAGTTCGCGAGTCCAACCGAGTTGATTTTGAGTCCGGCTCATTTGTTTTTTCATTTTTAACTTCTTCATTTTTTTGATAAAAATGTAAGTTTAAATTAAGCCATCCATAATTATAATTCAATAAGAGTCATAGTACAGTCATCCAAATACCAAATTTTTAGCCGTAGTACCATAATTTAAATTAACAACTATCAAAATATGAATGAATAACCATAGCAACGGCCAACTTGCATCAGCTTCATTTTTCATAACAAATGTCCAGCAACTTCATTTTTCAACAACTTGTAATAACACCACCGATTTCATCAATCTTTCAATCGTATCCAAAGTGTAATTCATTTATACCTTTAGCTTTAGTGAGCAAATTGGTTAATGCTGTATTCACAACTACTTACGGGAAAAAGTTTGCCTCAAGTGGGATATCACTCTCTTGGATCAATTCCCCAATAAAATTTATTCCGTTTTTATGCATTTATGCCGCTGAAATTATATTACCAACTATTTAAAGGGTTAAAACATATTTCATCACTAAACTTGGGGTCCATTTACAATTATATCAATGAACTCAATTTTTTACCAATCAACTCATTAAGCTTTATTATTTTTACAAACAAAAAACACCGTTAAGGTAGTAAATTTTTAACCGCGTTCCTATATGGAAATGCAGAGATGGAAAATGAATGGAAAAAAATCAAATAAAGCATACTTGTGCCCTTTGCCAGTATGGCTTTCTCATATTACTATTATTATTAATATATTTTTTCCCCTCCTTTCATTTAAAATAATAAATTAATTTGATTTTTTAAAATCAATTCAAGACATTTCTAAACAACAAATCTTGTCTTTAATAAATTTTTTATACTTAATTTATAATTTTTACAATTGTATTATATAAAATTAAGGAATTCATATTAATTTTTAATAATCAAATATTTGAAATTCACTTTTAAAATGTAAAATTATCTAATATTTTGAAATGGAGGGATTATTATTATTATTATTATTATTATTATTATTATTATTATTATTAATTTATTATTGTTATTATTATTATTATTATTATTAGTTGGTAGCCTGTGCACTGCACGGGCTAGTTTGAATAACAGGTTGTATAATTTGTTAAAAAATTACAATGAAAAAAGTATTTTTTTTATAATAAGTTATTTTCATATAAATTTTTTAATACATTTTTACATGACATGAGAAACAAACTTTAATAAACACTGAAAGCTTTTTCATATTGGTTTTTATTATTGGTAGGAAGGAGTAACACCGGTTAGAAAGTCACTCTTCAACAACATTCAATTGCTCAAACTCGATCAGTGACAAAAATCTAGATGAATTAGTGCCTTCCACACAGTTGACTGCAAACCTCATTGATCCTTTGAGCATGTCAATTTTTGCATTAAGCAGGATCACGATTAACATTCTTTCATCAAGTCCACTGAACAAAAGACGTCTTATCAATGTACAACCAAAGATGAAAAACTCAATTTTGTGCAATTATTAGAGGTTAAAATTATTCTTGCCTATGAAATGAGCAGCATTTGTAAGCACAATTTCAAGCCAGTAAAATCTTACCCTTTTAAAAAAAACAACTTAATATATTAAACCGTCTCTTAAGAACTATAAAGAAATAAAAATTTGAAGAAGTTAGCTATCTGAAAACTGTAAATTGTAATCTTCTCATTTCGCTAAAACTCACTGTCAGCTTTCTAATTATATTTATAACACGAATTCATTACAAAATCTTTGCCATATCATCCACATATACCTCATACTTAGAGTCTTTATTCAGCATATCAAAAGTTGTAAAGAAAATGAACAAATGAGGAGTCCACGTTAAACATCAAAAATCAATTGATCATGTTTATGTAAACTAAAATTCTCAATTTGGGATGGAGGGGCTATCAGTTGAGATCTCTCCTAACAAAGCACCCCAAACTTAGAATAATTAACACAACATTAAAAGGAAATCAAAATAAAGGCTGAATGACAATGCTTTCGAGTAACTTAAACAATAAACCATATCCTGATCATTTCTGACCGTGAAGATAATCATATAAACTAATGTAAGTGATATATTTTTTGCCTGACATATCACTTACATTTGTAAACATGTTGATTTTGTTATAATAGTATTTCCACCTTTAATGCGATATACTCCCTCCGTCCCAAATTATCTGCTCAGTTTTGACTTTTTAAAGTCAAATTGACCATTTTTAAAACTAATCTTTTTACTATTTTTGCTAAAATATAGGTGAAGAGATTATAACCAAAAGAAAGTATATACAATTTATTACTAATCCTAATTTTTATAATTTTAGAAATATATTTATATATGCTTAATTATTAATTCTAAAAATAGTCAATTTGACTTAAAAAAGTCAAAACTGAGCAGTTAATTTGGGACGGAGGGAGTACATTGTATTTTTATTAGAATATTAACTGGGGTTTAAAGATTTAATATTAGGCTTTCAAAGAAACAGTAAAACCCTACCTAAAGAAAACCAAGATATCAGTCTATTCAGCATTTTTGTGAAGGACAAAAGTACTGAAAGGTCCAAACAGAGTACTACACTCAAAGGCCAGAGCTATGCAATATTACATTATGGAGAAAAACTTGATCAACCACAGTTACTGCCATGGATGGATAGATTAAGTCGACTCCTAAAACAAATAACTCATAAAAATAATTATACTAATTTTTTTTAAAAAATACTCTATTCCAAAGTATATGATTACTTTTGACTTTTTAGAGTCGATTAAAAAGTTTTTTAAATTTAGAACGGAGGGAGTGGCTTACACTGGAAATTTCAAACTTTTGGTTATGGAATTCAAAATTATCAGGAAGCAAGAAGACTTAAGTTAATAGTAGATACCAATCAAACTTGCAAACATTAGTAGATACCAGTCAAACTTGCAAACATTTCACAATCTGAATATTGAGTAATGTTCTAGTCTTCAAGGTCGATCCACACAAACTTCAACATTGTCTATCTAAATTCCTTCCATGTCCACTCAGCATTGGGTTCTTGAGAAATGGGAGCAAACATAACCTAGATGAAGTTCTTGTATTAAAAAACATGAGATTATTACTTTAAACTAAAATTTGTTAAACATACGAAATTATTTTACTGCTGATAAGAAACATAATTCAGAAATACAAAATTTGAATTCCATATCTGCACTTGTAACACTAAAGCTCTTAATTCTGATCTGTATCAAGCCACCATTAGCTTCAAAGACATTCTTGTCTTATACTTATAAATGCAATACTAATCTCAAACAAATATTTAAAACTAATCATGTAACTGTTAGCTATTTTATTTGAAGGATCTCGTTCATGTGTTACTTGACATGCCTCTGAGGTATGGATTAGGTCAGTCATTATAGGACTGATATCTTTTAACGAATGCAGTAAGATAGTTGGGTAATTAGGAGCTCAATCAATAAATTTAAGACACGTGCATTCCTGAACTGCTCAGATAACTTGGTGATAAACTTCCTAGTTTCTGTAGCCATCTTAAAACCCAAAGTTCATAACTTCCTTTCACATATTGCAGACAAATTATTGAGATCATATATCTTTCAATAAATTCAAATTATGCACTACACAAAGACAAAGAAGATGGCACATGAATTTGATCTTCATCATCAACAAAGAGAAAGTGGAACACTTGTCCAAAAAGAATATGCAGTATCTTTATAATGGTTGCATCATCATCAACTATAAATGGATTTCACTGTGTGTTTAGTATGACAAAGATATAAATTGATTTCACTGTGTGTTGTATTTGGCAAATGGATTTCTCTATTTAGGGTAGGTGTTTCTCGAGTATGTAAACTTTAATCAAGTACCATCCTATTGGGTATTCTTTATATAAAGATACTTAGAGATGAGGCATATACAAAATTTATCTACATCCACTTGCCTACTGTAAGTTTATTTCACAGTCGATAAAACAAAGGAATGACTAAAAATATAAAAAATACAAATTCAACCATTTTTATATGTAAAATGAAAATATAAATGAATCAAAAAATCTGGGTTTGGGTTGGAAATGCTTACTAGATGAAACCACGGTGTTGACTCCTATCCGTAGTTCTGAGCTACTGAGCTCTCTGCCCGAATAACCACTTTAGGCAGGGCAGCCCTCATCTTCTCATATGAGCTCTCATCTGAGTTACTGAGTTAGAGCTACACTCTTCCCCTCATTATATAGCAACTTAAGCAAATCAGTAACAAAATGCCACAAATTAGAAAATTACCTAATAATCCAGTCATAAATTAGTTACGGTCTATAAATTTTCAGACTTGGATTAATGACAAAAATATATATGACCAACTAATTTTTACCTAGAAACAATTTGTTTTAGCATTCAAATTCAGATCACCCAATAAAAGAGAAAATGGTCTAATTCAAAAAAATATAAACATCTAAAATATCAAAGAACAACAGACCCATTGATATAAAAAATACAAATTCAGCCATTTTTATATGTAAAATAAAAACATAAATGAATCAAAAAACCTGGGTTTGAGTTTGAGTTTGGGTTTGGATTGGTAATGCTTACTGAAATGTATGTTCCATTTAGATTCTTCTAAAGGGAGTGCAAGAAAAGCCATTATATGATGAACAAAATTGGGGACAATACTCAATTAAATTATGTACAAAACAACATATGAAAAACAACCCAACATTCGAAATCCATAAGACAAATTGATGCTACATTAAAGAGAGAGGAAATAGACAATAATCCATAAACAAAAATTATTAAAAACATGATAATATGGTGTTAAATCAGAGAAATGAATTCACAAACCTGATGCACTATTGACAAAACCTCTGCATTTGCTTCCCCACTAAGGCCTTAGTGGCTTTACTATGGACTTCACACACCTTGTGCCGCCTATGATAGTCTTTCGCAGCTGATAGATCCTCCTTGCAATTATCTAACTCTAACTCTCTTTTTGGGCCTTGACACATGTTCCTCAACAGAATTCACACGGCCTCCACTGAGTTTCAGAAGGAGGCTTTCGTCGTCTTCCACCACATGATTCTTCCATAAAATCCCTGAATTTGCTGCACCAGTTTCATCATCTCTGCTCCTTTGTCTCACATTGTAAAGATGTCGACTTTCCCGCACGTGTACATCCGATTCCAACGACTTCGCCAAAAACCTCACGTTGTCAGAAAAAAGATATTTTATTAGTGAATGTAGTAAGATATTTGAATAATTGACATTTCAATCCATACATACAAAGCCTGTGGATTCCTGAGCAGCTCAGAGTCCTACGGCAACTTGATGACAAACTTCCAAGTCTATGTAGATCAGTAGATGTGTTAATACCCAAACTACATAACTTTCCTTCTCATATTACTACCAAATAAGTGAGTCCCCATATCTTGAATAAATCCAAATACTAACTGGGGTTTAAAGATTTAATATTAGGCTAACAAAGCAGTTGGGATGGAGGGGCTATCAATTGAGATCTCTCCTAACAAAGCAGACCAAACTTAAAATAATTAACACATAACATTATAAGGAAATCAAAGTAAAGGTTGAATGACAATGCTTTCGAGTAACTTCAACAATAAAACATACCCTGATCCATTCTGAATGTGAAGATAATCATATAAACAAATGTAAGTGATATGTTTTTTGCATGACATATCACTTGCATTTGTAAACATGTTGATTTTGTTATAATATTGTTTCCACCTTTAATGCGATATACATTGTATTTTTATCAAACCCAATAGTCTCTTAAACAAATCTTGCAAAGTTGAATAAAGAGCTTAAGATATTTTATTCACAAACATTTAAGGTTTAACAACTAAATCTAATTGTCAATAATTTAACATAATAGAGTTTATACTTGTATACTATTATAAAAATTTGGACATAATTTAATAGTACATGTAAATCCCCGAAATCCGGTCTATCTTCACTCCCGAATTCCGTACGTCACGAGTACATCATTCATTCTGCATACATAATTATATACTGAAATATAACAACATACAATCTCAAATCCAAAGTTCTAAACACCTTATAGCTTTTCTCATTACAAATAATGATAATTACATTATTCTTTACATCTGGCACGAGTGACTTTTATCCGCCACCAAGGATACATAATCGTTCATTAAACTATTCTATAGTTTAATTCTCATCTTTCTACATTACAAGTCTTCACTTGATCTTCTCGCTCATTCACATTCTGAATGGCACTTCATCTGGATACCGTCAGCTTGATCCTTACGGGATCCTTAAGGAATTGTTAGATCGGTTGTCAGTTTCGTATATACATTCGCTTTCTGAAGGAATTGTTTAGCCCAGCTCCCATATGTTAACCATCAAAGGTTACGATTGTACCACAACCTAACTTTCTCTTAACTTATACGAACTATTTAATTATAATGTTCGTTAAATTAATTTCTTATTCCTTATGACTTTCTGGCAAGTAATTGCCATACCTCAGAATTCATTCTTATCCGAATCACATTCGGCTTTCATTAATCTTATTACCGTTCGTTACGGCTTTTTCAACAATTCATATTTTACGTACTGCCTTTGTCAACGTCTATGTCATACAACCAGGGTATACTTAGAACGTTCGTCCGCCGTGAATACGATTTATGAGGATCGTTTACGTATTCAACGTTCACGTTGCTCGTCTCTTAACCTCTCATTCAACCTTTACTCAAGGTTTTAATTACTTTCAATTATTATCCATCCCATGAATCCCATGTTCTTTGTTCTTTCTTAATGTCGAAGCCATACAGATCATTGTATGCTAAGACCGATCGTTATTCGCAACAACATTGCGTTCACAGCGTCTATACGCTTTACATTCATCTTACATTACCATAACATAACATCGAAATGTTATTCATTACCCTCGTTACTCAACGTCTAAGGAATCACAATCATAGCCATCCTTCACGTTCGTTTATCGCGACTACGGTCCCCGAACATCGGTTACGTAACTCGCGTTCACCTTCTTTTAATCTCGTTTAATCTTTCTGTTCAACCTTCACTAAAGGTTTAACACACTTACTTAAGTGTTACATTACTTGAACTACATGTTCATACTTCTTTCTTGTACATCTTCCAGTACTTGAGAAATAAAATTCTCATTTCTGGGCATTGTCTTACACCGGCGCTGCGGCGCCGTGCCCTTCTTTTCCTCTCGCGCTGTGGCGTGACCTACTTCTCTCTTCTCTCTTCCCGGGCTGGCGCTGCGGCGCCAAGTCCTTTGTTATCTCTCGCGCTGTGGCGCCAATTAACAGCAACTGAGGCCCGAGATCGCGCTGTGGCGCCACTTCTCAAAGCTCAGCCGGCGCTGCGGTGCCGAGCCTAAACCCTAGAAAAATTTCTAAGTCTTTCATTAAGTTTGAGACGCGTACTTTACGATCTCATAACTTCTTCGTTATAACTTAGAACAAGGTCGTTCCAAAACCATTCTATTTTTTATCTTACGTACTTCAATACCCCTCAGACAGAAATTTGTTCTGAATCCGTTAACATGCCATTTAATTGGCTTAATCTTAACCCTTCATTCATTTTTACGCTTTTAACATTCTTCGTTCGTTCGTCCGTAATTTAGTCATCCAAACTTGGAATTCGTTCATTCTTGAGTCCACGACTCATGTTTTATGCATTCTCTTACATTATTATGAAACCCTACTCGTTCGGGTTCATTTACTAACTTTCAAATTTTCGTTCTTCTTTTACGAAATTTTCGCCATAACTTCGTTATAGCTTAGTTTTAATCCGTTCTTCACGAACGTTCCTAACGTTCCTAACCAAGCAATAAGCATCTAACTTATACGTGATGGTTTTAAAATTGTCCATCAACAACAATTATACTACGATGGTTTTAAATTTGTCCATCAACAACGTTCTTCGTGTTCTTCACGTGTTCTTCGTGTTCTTCGTTCATTCTTCATTTTAATCGATATTTTGGATTACGATTTCATTTTTTCTTGGAATTTGATGTTATAGAACACCATTCCTTACTTATTTGACCTACTCATTCATAAAATTCATTCGGATCGCTCAAAATCCTTACGAATCTTATACTTCATTAAGAAATTTATAAACTAAATTTCTTATTTCTTATTTCTTATTTTCTCATGTTTTCAACCATATGAAATCATTCTCAATATCTTTTACTCCTTATTCTCATTAAGTTATGTTTTTGAACATATTATTATTTGTAATATTGACAATGTCTAGAAGTTCTGTCAATGAGAGGTTTGGTCACCTAATTGCGCGCCAATAAGGAAAAATCCTTATCGGAAAGCCCCTTCTTTCCTGGAAATGACTTGGTTGTTAAATTTTATGAGTTATATTATTAATTATGAATAAGTTCGTGTTGATTAAAGATGAAATTGATAGTTCCATTATGTTGGGATTATTAGTGTTAGTTGAAATTGACATTTATTTCGATAATAATTGATGCCTGGAGGTTATATTGACGAATCGGGTATTCGGGGTACTTTTTGTGTCGGAGTACTATTTATGTGTTACTATTCACCCGGTTACTATTCACTTTAGTATTGTTCACTCGGGTATTTGGGATACTTTTCGTGTAAGAGTACTATTCAAGGGTTACTATTCAGTCCATTCTCCTATAAATAGAAGCTCATTCCTTCATTATTTCTTACGAATTCACTGAAACTCTAGAGAGAGAAAAACTATAGAGAGAAAGAAGAAAAGTATTCTGCTACTTCACTACTCCAATATCCAGTTTCTTCTAAGGTAAGAAATATTATTTGTTGTACTCGTAAGGGGTATTATTCTTTCGTATTCATGAAGAGAGTTTCTATTATTCCATTCTTTATTATTATATTGGAATAATCTGTTTATGCGAAGTACCGCATACATGGTAAAATTCTTCTGTTATTCCATTCTTTATTATTCTGTTGGAATAACCTGTCTGTGCGGTCTATCGCATGCATGGTGAATTCTGTTGTTATTCCATTCTTATTATTCTGTTGGAATAACCTGTTTATGCGAAATATCGCATACATGGTGAAATTATTTTAATATTTCGTTCTTTATTATTCTGTCGGAATATCCTGTCTGTGCGTTTACGCTGACCTAGTTCCATTATTTACTATTCTGTTGGGAATAACCTGTCTGTGCAGTCTATCGCACGCATGGTGAATCCTTCTGTTATTCCATTCTTTATTATTCTGTTGGAATAACCTGTCTATGTGGATTACCACATGCATGGTGAATGATCCTTCGTATTCATTCCTTATTAAATTGTGGAAATGATCTGTTTGCGTGGATTACCGCATGGCGGGCGAAAATCCATTTGCAGTTTCATATATTCTATTATACTCAGTTGGTTAAAGCTTTGGCTTCTATACTCCATGAAATTAGTGGAATATCCTCGATATTTGCGCTTCATCCAGTATCTTTTCATGGAAATATTCTTCTGAGCATTCTTGAATTTTACTCTACAAAGCAGTATCATGTTAACAATTTGGACGTTATTGGTTCCTGGATAAATTAATTTATAAATCTTTAAAATTTATTCTTAAACTTGCTTTATTTAATTATTATGTCATTGTCATCATCCTCATGCTTATATCGTGATGAAAGTCATCTTTGGCTTACGTGCATAGATGGACTTGGTATGATTATGACTAGGGATTATTCGGTATAATCATGACCGTAATGTGACGAATGATGTGGTAAAAGTCCTCATTGGCCTGTAGTTCATTGGTGGACAGTTGTTGGTATGATTATGACCAGGGATTATTCGGTATAGTAATGACCATTGATGATTACATGAATATCCTTGGCCGTGGAGCAGGGATGATTCAATTTTATTTATTAAGCTGATTCTCAGCGATAAAGTTGATGAAAAACTTTTTAAAGCATAGAAGATAGTAGATTTTATACTGTACTTGACTCTTCTAATGGATTGCTTGTTCCGCTGCATTTAAACTTGTTGTCTATTATATTCTATCAGTTTAACATTGTTGAAGGCTAATGATAATTTATTCTGCATTATCTTAGTCATAATATTTCTTACTGGGCTAGTTGAGCTCACCCTTTCTTTCATTGTTCTCTTCAGGAAATGAGAACGTAGCTGTGACTAGCCGGGGAACAGAGTGATGGTCCTAGATGGTGCATTAGTAGTCCTCATTATTCTGTGAAATAGTGTGATAATAAATGTAATAAGGACTCCATTGAGTGTGGATATTGTCTAGATGACAATATTTGTATTAAAACTCACATCCTATGTTTTGTCGTATTTTACACGACTATTGTATAATTAAGTTGTATTTGTATTCAGTACCTTGTATCTGGCGACCCAAGATGGGTGATGTATACCTGTTTTGGGGGCGTCACAGTTGGTATCAAAGCTTAGGGAAATGATCCCTAACTAAGATATGAGACAAGAACTAGGAGGGGAGAGACGGGGAATTCCTTCGCTAATATGACCTACCTAAGTTTATTTGGTATTTAATTGGTCGATCAGAGTATAGGGATAATATGTGATATGTTAATTAACCCTTTTTTGTGACAGTGTTTGAAAATGGCATCTGAAAATGCTGAGATAAGTAATGAAGCACATGAGACTGTTGAGTTAGCTCAACCAAAAGGTAACGACCAACAACTTGATAATAATCATATCGATGGCAACGACCATCGGAACAATGATAACCATCATGGGGGAAATTATCATGCCAAGAATGGTAACTACTTCGGTGGTAATCATGACCAAGATAATAGAAGTGGAAATTTCAAGAAGAGAAGGTCATTTAGCTCGATTTGTCGTATAGTGAAGTCAAGTCCTGCTGGAATGGTGGCACCAAAGGCGGATACGGACAAAACAAAGTCAGTGGTTTCAGGAAGAGCATTTTTCGTGACTTCTCAAAAAGCGAGTGACCCGAAAAAAGTTAGCACGGGTTTGTTAATTATAAATTCTTGCGAAGTCTATACCTTATTCGATACCGGTTCTACCTACTCTTTTATTTCTCCTACTTGAGCTCAATGTTTAAATTTGACTCCGAAGAAATTAGACTTTGATTTATCTGTTAAAACTCCGTTATGAGAAACCTTCGTTACCTCCACTGTTTATAAATCTTGTTTGATTCAAATCGACACTTTCACGTTACCTGTCAATCTTATCTCTTTGAAAATACTTGCTCTTGATGTGATTTTAGGAATTGATTGGTTAACTACTCATCATGCTTTTCGTAAGGTTGTTAGCTTTCATATTCCTAACCAACCTGTTATACGAATTCAAGCAACCAAACCACTAAAGTCAATCAATGTCATATCAAGTCATAAGTAAAGAGCCTCGAGCCTTTCACTGGTGACTTCCTTGTGTGGAATGCACCAAAGCCGAACTTTCCGTAGGGGACGTTATGAATAACTGTGACAAGTTGATAGGTATCAATATGACGTACTATCCAAGTCTTGGATGAGAGTCACAGTTTTGAATGATATTTCTATTGTTAATAAATTTCCTGACGTATTCTTGAAGACTTCTTAGCCTAACCTAGAGCGTGAAATCGAATTTTGTATTGACCCAAGTACAAAATCCATTTCTAAAACCCTCAAATATTTTCTTCACCCAAAACGAACGTGTAATGTGCCAAAGATGTTGGCTCGAGCTGTTGAAGATTACGATCGTACCATTCAATATCATCGTGGGAAAAACGAACGTGGTAGCTGACGCGTTGAGTAGAAGATCGTATGCGTTTACGAGTGTGATGTTGTTAACACAAAGACCCATTTCGTATAACTTGCAAATGATGAAGATAGAGTTAAAGACTCTAGGGACCCACGTGAAGATAACTAATATACGATTAGAATAGACTTTAATCGATAAAGTTAAAGCTGCTCAAGCTACATACTCAGAGCTGATGAATGTGAAGAAGAAGGTTCAAGAGGGAGTTATTCTAGAAGCAAGAATCGATGAAGAGAGGAAATCTCAACCCTCGATTTTATTGGCCCATTTGAAATCCTTGATCGAGTAGGAACTATGGCCTATAGACTTGTTTTACCGCCAAATATGTCGTGTGTTCATAACGTTTTTCACGTATTGATGTTACGTAAATATGTGGATGACTCGAACCACATTATTGAATTAAAACTAGACGATATAGCATAAGATTTAACGTATGAAGAGATATGTGTTAAAATCTTGGATAAGAAGGATCGTATTCAACACTCAAAGGTTATACCTCAAGAGTTAGAATCTGAAATGAAGTCAAAGTATCCTCATCTCTTTGGCATACTAGGTACGTACGTAAATTTCGAGGGCGAAATTTCATAAGGAAGAGAAATTGTGAGACCCCAAATTTTATGAATAAAGATTTAAATTTCTCGAAATATTTTTTTTAATATTATGGTGTGGATTTGATATAATGTTATAGTTGTGGGTAATATTTATAAATTTTGCAAAGTATGCAAGTTGTTATATAATATTCGATTGGTCGGGGAATATTCTTTTTATCGGGGAATATCTGTACGACGGTACAATCATTGGTGGACCCCATAACAGAATTATTATCGGATTGTGTAAACGACAAAAATATTTTTATAAAAATAACGGCGAAAGTGTTACCGTTAAAACTGTTGAACTACTCGGTAGTAAAAGTACAGTAATACGCGTGGTTACATAGTAGCACACGGTATTGATTATTGATGCTTACATAAGAAGTCATTCAGTAATACTCAATTATTGCTACAGTAATTCCTGCATCATATCTCTCATATTATTGATTCGATTATTGTCACAGTATCATCTGCATAATATGTTATATTATTAAATCAATAATTGAGACGGCAAAGTTATTCATATTATTATTTGCAATATTGACAATGTCAAGGAGAGGTCTGGTCACCTAATTGCGCGCCAATAAGGAAAAATCCTTATCGGAAAGCCCTCTCTTTCCTAAGAACGACCTGGTTGTTAAATATTATGAGTTATAATATTAATGATGAATAAGTTTGTGTTGATTAAAGATGAAATTGATAGTTCCATTTTGTTGGGATTATTAGTGTTAGTAGAAATCGACATTTGTTTCGATAATAATTGATGTCTAGAGGTTATATTGACCAATCAGGTATTCGGGGCACTTTTCATGTTAGAGTACTATTCACTCTAGTATTATTCACTCGGGTATTTGGGACACTTTTCGTGTCGGTGTACTATTCACGGGTTACTATTCAGTCCATTCTCCTATAAATAAAAAATCATTCCTTCATTATTTCTTACGAATTCACTGAAACTTTAGAGAGAGAAACTATAGAGAGAAAGAAGAAAAGTATTCTGCTACTTCACTACTCCAATATCCAGTTTCTTCTAAGGTAAGGGATATTATTTGTTGTACTCGTAAGGGGTATTATTCTTTCATATTTATGAAGAGAGTTTCTGTTATTCCATTCTTTATTATTCTGTTGGAATAACCTGTTTATGCGAAGTACCGCATAAATGGTGAAATTATTCTGTTATTCCATTCTTTATTATTATGTTGGAATAACCTGTCTGTGCTGTCTATCGTATGCCTGGTGAATTCTGTTGTCATTCCATTCTTATTATCCTGTTGGAATAACCCGTTTATACGAAGTACCGCATACATGGTGAAATTCTTCTAATATTTTGTTCTTTATTATTCTGTCGGAATATCCTGTCTATGCGTTTACGCCGGACCTGGTTCCATTATTTATTATTCTGTTGGGAATAACCTGTCTGTGCAGTCTATCGTACACATGGTGAATCCTTCAGTTATTCCATTCTTTATTATTGTGTTGGAATAACCTGTCTATGTGGATTACCACATGCATGGTGAATGATCCTTCGTATTTATTCCTTATTAAATTGTGGAAATGATCTGTTTACGTGGATTACCGCATGACGGTCCAAAATCCATTTGCAGTTTCATATATTCTATTATACTCAGTTGGTTAAAGCTTTGGCTTCTATACTCCATGAAATTAGTGGAATATCCTTGATATTTGCGCTTCATCCAGTATCTTTTTATGGAAATATTCTTCTGAGCATTCTTGAATTTTACTCTACAAAGCAGTATCATGTTGACAATTTGGACGTTATTAGTTCCTGAATAAATTAATTTATAAATCTTTAAAATTTATTCTTGAACTTGTTTTATTGAATTATTATGTCATTGTCATCATCCTCATGCTTATATTGTGATGAAAGTCATCTTTGGCTTACGTGCATAGATGGACTTGGTATGATTATGACTAGGGATTATTCGGTATAATCATAACCTTAATGTGACGAATGATGTGGTAAAAGTCCTCATTGGCCTGTAGTTCATTGGTGGACAATTGTTGGTATGATTATGACCAGGGATTATTCGGTATAGTAATGACCATTGATGATTACATGAATATCCTTGGCCGTGGAGCAGGGATGATTCAATTTTATTTATTAAGCTGAGTCTCAGCGATAAAGTTGATGAAAAACTTTTTAAAGCATAGAAGATAGTAGATTTTATACTTTACTTGACTCTTCTAATGGATTACTTGTTCCGCTGCAGTTAAACTTGTTGTCTATTATATTCTATCAGTTTAACATTGTTAAAGGCTAATGATAATTTATTCTGCATTATCTTAGTCATAATATTTCTTACTGGGCTAGTTGAGCTCACCCTTTTTTTCATTGTTCTCTTCAGAAAATGTAAACGTAGCTGGGACTAGTCGGGGAACAGAGTGATGGTCCTAGATGGTGCATTAGTAGTCCTCACTATTCTGTGAAATAGTGTGATAATAAATGTAATGAGGACTCCATTGAGTGTGGATATTGTCTAGATGACAATATTTTTTATTAAAACTCACAGCCTATGTTTTGTCGTATTTTACACGACTATTGTATAATTAAGTTGTATTTGTATTCAGTACCTTGTATCTGGCGACCCAAGATGGGTGATGTATACTTGTTTTGGGGGCGTCACAAATAATCTACCCATCTTTACACTCAAGTCAAAGAGAAATTTCTTCACTTGAAATTTAAAAATGTTATATATTATAATAAAAATAATATGATCAAAACATGGATTTAATTTCAAGAGTGAGATTCATAAATCAACTATAATTTGGTCAGAAAAAGAAATCAATTTGTCGTTAATAGTATCTCGTGAATAGTAACTCATGAATAGTAACTCGTGAATAGTAACCTCGACATAAAAAGATAAAGTTTCACAATAAAATCCATATCAATATTTATAATACCTTAATCTAAATGTTATAAATCACTTAGTAATCTCATAATCTAATATTACAATAATATTTTAATCATTTCTTAAACTTATAAACCATTTATTTTAATTGTTTACACTTTTCTAAATAATGCATTTAATCATCCTAAAATGTCAAACTCATAAGATTTCATCACCAATAACCAAAACCATCATAAAAAATCTGCATATACCTTATATAGGATTCTCAAGCCATAAAATCCTATTTTTCAATTTTCTTACTTCACATAATATATTTAATTAATTTACTCATAACTAGTCTATTTTCATGAAAAATACCAAATCAGTCTAAGAAATTTTTTTTTCCGGGATTTAGCAGAATATAGTCCCATATTGAACATATATTTTTTTCGGAATTTTTAAAATTCACTTACTATTTTTTATATGGCTGAAACTGCCGAATATTTAGACATTTATCATAAACTGTACTTTTGTCCAAAAATTCCAAAATTTACAGAGTATACTAATATTATATATATGTACTCCCAATAAAAATTTCACTAATTTTGAACTTAACCACAAGGAGTTGTAAGGGTTTGCTTTTAAAATAGTATTTTTCCATAAAATTCATAATTCATAATCTATACATCCAAAAATCGCCATCTTTGGGCACAATCTAGAAAACTCATCAAATTATCATTTCAAATGTTTTCAGAACTTTTGAAGGTTAGAAAAATTATGAAACTGACAAACATAATAACCCTTACAATCAATTACCTCAAAAGAGCAGTATTTCTGACTGGAATATCGGATGTAAAGCCGAAGGAAACTTGCACTGAATAGCAACTCTCAAAGTATCTAAATACTCACAAAAATACGCTTGATAATATATAGAGAGAAAACTTATGTTTCTGGTGTGATTTTAAATTCTAACTTAAGCGCCTATTTATAGGAAAATGCTAGAACGCCAAAGGAGATTAAATAATAAAATAATATTATATTTTTTTTCTCCTACGCAACCACTCTTGAAAAATCATCAGCCACCACAGTGGGGCCCACCCAAAATCAGTACATGTATTTAACACCAACCAAAAGTGGGTGCCACCCAATTTTAATAAAAATCATTTTATTTTCCAAAACTTCATTAATTCATAGAAAATAACATATTTATCAGAATAATAACGAATTTTATGTCCATTCCACATGAAACCGAATTCTTTATAACTTTGTAGCTTTAAGTTTTTCCAAATTCCAGACAAAAAATTATCTGAAACCCACAAACGGATGATTTTCAACACTTCTTAAAATTCATAACAAATCATGCGTTAATTTTTAACGGTTCAAAATTTGTGAACATATACTCAACTTATATATGTATAACATATTAAAAAATCACAATGATCCAACGGTCGGATTAAAATTATAACTCACGCAATAGAGCTTTAAGAACACTGATTTAATTTTTAATACCTCCATTCTGACAAAATACTGATAAAACACCTCAACACTAATTCCTTCATTTATAACTACATAAATAAATTCCTCATTTATATCCACATTAAATAAATATTTTCTTATCATATAAATCAATAATTAATTATTCACAAATAATGACAACCAGACAGTTCCCAAGAAAGATGGGGCTTTCTGATAAGGATTTCTCCTTACTGGCGCACAATTAGGTGACCAAACCTCTCCTTGACAAAACTTTCTAGACATTATCAATAATGCTAATAATATTATTCAAATAATATGAATTATTGATATGATAATGGGAAATACTGTGCAATGACAATTATTGAAACAACAATAATATATAATATCAACGCAGCAATTATTGAATCAATAAAATAAAATATTGAACAGTAATTATTGTAACAATTATTGAGTAGTGTCTTCTTACGTAAGAATTAATAATTCAAAAATACTGTGCAATATCGTGTGCTACTGTGCAACCACACGTATTACTATATTTTAACCACCATGTATTGCAACAGTGTTAACGGTAACAACTACGCCGTTATTTATAAAAACTCAAACTTGTCGTTTTCTTTATCCGACAGTTATTCTGTTATAGAGCCCACAAATGGCTGTGTCGTCGTATGAATATTCCCCGAAAACAAGAATATTCCACGACCAAACGAATATTCCCCGACAGAAATGAGTATTTTATAACCACTTGCGTATTTTAAAATTTTTATATATATCACCCTTAACTTTAAACTTTTATCAATTTAACTATTTACTAAATAGAAAAAATGAATACTTTTATTTTATAAAATTCGGTGTCTTACAGTGAAAATATATGCTAAGATCGGTAGGTGAGGCGTAGATGAGGATTTGTTGATTTGGGACTTATAGGTTTGTGATAAAGGGGTTTGAAGAGATCTGATACTTGAAACAAAGGACAGAAAGAATCAAAAAAGTCGAAAAAGGAATCGACCAAAATTGGAAGAAGAGGAAGTTGAAGAGGGAAGAGGAAGATGGGAAATCTGAAAAGAGATGAAGAGAAACGAAAAAGTAATCGATGGGCTTTGGAATTCAGAATACGATATTTAAGCCATCTGAAAGAATTGCGAAAGCGAATCGATGTATTTAATTCTAATCCACTTTGCTCACCTGATTTTCAAATTGATTGACTCACCCATTTCTCAAATTAAAAGGATCGCCTTTACTCTCTTGATATATAAGGTATTGATATCAATTGTATATGGGATTTCAATTGAACTGGATCGCAGTTTTGAAGATGAAAGAAAAAGACTTGGAAGAGGCAGCTTAATTAATGGCTTTCTGTTATGCATTAATGGTTTTATTAATATCAATTGTATATGGGATTTCAATGGGATTTCAATTGAACTGGATTGTAGTTTTAAAGATGAAGCAGCTGAATTAATGGATTGCAGTTTTGAAGATGAAAGAAAAAGACTTGGAAGAGGCAGCTTAATTAATGGCTTTCTGTTATGCATTAATAGTTTTATTAATATCAATTGTATATAGGATTTCAATGGGATTTCAATTGAACTGGATTGCAGTTTTGAAGATGAAGCAGTTGAATTAATGGATTGCAGTTTTGAAGATGAAAGAAAAAGACTGGGAAGAGGCAGCTGAATTAATGGCTTTCTGTTATGATTTCTGTTTTGTATATCAATTGTATATCAAATTAGAAGTCAGATTAATTAATTGATTTAAAATTAATTGAGTTAACTCTGCTGGAAATCAAATTGCATGCTAGATAATTTCAAATTAAGTGAGTTGACTCACCTAATTATGCAATTTAAATGATAGGCTGTGATGCCTTTATATATAAGGATTGATTGTCGTCTTTTATGCAATTGACAAAGTTAAGTTTCAATCACAAACCCACCACCGAAACCATGAACTCACCATCGAACCACCAAAATTAGTGCCTCAACCCCAGCGTTACACAAACAAAGCTACCTCCTCACCATCAGTCCACCTTCTCTCTCTCACTCATCTCTCCTTAGAATCAAATTAAATCAATTTTCAGTTTTCAATCTAAATGTTTTAAATTTTTAGCTTCCTAATCAAAGCATGATCATATTTAAATGTACCAACTTTATTTGATGAACAAGTTGGATTTTTACTATAAAAATCTTATTTATCTAATTATTTAATGTTTATTTGTGACGCCCCCAAAATTAGGTATACATCACCCATCTTGAGTCGCCAGATACATGGTACAGAATTCAAATACAACTTAATAATACAACTGTCGTGTATAATACGACAAAACATAAACTGTGAGTTTGAATACAAATATTGTCTACTAGAGAGTATAAAAACTCAAAAGGAGTCCTCATTACAATTATTATCATACTATTTCACAGAATAGTGAGGACTACTAATACAAACATCTAGGATCATCACTCTGTTCCCCGACTAGTCCCAACTACGTTCTCATTTCCTGAAGAGTACAGTGAAAGAAAGGGTGAGCTCAACTAGCCTGGTAAGAAATATTATGACTAAGATAATGCAGAATAATTTATCGTTAGCCTTCAATAGTGTTAAACTGATAAAATATAATAACTATCAAGTTTAATTGCAGTGGAACAAGCAATCCATTAGAAGAATCAAGTAGGGAATAATATCTACTATCTTCTATGATTTAAAAGGTTTTTCATCACTTTTATCGCTGGGACTCAGCTTAATAAATAATCCACATCATCGAATCACCCCTGCACTACGACCAATGATATTCTTTAGTATCACGATCACGAATTATCCATGCACTACGGCTTAAGATAATCATGTTTTCATCAACGGTCCTGATCACGCCATAAAACAATTCATCTTTGCACTACGGCCAAAGAGAACTCATAACCATAATCATACCAAAAACTGTCCATCAATGCACTACGGGCCAATGAGGACTTTTTTCACATCATTTGTAACATTACGGTTATGATTATACCGAATAATTCCTGGTCATAATCATACCAAGTCCATCTATGCACTACAGGTCACAGATGACTTTCAACATAATATAAGCATGAGGATGATGAAAATAATATAAGAATTCAATAAAAAAAAGTTCAAGAATTAATTTATCCAGGAACTAATAACGTCTACATTGTCAACATGATACTTCTTTGTAGAGTAAAATTCAAGAATGCTCAGAAGAATATTTTCATGAAAAAATACTGGATGAAGCGCAAATATCAAGGATATTCCACTAATTTCATAGAGTATAGAAGTCAAAGTTTTAACCAACTAAGTATAATAAAGAATGGAATAATAAAAGAAATCACCATGCATGCGATAGACCGTACATGCAGGTTATTCCAACAGAATAATAAATAACGGAACCAGGTCCAGCGTAAAATGCACAGACAGGATATTCCAACAGAATAATAAAGAATGGAACCAGGTCCAGCGTAAACGCACAGACAAGATATTTCAACAGAATAATAAATAATGGAACCAGGTCCGGCGTAAACACACAGACAGGATATTCCGACAGAATAATAAATAATGAAATCACAGAAGAATTTCACCAAGTATAGGGTAGCCCGCGTATACAGGTTATTCCATCAGAATAATAAATAATGGAATAACAGAAGTTTTCTTCATGAATACAAAAGAAATAATACCCCTTACCGTAAAAGAAACTGAATATAAGAGTAGGGAAGTAGCAGAATACTTTTCTATAGTTTCTCTATAATTTCTCTCTCTAAAGTTTCAGTGAATTCGTAAAAAATAATGAAGGAATGAGCTTCTATTTATAGGAAAATGGACTGGATAGTAACTAATTCATGAACGGTCCAGATTGATTTACTTTCAAACGGACTGTCCATATTGGTTTACTGTTAAAACTTAAAGCAACGGTCCATACCGATTTACTATTAAAACTTTAAACCAGTGATCCATATTGATTTACTATTATAGCTTTCCACCAGCGGTTCATATTGACTTACTATTATATCTTTAACCAACGGTCTAGTCTAAAAAATTAGCACATCTCCTCATGGAATAATATTGTACCCAAAAATGATTTGGACCGAAAAAAAATATATTTTACGGGTGATCAATAATTCCCTGTGAATAGTAACTCGTGAATAATAACTCGTGAATAGTAACTCATGAATAGTAATTCGTGAATAGTACTCCGACACGAAAAGTGTCCCGTATACCCGATTGAACAATACTGAGTAACTTCTCACATAAGCATCAATAATTAATACCGTGTACTACTATGCAACCACACGTATTACTGTACTTTTACTACCGGGTAGTTCAACAGTTTTAACGGTAAAACTTCTGCCGTTATTTTCATAAAGTATTTTTGTCGTTTTCTCAATCCGACAATAATTCCGTTGCGGGGTCCACCAATGATTGTACCGTCGTACGGATATTCCCCGACAAAAAAATATATTCCCCGACTAATCGAATATTATATAACTACTTGCTCACTTTGCAAAATTTGTAAATATTACCCACAACTATAACATTACATCAAATCAACACCATAATATTAAAAAAATTATTTCGAGAAAATTAAATCTTTATTCATAAAATCTGGGGTCTCACCTTATTTATATATATTGAACATTTATTTATTAATAAAAGTATATCATTCATTATTCATTAAATGGTCGATTAATTTGTTTATATAAATCTCCATATTATATATGTTGTGATTTATGTGTATAAATAAATGTTATACACAAAAAATATAAATCATATGTAATATATAAATAAAGAAATAATAGTTTATAACCTAAGACGATTTGAAGATATTATCATGTAGGTTATAGTACTTTAATAGTGATGATTTATCTTGATCATAGAAGTTGGACTTCTAATTAAAGTACTAGTGCATTAACGATGGGCATTAAACAGATCATGTTATAATATTTTATTCATAAAATATTTTCACATAAATACAAGTTTGTAAAATTTCTTAATTTTGAAATAATAATGAAAATAATATTGTTATATATATTAATTTAATGTTCCAATGAATGAAATTACATAGTGTTAATTAATACATCGAAATGTCGATTAATATATTTAATTAATATTAGGAACATTATTATTGTCAAAACATATATAAGATTTTTCATAAGATAATTTATCATTGATCATAGAATCTTGGCCGACTCTTTTAATATTTATTATTAAAAGGATTGATTTAATTGTTAAATCAATTTATGATTAAATAGAGATAAATTATGGACTTATGAAATTAATTTAAATGTATCAAAATTATATGAATTGATTCTGAAATATTTATGTACACTTATATAGGAATTATTTACAATTTATTAGTAAAGTGTTTATTTAATTAATTTCTGGACTGAAGTAAAATTACAATTATTTAGTGGAATTAAATATAATTAATATTTATTTTTAATATTATTATTAGATAATAATATCTAAATAAGTATTGAAGTCAGAAGAGAAATCCTTTAGGATCCCCTTCTTAGCCTAATATGGAAAATACCATTTTTTTCCTATCAGAAGAAAATACCAAATTTTGTATTATCTCTTTCATCCTAGGAAAAACATTGCTAGAGTTTTTTTAGAAGTGTGCTTTGGAGGCCACACTCCAGGTTCAATATAAGGTCATATGATGGAAGATTTTGAAGATACTAGAGACTGAACGAATTTTCAAAGCGTGTTAATCCAACCAAGTACTAGGTAACAAATTCATACTTTAGATACATGGTATATATATATATATATATATATATATATATATATATATATATATATATATTTGTTGTTTCGCATAAAACTATAAAGATTATTCTGGTTTTATTTTATTTTTTAAAACCTATTTTTGGAAGGAAAAAAAATTCCAACAATTGGCATCAGAGCATTATTTATACTTTTATATGAATAACATGAATATATGTTTATAGGTGATTTTCGAAATCTACTTTTTTAGGGTTTTAATTAAGTAATCTGTTCGTTTATGTTATAGAATTAAAACATGCATGAGATGTATTAAAGTATTTTTTATGGTACACAGTTGGATAGATTATTGTTCTAACTTATGTTTTTCAAAATTGATTGTTACATATTCTCATGGCTAGTATAAATGTATGTTTTAATAAAAAAATTGTTGGTTTTTATTTTGGGTTGTAAAACTCCTACTGTGAGTAATTTTATTTTTATGCAGTTTAGATGATATGTAATTTCTTAACGAGTGTATGTTTCATTGATGTAATTATACATAAATCGAATGTACACTTCGTATGAAGTATATGACCTATATATAATCCATTGCATTAATAATATGTTAGTTGTTGAAGAAGATGGACATGAAGTTTTGTTTTTCAGAATCTGAGATGGATGTCGACGTCAGGATTTTATTTGTCCCTTTTTGTTCCTATCTTTTGGTGTTCTCATGTTAGGTGAGATTTGTTTAAAAAAAAAGTTTGAAAAGGTCCGACATGTGTATGTCGACGATTTGACTGCTAGAGTCGCCAGTTGATTATTTTTAAATGGTTGCACCAACTCAACTGAGAAAAGGTTTGTACAAAGACCTAATGATGTAATACTATTTAACTATTCTGTAAAATCGAAATTCGTTAGGGTCCGGGGGCATGATTAAGCGGAGGGAATGTGTTATGCACAATTATTAATTAAACAAAAGAGATAAAGAATAAGATTTATACCCTTGTAGAAACAAGCTTCCTCAGTGTAGACACTCAAAAATTTGCATTCATGTTGCTAACCATGCAGAAGGGAAGAATCATCTTTTATCTTTTGAAAACAACCCTGGAAGTCAAAATCATCAAATCCAACCCTGGAGACAACCCCGAGAGATTAATTTCAATCCCGGAGATAACACTGGGAGATCAAGTCCAATCCTGGAGACAACCCCGAGAGATTAAATCCAACCCTAGCAACAACCCCGGAAAACATCAAACCAACCTCAGAGATAACCCTGGGGACTGCCAGAAGTCAATAACAGTCCAATCTCGGAGACAACCCTGAGAAAAGACGGTTCCAACTACATCAAGCCCGGAACCAACCCAGGAGGGGAAAAATAGTAATTTTGCCAACTCAACATTAATTCAACCCAAATCACTGCAAAATAAGTTACTCCGAACCATAACATCAATCCTGATTGAAAACAACACAAGATAGCTCAACGGATGGACTGCGAAGACTAGAAGATCTAGTCATGGACCCATCTTCTAGAATTTAGAAAATATCAAATCCCATGTCATTGTGTAGCTCTCGTTAAGGGCTTTCCGGAAAGGTATAACACGCCTCCATCGAATTCTCGGATTGAAAGTTATGAAGGTTCGAGTGGACAACACGTTGGCCTGAGTGTACATACTTTGAGACAACGGGACCCACGGGGTCCAGGCCCACTCGGTCAGCCGCAGGTAGACCCTCAGCCACTTTGGTCTATAAATAGACCCCCCATCAGCCCAAAAAAGAAATAAAAGAGAAAAAGAGATAAAACTCTATCCATTTCAGCTCTTAACCCCACATATAGTGTTCTAAACTTCAATATACTTCTTTCTAAACACTTGTATACATATATTTTATAACACATCAAATTTTAACCAGTGGAAATCGAGTTTTCATGCTCCAAAAGCGGTCTGAAGCCTTATGTACAGCACACTGTAAGATTTTTTCAGATTTGAAGCTTTCTATCGCTTTAATATATATAGACCTTCACCGACTAGTTGTGCATGGATCATATATATATATATATATATATATATATATATATATATATATATATATATATATATATACACACACACACACACAGAGATGATCAGGTAAAGAAGAAAATACGGGACTTTTTTTTGGGCTTTTTTTAAAAACAACTAAAAAAAGTTTAATATTTTATAGAACTAAATTTTTTCCATAATATAATGTTTTGGGCGTGATTTGGATACCTATACCAAAAAATATATGTACAGTCTGCATAGATTGTACAGACCTGTTTTGTTATATGTATCCAAATCACGCCCAAAACACTATATTATGAAAAAATTCCAGTTCCATAAAATATTAAACTTTTTTTTAGTTGTTTTAAAAAAAAGCAAAAAAAAAAAGTCCACATTTTAGTATCGTAAGGCAGTCCTTACTTGATCCGGACCCTATATATCTATATATACTTAAACTAAATAGTTTAGCCTAGATCGACTATCTGTGGCTTTTAACCGTTTTCATATATATATATATATATATTTGTTTGAACTGCTCATTTAATGTAAATCCATAATATGTAAATATGTGGACTAAATTTATCGAAATTTAGTCATATCTAACTTTTAACCGGTTCAAAAGTTGCAAAACTAGAACCGTTGGGCTAGACAGGCTAAGATTTACTTAAATCTAGTTTTCATTCTAGTTTTCTTTGTAAATATTAAACAATCATGTGAGCCTAGGAGCCACGGGATCTAAGATCCAGCTGACGGATCTAGATCTGATTCCCATGGTGGACATTTTTCAGTTGTACAACCAACTTGTAAATTACTTATAGTGTTTGGACATCCTTAGATGGCTTTCATGCCCATAAGGAGTTCGACAGTGCTATATATATATATATATATATTATTTTGTCGAAGATGATTTGCATCTCAAAAATAAAATAAAATAAAGTCGAATACAGAATAAAATGAAAGTATCAAAGGTCTCCATTACTATGTAAGCATAAGGGGTTGAAAACCTATTTTCAAAACATTATTGCTATACATATTACTTAAAAGTGAACTTTATACAAATCAAACACTTTGTATATAGGTGCAAACAAGGCATATCACTACTTCCAAATAATGCACTTAGGCCCAATTAACGGACAAACACTTCAGATAAATTAGGGAATAGAAAAGATGCGGTAATTTATTTTCACGGAAGTCGGGGGGTGCCTAAAACCTCCCCCTCCCGTTTAATCAAGCCCATGAACTCTATGAATCTCGATTTCCAAAGCCTGTTAAACAGAGTCCAACAATTAGGCTTTTGTGTAAACCTTTTCAAAATCAGTTGAGTTGGTAAAACCATTTCAAAACTACCAACGAGCGACTCTTAATTTTCAAATCATCGACATTTTGTGTTGGACTCTTTTCAAACTCACCCTTTCAAATAAAACTCAACACATAGAGAACATAAAGGGTAAAAAGAGGAATTCCATAAAAGAGGAAATTTTTCCCGACGTCGACAAGTGACGACTCTGCTAGGGACAGTAGAGGGCTTAAGCCGCATTTCAAACCTTTTCAAAAACCCTTCTTATCTGCTTGTGTGTGAATACTGCATTTACATTGAATGGATATGAATGAATGCTTTATTTACCACACTCAGTGCCTTGCACAATCTCTGCATGTTGTATTAGTGCTTCACACAATGTCATCGTTTCATACGGTGAGACACGATGCATGTGAATTTATGTTGTGTCATTCTTCCACTAGGAGGCAAATCCGTTGGTGTTTGATTACTGGACTCAATGGAGAGTAATCTCGCGAGGCTCAGGAAAGGCACCACTTAGATCCACTCCAATTGAAATATTTGATTAACTTCCCATCTAGCAAATTACAATGATTTGGGGACCTTCATGCCGAAAAGCCGCGAGAGTAACCTAAGATAGGTCAACCTCTGATAAAGAAAATGCAAATGGAAGTCTCTTCATGCCTTTCCTTTTCAATTCCATGTAATTTCTGATTCAATATAAATTATAATTCTATTTAAATATAAAGAAAGATGTAAATATACATTCCATTCCTGATCAAAACCTGTCATGATATCCTGTTATCAAAATAACTGACATCTTTTGTAAGAAAACATTAAAAAACTCCTAAAACAGACACATTGCATAGCGAGCAAATTATTGATGCTTACCCAGACTAAACTATATAGTCTTTTTATTGGAAAACAATTGGTCCCGTTACCCGTTCAAAGTCCAAAAAGGCACTAAGCCCACCTTCAGACATGGCTGCAAGTGCCGAACCTGAATCTACTCCTATTTCTTGAGAGGAGTTCGAGGGACTAAGAAATCATATAGCAGAACTAGCTATTTTTTTGAAATAACAAAATAAACAGACTCATAATCAACAAATAACCACTTAAACAGAATCCTCTGCACAGGGAGGAATCCAGGGTACTAACAAGAAAGAAAAAGAAGTACAGATACCTGAGCCTCAAACTAAAAAATCCAACAAAGCCCCTAAAATCACCAATCATAAAGAAAATCAAGAAACTGGTGATATTTGAAAGAAAGTTCAAAAAAGGGAAGAAACCATCTGGTCAATCAAAGGGGCTGAAGCGTAAGGAAGCGTGACTTATTCAGACCTTTGCATCCTTCCTGGGGTTCACTATCCAAACAAGTTCAAAACTCTTAATTTTGAGAAATATGACGGATTGAGAGATCCTTAAACTCATTTAAAAGTGTTTATTGGACAACTCGGATCCTATGTCGAGGAAGAAAAACTGAAAATGCAGTTATTTCAAAAGAGTCTAACTGGATAGGCCAGAGCATGATATACTAGATTGGACAATTCCAAAATCCATAGCTGGTAAGAACTAGCCCATACTTTTATAAACCAATACAGTTTCCAATCACAAATGGCTCCAGATAGATATCAAATTACCAAAGTTAATTAGCAGAATACCGATTCATTTAGAGAATATGCCCAAAGATGAAGACGTCTGGCTGCTCAAGTAATCCCATCAATGATAGAAACTAAGATGGTAATGACCTTCATTGACATACAAGAAGCTCCATTTTATGAGAGGGTCCTAACAGGCATAGGAAAACCATTCAAAAAAATGATTAAACACAGAGAGATGGCTAAGATGGGGTTAAAGTCTGGGAAGGTTAAAGACCTCACTTCTTTAGAAGTTTAGGCCGAGCATATTCAAGTTGGAAATTATGGGAATAATGATAAGTGGATTTTATATACACGAATCGATATTCATTTCAAGTTTAAATTCATAGTTATCTTCATGTTTTGTGTTCGTTTTTACTCGTTTCATGTTATTTTATGTGTAGTGTGGTCATGGATGCAAGTGGTGAGGAAAGGCGGTCTTTTTGGAGCAAAAGTGGAAAAAAGTTGAAGAAAGAAAAATATGAAGTCAGTGGCTATGCCCGCCGGGGCGGGCCTGTTTAAGCCTACACCCCCCGCCGGGGCGGGGGTCCCGTTTCTGGAACTGTCCTGTTTTGTTTTGACTTCTGCTGGTGCTCGGTTTCTTGGACTTTAATGATGCGCATGGACTCTACAAAAGGGGATCTCGGTCAGAAGAGAAGGCGAGCTTGCTATTACGTAGAAAAACGAGAATCATACAACACAAAGGCATTAAGTCAAGAGCGATTTCAAGGATTCAAGAGCAAACATTGGAGGGGTAATTTTTAGAGATTGTCACAACGGTTGTGAATCAAGGCTATGTGAATGGGGTTTTCTTTATTCTTCTTCTCTTTAGTCTTATTTGTAACTGGAAGGATGTTTTCAACAAATTATTCAGTTTTTAATTCATTTGTTATGAACTAATTTACTTATTAGACTTGTGATGGATCTTTGGGCGAAACGATGATTCTATAACTTTGAATTCCAATTCAATAAGATATTTTCAGTTTATCTATATTAATTTGAGCGTGAATTTATGAATTGCCTGATCAACAGTTCTTTTTGGATTTGAAAGGAATCGAGAGAGGAGATTCGAATCTAGACCTATTTAATATAGCATGTGTCATTAATTTTGTCGATAGCAGATTTTTGATTATTGTTAAGGTAGAGATACGCTTGACATCGCATGTAATCGTATAGAGAGCTTAAACTTAAACCTTCTTTAATTGCAGTTCACATAGAGATATAGTGAGTTGGTTGATTTAGGTGTTTAACGGATTTCTATCTTAACTGTGGATTGATGTTAATACGATATTAGTGCATCGAGAGATGGCTCTTACTACGTTCGTGTTCTTGATTAATAAACTGGGATATTGTATTGAGTTGGAATAAAGGTTTAAAAATTAGAGTGAAGCTCAGGATAAAATTACAAGTCTAATTCTCCATTAATTGTTTGAAATTCCGGATTTCGTTATTGGTGACTGTTTTGTGATAGTTTATTTCTTTATTAATTTAGTTTTTATATATAATTTAAAACCATTGAATTGATTAGTTTAATAAAATTAGGGTTAATACAAAATTGATAATTATGAAGTTAAAACTCTTGATATTTTGTCCTCGTGGGAACGATACTTTATTCACTACTATATTACTTGTTGACCACGTACACTTGCGTGTTTTGCGCGTATTGATTTTATCCAACAAGTTTTTGGCGCCATTGCCAGGGAAAATTTAGTCGAGATTTTAATATTTTTTACGATATTAGTTTAATTAGTTCAGTTTTACTTCAATATTTTTATTTTGTTTTCTCTATTTCAGGTTTTCGACATTGGTTTATGCAAACACGATCTAAACATCTAGACTTGCTTCCTTTTGAAGACGACATTGACAGACGATTTCAAAAGTTGAGTAAGTGGATTGATTAAATGAGGAACGAATTCAAAAATTCTGATAAGGAAGGAACGATGGCTGCCGAAGACCAGAAAGCGTTGAGGGATTTTGCCACACCTAGGGTGACTGATCTGCAGTCGAGCATTACTAGGCCTGTAATAGCTGCGAACACTTTTGAAATTAAGCCTGGGACCATTTAGATGATGCAGAACTCATGCCAGTTTGGGGGAATGACAAATGATGATCTGAATGAGCATTTAATCAGTTTTCTGGAAATGTGCGACACGTTCAAGTACAATGGGGTTTCAGATGAGGCAATAAGACTTCGCTTGTTCCCATTCACTTTACGGGACAAGGCGAAGAGTTGGTTACATTCTTTTTCGCCGGGTTCGATCATTACGTGGGAGGATTGGGCTCAAAAATTTCTTGCCAAATTTTTCTCACCGGCAGACTGCGAAAATGAGGAATGACAACACAATGTTTGAGCAGCAGAATGGGGAGTCACTATATGAGGCATGGTAGAGATACAAGGAATTACTCAAAAAGTGCCCACATCATGGATTGCCTAAGTGGTTACAAATGAACACCTTCTATAACGGGCTACATGGAAATGTTAGAACCAGCATTGATGCGACATCGGGCGGTGCATTCATGGCTAAGAGTTACGAGGACACATACAATTTGATAGAAACAATAGCGGCAAATAACTACCAGTGGCCTACAGCAAGAATGACACAGGCAAAGGCGGCTGGGATCTTGGAATTAGATGGAGTAACAGCTATACAAGCGCAACTTTCTGCACTATCCATGAAGTTTGATACGATGAATGAGAGGGTAAATGCGATGACATGGGCTCAAGTTCAACAAGTTCAGTAGGTTATGGTAGTATGTGAATTGTGTGCGGGTGATCATCCGACAGAGCAGTGTGCAATAAATCCAGCATCCGTTCAGTTCATAGGCAACTACAATAGAATTCTGCAAAATACTTACCAAAACACCTACAACCAGGGGAATATGAACCACCCAAACCTTTCATGGAGCAATAATCAGCAAACTCAAGCTCCATGACCATCATATCCCCTTGGTTTTCATAGTCATCCATAACAGGTTCAACAGCAGGATAGGAAATCCGATAGGGAGGAAATATGGGCAAGGTACATGACTAGCAACGATTTGGCTATGAAGAATCAAGCTATTGCTATCAAAAATATAGAGAATCAGATAGGTCAAATTACATTGGCATTGAATAATAGACCACAAGGAACATTACCTAGCGACATCGAGAGAAATCCTAAGGGTAATCAGGAGCAATGTCAAGCAGTTACGTTGAGAAGTGGAAAACATCTCGGTGGGAATAGTGCAGAAAATTCAGCTACACTGGAGGAAAAGGTTGATGACAGTAACGCAGTGGAGGCTAACAAAAATGAGGAAATAAAGTTAAACAGCGAGCCGATTGTTTATCCTCCACCGCCGTTTCAGCAGAGGGTCCAAAAAACAGAAATTAGATAAGCAGTTCGCAAAGTTTTTAGACGTGTTCAAGAAACTCCAGATTAACATCCCATTCGCAGAGGCCCTAGAGCAAATGCCGAGTTATGCGAAGTTTATGAAAGGAATTCTGTCGAGAAAAAAGAAATGGGAAGAATTCGAAACGGTGGCACTAACAGAGGAGTGTAGTGCGGTGTTACAGAATAAGCTTCCACCAAAACTCAAAGATCCGGGGAGCTTTACTATCCCGTGCACGATCGGGAAAATGTCGTTTAACAAATGTTTATGTGATTAGAGGGCGAGTATAAACCTGATGCCATTATCAGTATATTCAGAATTGGGTTTGCCCGTGCCAAAGCCTACAAATATTTCATTGCAGTTGGCGGATAGGTCAGTCACATATCCGAGAGGCATTGTAGAGGACATTCTGGTCAAAGTAGATAAGTTTATATTCCATGTGGACTTTATTATTCTGGATTTCGATGAAGATAAGAACATCCAGATAATCCTAGGGAGACCTTTCTTGGCCACGGTAAGGACACTCATAGACGTGCAAAAAGGAGAACTTACTATGAGAGTCTAAGACTAAGAAATAAAATTCAATGTGTTCAAGGCCATGAAATATCCCACGGACGAGGAAGAGTGTTTTCGAATGGATTTAATTGAGCAAATTACCAACGAAGATATGACCAAGAGTTTGATCAACTATCCGATAAAAAAAACTTTATTGGGGGATGAAGAAAAAGACGACCCAGAATTTGTGGACTTATTATAGATGCTAGACTCGTTGCCACGAGTTAGCCGATTCAAAGCATCGGTTGAACCTCTGCACACCGAGGAGACAGTTGCAGAAAAATTGAAACCATCATTGGAGGAGCCACCAACATTGGAACTTAAGCAACTCCCTAAACATCTCAGGTATGCGTATTTAAGCAATTCAAATTCTTTACCTGTACTATTTCTGCTGCACTTAACGAATTGCAGGAAGAAAAGTTGCTGAGGGTGCTTAGGGATCATAAATCAGCAATTAGATGGACGATTGCGGATATAAAAGGTATTAATCCATCATTTTGTATGCACAAGATTCTGATGGAGGATGATGCTAGTCCATCGGTGGAGCATCAATGTCGACTTAACCCAATCATGAAGGAAGTGGTCAAGAAGGAAATTCTGAAATTATTGGATGCTGGTGTCATATATCCAATTTCTGACAGTAAATGGGTAAGTCTGATTCATTGTGTGCCTAAAAAAGGGGGAATGACGGTGATACAGAATGAGGACAACGAGTTAATTCCAACAAGGACAGTAACAGGGTGGAGGGTGTGCATCGATTATAGGAGATTGAATAAAGCAACCCGAAAGGATCATTTCCCACTACCTTTTATTGATCAAATATTAGACAGGTTAGCGGGACACGAGTTTTACTGTTTATTGGATGGATACTCGGGATATAATCAGATCGCCATCGTTCCTGAGGATCAAGAGAAGACAACATTTACATACCCTTACGGTAACTCAGAGATTACAGAAGCCAAGGGAGAAACGTAGAGCATCGAGGATCGTAGTGTGCCTGCCTTGAAGGACCTTTTTGAAAATCGTAGAGTGGTCCCAACAGTTTCCGAGCCAACTAAGAGATCGTAGTGTACTCTCAGAAACGTAGAGCTTACAAACACAAGCAAGTAAAGATTGTAGTGTGCAAGTCTCTTAAGAGAAATCGCAGTGCTCTTGTTCGATAGAATCAGACTAAACACCAAGGTGACAAGACATCACAATCTGGATCGTAGAGTATCATCTGCCATATGCCAGAAGCATCGAGCCCTACCTTTTGTTTGGAAACAAATTCCAACAAATATGGAATGGGTTTTAAATGTTGAAGTCCTCATCAATCCCAACGGTTCAAAAGATATCCTTAGTATGCAACAAAAGAAAAGTATTGAAGAAGCTAAGGGAAGGACCATAGGACAGAGGAAAACACCTTTTCAGGTATTAGGTGAAAAAGCAGAATGCAAATCAGAAGGTGTGTAGAAAAGTCTCCATCAAAGCTCAGAAATGTCAAACGCATTTAATGCTTCAACAAAAGGCTTCAAGGGATAGATTTCAAAGAACATATATATGCAGAACATGTGTAGATGAGAGAAGAAAGCAAGCATTGAATAAAACACATAAGAACTCTCAACGCTCAACTCTATGATCTGAGAAAAAGAGAAAGCTTTCTCAGCTACTCAGTTCTTTCGAACAAGTGCTTAACAACAACTGAGTAGAACAATCAAGAACTCAACAACTACCAATCAACTAAAGTAAAAGTTCCAAGTCAGAAGGACTTGAAGAGTTCTAAGTGAACTGTGAAGAGCCAAGTCTGTTGGACTTGAAGAGTTCAAGAGTGAACTAAGAAGTTCCTAGACTGCTGGTCTAGAAGGAATCTGTGTGATTCATAAAGTTTAAAAGACATCCTTAGTGGATTTCCTACTCGAGGAGTAGAAGAGTGGACTAGGAGCTTTAAGTGCTCTGAACCACTTAAAACGACTGTGTCTATTACATTCTTGCTATAACTGCTATATCTGTCATAACTGCTATAACTGCCTCACTCTCATTAACTCACTATCTTAAGGGAGATTAAAACAAATATTAATTCCGCTAAGTTTTAATCATTATCAACTAACAAGTTAAAACAAAAAGATTTTTAAATATCTATTCAACCCCCCTTCTAGATAATTATTGTGCCTCCGAGAACTAACAATTGGTATCAGAGCATGTTCTATTATATAGCCTACAATGCTTAAGTAGATCCAATGGCACACTTACCAAGCGAATCAAGGACTGAAGGAGGCAGCAAGCTACTAATGTGCAATAAAGATAAATTCACAAACTGGAAAGTTAGGATGCAAGCATACATGGACTCAATAGATGAAGATCTATTTGAGACTGTTCAAAATGGGCCCTATGTTCCAACAAAACTTGCACCAACTATAGACGATCCAAATAGAATACAAATCAAAGTCAAAGAGGAGTTGACAGACAACGAGAAGAGAGTTGTTCAACTTGACAAGAAGGCCAAGAACATTTTGTTTCAATCCTTAGAAGATGATCTGTTCAAAAATGTGGTCAACAACAAAATAACAAAGGAGGTTTGGGAAGCACTACTCATCATGCATGAAGGAACGAAAGAAGTAAGAGAAAACAAACAATCTCTCCTGACACAGCAGTATGAAATGTTTGCTCATGTTCAAGGAGAAAACGTCACTGCCACCTACGAGAGATTCAACGTTCTGCTCAACTCTCTGCGAGCTTATGGAAAGATCTATCCAAACAAAGATCTAATCATAAAGTTCATGAGGGCCTTTCCAAGCAGGTGGGATGCCAAAACCACTGCTATTAGAGAGTCAAAGAATCTCCACGAGATGACTGTTCAACAACTATACGGTAATCTTCTCACATACAAACTAGAGCTGACTCAATGAGCAGAAACTCTGTCAGAAGGCAGAAAGAAGGATAAGGGTGTTGCTCAACTGAAAGTACCTCCAAGGTCAATGATAAATAGGTTTTATACCTACTTATTCGGTATCTGTTACTTGAATTATTTACTTAATCTCATGTTTCTTAGTTACTTTTCATGCATTTTGTGTTCGTTTTGTAGATTATATGCTTGGGAGTAGAAATCGCAAAGAATTAGTATGTAATCACAAAGAAAAACAAATCTGGACATTATTTGGGCTTTCATGTTCTTGGTTTGGAACTTGGATTATATTGTAGAGCTTCTTCTTAGCTTTCAAGAACATCTTGAATCATTCTAATCGGAGTTCGAATGCAAGAGTTATGACATTTGTACCAATGGACGTCGAACGTCACTATTTTGGGTGGTCATTTGCATAATAGTCACTTCTAGGCCAATTTCTACCTTCATTTGTTCGTTATTTCTAAAATCTTAAAGAATAAAAGTCGTAGATCTCGTCGATATCTTTGTTTTGATAGGTGGCAGTCCTCGTAACTCTTCTCGGATCAAATATTATGGCCGTTTTCCCAAAGGACGTCAAAGCAAAAAATTTTCCTTCACAAAACCTCCGCCGGGGTGGACATGCAAGTCATAAGACAGGCCCCTAGCCCACCGGGGCGGGCCCAAAACAATCCTAGACCCCCTCCAGGGTGGGGGTATATCCAAAAAATGCGCCAAAATGCGAATTTTGGTCCACTTTGAGTCCGGTAAGGATTGTTTCGATCCGATTAACACAAGGACTTCCAAGAGGACTTAAAGACATATGAAGAGACTTATAAAAGGAGGAGAATCACAAGAATTAAGGGAGATGAGAGACTAGATAGAGGATTCAATTAGATTAGATTAGAGTAAATTAGATCAAAACACTAGTTTTAATTAGATTTGGAGATTGAAGCAACTTGAAAACCATTGAAGATCAAGAGCAGGAGCTTGAGGAAGATAGAGATTTTCTGACAACAGGTTTATTCTTTACTCTACTCTTATTTTTATCTTTTAATGTTATTTCAAGTGTGGATTCTTAGTTTTAATTCAATGAACTAATTCTTTGTTTGAGATTACAATGAATTTTATTGTGTAGTTTATTTTAATATGCTTCGTTATCAATTATTATTTTCTATTGTGAGGATTGTCTATTGTGATTTGGACTTAATTGTTTAATTGATTGGCCATTAATTATCGTGATAATCTTTATGAACTCGAGAGATGAAGTATTGATTTAGATCTTATTATGATAGCATGTGTCATGAATTTTGTCAATAGCAGATTTTTGATTATTGTTAAGGTAGAGATATGCTTAACATCATATGTAATCGAATAGAGAACTTAAGCTTAAACCTTCTTCAATTGTAATTTACATAGAGATATAGTGGGTTAGTTGATTAAGGTGTTTAACGGATTTCTATCTTAATTGTGGATTGACGTTAATATGGGTATTATGCATCGAGAAGTGGCTTTATCTGCTTTAGTGTTCTTGATTAACAATTCAGGATAGAGAATAATTGATGAGAAGTGTGTTAACTTAAATTAAGCAATAAGTGAAGTTGTGATCTTAAATCTCCGTTATCTTAATTTAACTAGTGAAATTTAATAGTAGTTTAATTTATATAATTTGGAATTCATTCGTTTAAATAAGATTGAGTTGGTTACGGGTTAGTACTTGGTGATTTTTTGTTAAACAATTCCTTGTGGGAACGATACTCTACTTTCACTTTATTACTTGTTGACCACGTATACTTGCGTGTTGTGCGTATTTAGATTTAACCCAAAAAGTTTTTGGCGCCGTTGTAGGGGAATTAGTTTAATATTTTTTTACCAGTATTAATTTCAATCAAATTAGTCTTAATTTAAACATTTTTATTTTTATTTTTAATTTTCTTCCTATATTTCTCTCTTTTCAGGTACCATGGATGACTTTGCGTATCAATGGCCATACACGAACATGACTCAACCAAGGGAAACGGGGATTGATAGACTTAATGCATTTTCCGCAATGTCAGCACAAATTGAAGAACTTTCGAGGAAGTTGGACGTTTTGCAGCCCAAAGGAGTCGAAGGATTGCAGTTATGTGTGACTATTATGCTGGCAATCACCCGAGTAATCAATGCACCATCAATCTTGGGCAGGTACAGTATGGTGGTAACTACCTTAATCAGTATGCATATGATAATTATGATCAAGTTTGGGGTTATCACCCGGATTGTTCATGGAGCTATAATTATGATGACCAACATTACGCTCTAAATCCATCATACACACAGAAATTTTCATGTCCACCACTAGTGTCACAAGAGACTGATAATTCAAGGTTGGAGGAATTATTTTCCAAGTTCGTAGCAGCAAATGAGGAGAAGATGAGTAATCAAGCGAGGTCAATTCAAAATCTTCAAAATAAGATATATCAATTGACCAAAGCCGTACACAACCTTCCTCGAAACAAATGGTGTTATGATGATAATTCCGAGATTGATGAAGTGCCCGAGCCAAATCTACAACTGGATGAGCCACAAGATATCGAAAGTGTGGAGACAATTGGGGATAATAAAATAGAGGTCGACGAAGATCTAAATGGGTGTCCACCAACGGTCAAAGAGTCAGTCAGATTTGCAAAATCATGCCCACTTGGTAGTCATGTCGTCGGCGAAGCTCTTGATGACATAAGCGAGTACAATTTTGAATCCATGGTGGGATGAGAAAAAGAATATAGATGAAGAGCCCATTGTGTGTGACAAACTTCCATGCCCCAAAGTGATCACATACACAATGGAGAAAACACTTAGCTGTGGGACGTTCTTGATTAAGAGCATACCAAATCAGAGCATGTTGGGTGACTTTGATGCATTGGGCAACACAAATGGGAACCTACCAAAAGCTATATTATTTCTGATGGATGGAGGGTTCCTCAATTTTCGAAGAGTAATTGGATAGCATTGACCAGACAAAGTCAAGCTGAAAGACTATAATTCAAGCGTTAACTGGGAGGCAACCCATGAATTTTTATTTATTTATTTATATGCTTTCCTAGTTTATTTAGTAGATAGGAATCCAAGTGTTATTCTAATCTATGTTGTCTCTCTTCATTGCAGGTATTGGAGGTCCAATGGATAGGAAAATGATCGTCGCCGCCAACTCCACCATCACCACAAGCTTAAATGATTACAGGGAAGTCCTAGTCCACTTCATGCTTTATTTTACAATGAGGACATTGTAATTGCTAAGTTTGGGGGAGTTAAATAATTTAGTTTTATTTATGTGTGCATTCATGTAGTGTAATTGCATAATAGTTTGCATAGTAGAGTAGTTGCATAATAGTTTTTATTTATAACTAAAAAAAATAAAAAAAAAAGTACGATGAGATAATAGTTAGTTACTATGTTCATCTTGCATGAGTCCAGTTGTTTGATAGTTTAAGTTTATTTTGGCCAATGATGAGATTTGAATTGGGTAGACAAGTATAGTACTGACTATTAGAGCTTTGATGTGATTTCTTGTTATGAATTGAGTTTTTTTCTGTTTGAAACTGGTATAATAAGGATAGCACAGTAAAAACAACGTGTTGAATGATTGAGTTTAAATTGATACATAAAGGACCTCTAAAGGATAATGCTAGTTTGAATGAAAGAATGACAAGAATAAATAGTGATGGCTAAAGTTAAACAAGAACCTAAGTTTGGGGGAATATTTGGGGTATATAAGCTATAAAAAAAATAAAATAAAAATAAAATAAAAAGTATGAATAAACACCGTGGCGTGCTTGTCTAGTTTTGTGGCCTTTGTTACTTGATTAAGTAAGCCTGAGGGGATTGTCTTTACACCTAGAGCCCTAAGGTCTTAATGGTCTGGGAGTCGTTGGTCAAAAGCTCATTAAGGTAGCATTGAAAAGCCTAAGAGAATAAGACATTGCATAGCTATGTGTATATAAAAAAAGAGAGAATAAAATGGGAAATAAGAGCAAAAAACCCCCGTAGATGAAAATAAAGCATAAGTATCCCATGTTGACCCTTGATATTGGTAATTATTTGGTTTTAGTTGGATCTAGCTTATTTTTGGATTTCTTGAGTTTACACTGTATGATGCCTTCAAGGAGACTTGTTATGTGTTAAATTTGATTTTATATCAATTAGCATGGTTGTTGAGCACACACGCACTATACTCGTGATAACTGTTTAAGATTTGATGATTGTCTAGGAAATTATTGATTGGTTTTGATATGAAGTATTGTCATGTTTGCTTGATTGCTCTAAGGCCGAGTGAATAGATTTGATTCTATCAAATACTGCTGGATTCGTAGGCATGTAGATTAGTTGCATTGCATTATTATTTTGTGTTTCTGCTTGAGGACAAACAAAGGTTTAAGTTTGGGGGTATTTGATAAGTAGGTTTTATACCTACTTATCCGGTATCTGTTACTTGAATTATTTGCTTAATCTTATGTTTTTAGTTACTTTTCATGCATTTTGTGTTCGTTTTGTAGATTATATGCTTGGGAGTAGAAATCGCAAAGAATTGGTATGCAATCGCAAAGAAAAGCAAATTCGGACATCATTTGGGCTTTCATGTTCTTGGTTTGGAACTTGAATTATATTGTAGAGCTTCTTCTTAGCTTTTCGGAATATCTTGAATCATTCCAATCGGAGTTCGGATGCAAGAGTTATCACATTTGTACCAACGGACATCGAACGTCACTAATTTGGGTGGTCATTTGCATAACAGTCACTTCCAGGCCAATTTTGACCTTCATTCGTTCATTATTTCTAAAATCTTAAATAGTAAACTTTGTATATCGCGTCGATATCTTTGATTTGATAGGTGGAAGGCCTCGTAACTCTTCCCGGATCAAAAGTTATGGCCGTTTTCCCAAAGGACGTCAGAGCAGAAAATTTTCCTTCACAAAATCGCCGCCGGGGTCGCATGCAAGTCACAAGACAGGCCTCTAGCCCGCTGGGGCAGGCCTAAAACAAGCCTAGACCCCCGCCGAGGTGGGGTATGCCCAAAAAATGCACGAAAATGCGAATTTTGGTCCAATTTGAGTCCGGGAAGGATTGTTTTGATTCGATTGACATAAGGACTTCCAAGAGGACTTAAAGACATATGAAGAAACTTATAAAAGGAGGAGAATCACAAGGATTAGGGGAGATGAGAGACTAGATAGAGGATTCAATTAGATTAGATTAGAGTAAATCAGATCAAAACAATAGTTCTAATTAGATTTGGAGATTGAAGCAACTTGAAGACCATTGAAGATCAAGAGTAGGAGCTTGAGGAAGATGGAGATTTGCTGACAACAGATTTATTCTGTACTCTACTCTTATTTTTATCTTTTAATGTTATTTCAAGTGTGGATTCTTAGTTTTAATTCAATGAACTAATTCTTTGTTTGAGATTACAATGGATTTTATTGTGTAGTTTATTTTAATATGCTTCATTATCAATTATTATGTTCTATTGTGAGGATTGTCTATTGTGATTTGGACTTAATTATTTAATTGATTGGCCATTAATTATCGTGATAACCTTTATGAACTCGAGAGATGAAGTATTGATTTAGATCTTATTATGATAGCACGTGTCATGAATTTTGTCAATAGCAGATTTTTGATTATTGTTAAGGTAGAGATATGCTTAACATCATATGTAATCGAATAGAGAACTTAAGCTTAAACCTTCTTCAATTGTAATTCACATAGAGATATAGTGGATTAGTTGATTAAAGTGTTTAACGGATTTCTATCTTAATTGTGGATTGACGTTAATATGGGTATTATGCATCGAGAGGTGGTTTTATCTGCTTTAGTGTTCTTGATTAACAATTTAGGATAAAGAATAATTGATGAGAAGTGTGTTAACTTAAATGAAGCAATAAATGAAGTTGTGATCTTAAATCTCCGTTATCTTAATTTAACTAGTGGAATTTAATAGTAGTTTAATTTATATAATTTGAAATTCATTCGTTTAAATAATATTGAGTTGGTTACGAGTTAGTACTTGGTGATTTTTTGTTAAACAAATACTCTACTTTCACTTTATTACTTTTTGACCACGTATACTTGCGTGCTGTGCGTAATTAGATTTTACCCAACAGTCAACACTGAAATTGGCTCGGACTATGATTAAGACGATGATGAAGATCTTGCAATCCTGGTAAAAAGACTCAAAAGGTTTATGAGTCAAGGCAAAACTAGCAAACCAAAGAAGGTCAACAACTACATTAGCCAGGAGCAAATGAATGATCTATGCTACAACTGCAAGAAGCCTAGCCACTTCATTGCCAATTGCAACAAACCTCTCAGAGAAGAGCTAAAGAAGAAATCACATCTAAAGAAGGAATACAAAGGCAATAAAAGGCCTCAAAAGAGAGACAAAGGCCTTGTAGCTGGAGGATCGTGGAGTGACTCAGACAATGACTCAACTCCTGAATCTGGAGATGATGAAGATCCCCAAATGGAAAATCTTTGCCTAATGACCAAAAGTGCAAAAGACAAACAGAACTCCAACATACATGAAGTAAGTATCAATGAGGTATTTGACTTCAACTCTCCTGATGTAGACATTAATGATTTGAGAACTGCACTGCATGGCATAACAACTGATCTGCATCAATACATGAAGTGGTTCAGAGTTCCATCGAAGGATTATTCACTTCTTCAAGAGGAGAAAAAGAAATTTCAAGAAGAACTGTAAACATCCCTTCTAAGTACTAACTTTCTCTCCAAGCTTGAGGCTGAGAATGAAATCTTAAAACAGACCAATGAGCTCAATGCACAAAGAGAGTCCAATCTAACCTCTAAAATTGAGGAACTAGAAAAGACTATCTCTACATGGAATAAATCCTTATCATCCATGGACTCCCTACTCTCTAGTCCGAGAAGTGCATCTGACAGAACAGGCCTAGGCTTTGGGGGATCCACCTCAGAGCCATGTGCGGAAAAGATAAAGGAAACTACCACTAGTAATGCTTCAAGTTTTAGTAGTGGCATTACATTTGTGAAATCATCATAGAAGGAAGAACCATCCCAACACTGTTCTACAAATTCAATCCATACTCCAAGGAGTAAAGGATCCCATGCTGGCCTGGGCTTCATAAAAGAGAAGAGTAACCCATCCACTACTCACCAACCTCGAAGGATCGTAGCGTCAAGTAAGACCAACTCTACGAATCAACTGGGAAGGTACAGTAGAGGTAAGGTACACTCCTCACAATTCATGAAACCCAAGGACACGTGGAAGAAGGAAAATCAGTTTAACAGAAGGATGACCAAAGAACCATAAAAGTCCAAATGGAGAATGAATTCTCACACACACAATCATGCATCATATTAAATGTCATGTGTGCTACAAAATTGGTCACAAGGCTGCAAAGTGCTATTATAATTCCATGCATGTAAGATCCAAGATCAAACAAATTTGGGTCCCTAAGGGTACTAACAAAATAGTACCCATGCAAATATAGGTACCAAAATGAAGGTTTAATGTTACCACAGGAAAAGAGCTCCACGATCACGACCTGATATCTGGACAGTTGATGCTCAAGGCACATGACTGGGAACAAAGCCCTTTTATCTAACTACATAGAAAAGGAAGGTCCCTCAGTCATATTTGGAGACAATGGCTCTGGCAAGACAAGAGGATATGGGTCAGCTGGAAATGGAGCAGTGTCCTTCAGTAGAGTGGCCTATGTGGAAGGACTACAACATAATCTTCTAAGCATTAGCCAACTCTGTGACAAGGGTCATTAAGTAACATTCCTCAACAATCAGTGTCAAGTCAGAGATTTGAAGACATCTGCTGTAAAGCTAATCGGAACAAGAGAATGAAATGTCTACACAGTGAATCTTGGACAGCTAAGCTCAGATGAAACAATATGCTTTCTGACTAAAACATCAGAAGAAATGAACTGGCTATGGCATAGACAATTGTCTCATTTAAACTTCAAAAGCATGTCCAAGCTAGCCTAAAAAGATCTTATTGCAGGCCTACCCAAGTTCAACTTCGTTAAAGAAAGGCCATGCAATGCCTGTCAGCTTGGAAAGAAAACCAGAAGCGCATTCAAGAGCAAAACTGTCAACTCAATCGACAAGCCCCTGTAGCTGCTCCACATGGATCTTTTTGGGCCAATTCCAACAAGTCTCAGAGGGAAAAGATACTCACTGGTCATAGTTGACGACTACACCAGGTTCACATGGGTGTTCTTTCTATCCTCAAAGGATGAAACAAGCTCCCAACTGATCAAGATGTTTAGGATAGTAATGAACGAGAAAGGAGAGAAAATCAAGGCTATAAGGAGTGATCATGGTAGAGAATTCAACTTCTTAGAAATGGACCAGTTCTGCACAGACAATGGCATCAGTCATAACTTCTCAGCTCCACGAACTCCTCAACAAAATAGAGTAGCTGAGAGAAAGAACAGAACTTTGATAGAGGCTGGAAGAACTCTACTAGCAGCAACCCATCTGCTTGAATACTTCTGGGCAGAAGCTGTCAACACTGCATGCTACACTCAAAACAGATCACTCATACACTCTACAATCAAGAAGACTCCCTATGAACTGTGGAAAGGAAGAAAGCCAAGTGTCAGCTACTTTCATGTATTCGACTGTGCATGCTACATTCTCAACAATGGAAAGCAGTACTTGACAAAGTTTCAACCTAAGTCAGACGAAGGAATCTTTCTTGGATATGCCACAGACAATAAAGCCTACAGAGAGTTCAACAAGAAGACACTGAGTGTTGAAGTCTCGATTCACATCATCTTTGATGAAACAGACTTGGACAAAATAGTGCCTCAAGACACTATAACTGACAGTTCAGACACTACGAATGAGGTCGTTGAGCTCAACACTACGATCATAGTACCAGATAACAAAATCGTTGAGCAAGGAGATGAGATCGTAGAGAGGCCTATGCCAGACAACGAACCTCCACACCAAAAAGAAGAAATAGATCTTGAAGGCCTAAGACAAGAAGGCATCAGGACAAATGTCCCAACAGGAAACAGATGGGCAAGAGATCACACTCAAGATCTAATCATTGGAGATCCGAGTGCAAGAGTAAAAACAAGAGCTGCCACCTAGAATGAATGTTTTTATCTAAGCTCCCTGTCACAAATGGAACCAAAGAAGATAGAGGATGCTATGAAAGACTCCAGTTGGATAGAAGCCATGCATGAAGAACTTAACCAATTTGAAAGAATCAAAGTATGGAGATTGGTACCAAGACAAAAGAGTTATCCTGTCATTGGAACCAAGTGAGTCTTCAGGAACAAGATGGGTGAAGATGGATTAATAACCAGGAATAAGGTAAGACTAGTGGCCAAGGGCTACTCTCAGGAAGAAGGCATTGACTACGATGAGACATTTGCGCCTATTGCCAGATTAGAAGCCATTAGAATCTTCCTTGCCTTTGTTGCTCACATGAAATTTAATGTCTTTCAGACGGATGTCAAAAGTGCATTCCTGAATGGTGAACTTCAAGAAAAAATCTATGTAGAGCAATCTGCAGGTTTCATCAATCCATCTCTTTCTAATTATGTTTATAGATTAGACAAAGCCTTATATGGTCTTAAACAAACACCTAGAACATGGTATGAAACACTAACTAACTTTCTTATTGAAAATGGATTCACTAGAGGTAGAGTAGATACCACATTATTCCTTAGAAAGCATAAAGACAAAGTCTTATTGGTTCAAATATATGTTGATGATATTATTTTTGGTTCTACTGATGAAAAGCTATGTAAGAGATTTTCCAAGCTTATGCAGAGCAAGTTTGAAATGAGCATGATGGGTGAGCTGAACTTCTTCTTTGGACTGCAAGTAAAGTAGACTAATGAAGGAATATTCATAAACCAAGCCAAGTACAACAAAGATTTACTTAAGAAATATGGCATGGAAGCAGCCTCTCCCTTGAAAACCCCAATTGCTCCTACAACCAAGCTTGACAAAGATGAGAAAGGTAAAAGTATTGATATAACTCAATATAGAGGTATGATAGACTCTCTTTTATATCTAATTGCCAGTAGACCAGACATAATGTTTGCAACATGTATATGTGCTATATTTCAGGCTAATCCTAAAGAATCACATTTAACTGATGTAAAGAGGATTTTCAGTTATCTCAAGGGTACACCTTACTTGGGACTTTGGTATCCCAAGGAATCCTCGTTTGAACTAACAGGCACTACTACAAAACAGTAAATAAACCACGAAAAAAACGTTGTGGTTTCAGTCAGAAAAACGTCGTGGTTAAGGGTGTTGTCTATTTGACACCCTTACACAACGTTTTTAAAACGTTGTAATTAAGCACATTATACAACGTTTTTAAGAAAAAAAACGTTGTATATTTGTTATCCAACAATTAGCAAATGCTTAAAAACGTTGTAGAAGGTATGATTCCACAACGTTTATAAAATGTTGTAGATAAAAAAAAAAGAAAATTTTTTTTGATTTACCTATATTACCAATGCACCTGCAATATGCTAATGCCATGATATAAAGCTAAAAGGTCTAAATTCTCATTTAAATTTAAAACCAAAATGTATCAACTATTCAAAATACATCCCAATAATACTATCCGTACATCTCAAATTCAAAATATACCAATTACAAAGAATGTTAATACCATACAATACGTTTACATCCCAATAATACCAAACTATCCATACATCACAAATTCACTTGCTACCTAAATACTAGACTTCAGAGATTAAAACTTTTTTTGGTGGTCAAAACTTAGTAACCCAGGAAACTTACAGTGTGTTACTTGATACAAGTACTTGGAATCTAATAAACCAATGGGCATCAGAGGAAACATTGTCAGGCTGTACTTGCAGCTGTTGTGTTTGTAATTGAGGTTGTCCTTTTCCCATCACAAATTGTGCATAGTCTACAGTAATTGGAGGACAAGGTTTTGGCAGTGAAGCTTGAAACAAGGAGTCAGTCATATGGTTAAAATCTATATTGCTGTTATTGCTGTAGAATGCCATCCTCCAGCAGCAGTATCAACCTGGACATAATTAAAAAATAAGAAGTTCGAACTGTTCAAATAGTAAAAGTTATGAACTTATGGATCCAAACAATTAACTGCTACGAAATAGAAGCCAAACAAATGCAGAATGCTTGGTAACCAGTCAATGGATATCTGCGAAAAAGTTGACACAAACTGCCTTTATAGTTCTTGCTTATGCTTAGTTTTAAAAGTGCCAAATTAGTACTTGCGTTCGATAGTGTTTGATACAAAATTCCGATTAAATGGTTGAATTACTTTCTTTATACCTGTAATCCATCACATAGTTTGACTTCCCCACCCTTCCAAGTTGCAGGATAGCCTGCCTTCCATGCTTTTAGAAAAATAAAATTACGAATTAGCATATGCTGAATGAATCAACCTTGTTGGGAAACCATAGTTCAAATAAAGATAATCAAACATCCTTAATTAAATCAATCAATAACCGTGTCTAGAGGTTATGGATGTTCAATTAAGTATGCCTGCCGTTCATTTCCCGCTTGAAATTTTGAGGTGAAACTACAAATTGGATCTATTTTTTGCATATCAGTTGGTCATAAAATGGCAAAAAGTAGTTTTCCCAAATGACTGAGGTGCAGATATGGATGTGTAGTAGAATAAGAATCCGGATTATTGGAAACTTAAAGAAGAGGAGATCATAAATTTAGCATTTCTAAAGCAAATAAAGAAGAAAAGTATTTAAAAAGAAATTCTTTTAACGCAGCCTAAATCCAAATTGTTAACCGACTAGTGTTGGTCAAAACGATAATGAATCATAGTGAACAGAAAATAAGTGGCACTGAAACTGAATGAGCTCAGAATATTGACAAGGATAAAAAATAAGTAGCAACAACAATCGATGATTAGAATGGTAGAAAATACCTCCTCCGCCAAGAAGATTACATGTTCTGATCTATGCACAAGAAGATCTCTGGACTGTCAGAATTGAATTAACAGATTTCATGTTTACCTATTTTTCACCCTCGATGAACTCAGGAGTTAGATATGTGATGCAAGAATTTAGTACTATTATTTGTTTATATTAGACATTTAAGATGGCTACCTTGATGCAAGATGCCTGGCAGCAGCAATGGAGCAATTCATCTCATGTTCTACATGGAATATAAAGAGAATATCTAATACACGAGCCAGTTGAGGATTGGGCTTATAAGAAGAATATTATGTCAAGAATTTTACTTAAAAAAATTATCCATAAACAGCCCAAATTTAACAGAACATACAATGCATCTAGCATGGATAAGAAGTTGTCTGAATAAGACAGACTACTAGAAGGCAGAACATGAGGTCTTCCTGCCATCCTCAAATAAGCTGCAGCTGCAATGGTTGGAGCCTGTCAATTAATCAAATTCATGAACTAAGATCAAATTAACACCGACTCCACAGCCATCAATTCATAGACAAAACAAACAAAAGTAAAGAGTAGAAAAGGATATGAGCAGTACATTTATTTAGAGTAACTCGTAATGGGATGTGATAAGGATATATAATATTGCTGCCTAAGAAGTGGCCAGCCATCCAAAACCATTTCATTTATTTAATAGACCAAAGGCAATATATTAGTAGTATATTATACTACATACTAAAAAAAAACAAGCAACTGTAGTACTTTTATACATGTGGTGTGGTGTGGGGAAAGTCAGACTGATTATCAGACAGTCAACTTTGGTCACCCCTACCCTACCTTCCTGATTAATTTATTAAACTCTGTGATATTGATGATTTCCATCACCATGTCCTTAAAGCAGCGGAATAACCCACCTTTCAACTTACCAAAGTAGCTGGGGTCAGGCTCTGCCGTCACCGGCTGTAAATAAGCCCAATCCCACGTTGCCTGCTGAACTAGCGGGTCCTTTATCGAAATCTCGCGCCAGCTTTCCTTTCGACTGTAAGTCAGAGAGTAAGGCTCCGGCAAAAGGTCCTTGAGACTGGTGTATGTGTTATCGTTATTATTGGACCGCATTATAATCATCCCTATGTACGCAAATTCAAGTTGCAGGTAATCGAGATTATCATCGGATATGGAAAAGCTTTGATTTCGAGAATTTAAATGGAGATCAGTAAGGATTACATTTGCACAAAAGCTTTGATTTAATCAAATTCAAAACATCTATTCAAATTAATAATCAATATATTCACATATTACAGTTGCACAAATACTGAAATACCCAAATTACACCAAAATTTGCTAGTGTCATGGTCGATTTGTGCTTCGCTTGGCTTTTCATTTATTAACGAACATATGGAACTGAACACAGTTGGGCAGTCAAAAGTACCAGAACAACTGGGACATGACAAAACCAGAGACTCACAACCTTGATATCTGCAATATTGACATGAACCCATTGTGTATCTCATATTTTCAGAGAAATTCATGTACTTAATCAAGTGACATCAAAATAACCTGAGAAGCAGAATTCGAAGCGCACAGCTAAGTATTAGAGGAAATTTATATCAAATAATAAAATGAATACTGAATTAATAGTGTAAGAAAATAAAATCACACATCAAAAGTTGCATTGAATTGAAAGCAAAATGAAATGCTGGCTTTTCCCCAATCATCAATGACCTAAAAAATTTAGAACGAAAGCACAAAATCCAGAAAGAACTAACTAGAAGATCATCAAACAGAAGAATTAATATTATCAATCACAAACCTCAGCCATTTGAAATTGAACAGAATCGACATGTACAAAGAAATGATCTGATTAACAAAGAGCTGACCTAATTCCAGATCCGGTAGCGAATATAAGAACCGACTACTCTCGTCGCTCCGGAGACGGCAGAGGTACACTTTTCCGATGTCGCCGCTATCGATCTGGCGGACGAGGCTGAAGTCTCGGAATCCGAGGTGACTATCGATCTACTGTAAGAGAGCAAAAGAGAGGGAGAGATAAAGGAAGGGGAAGAGGAGGAGGTTGCTGGCGAGGGAGAGAAGAAAGTAAATCTAAACTATCTTGCTTCTTCTAATTTCAAATTTTAAGCTCAGTGTTTTTATTTTTGCTCCGTGTTTTTTTAGTAGATAGATAACGTTTTGTTTTTAAAAACGTTATGTATTTAAAATAGAAAATTATCCTTAAAAACACATACTCCCTCCGTCTCAGGATAAAAGTTTTGGTGGACTTTTTACGCATATTAAGAAGAGAAATAAAATGACAAAATTGTCCATAATTATGTCATTAAATATGGAGAGAGAATTAGAATAAGAAAAGTATGAGATATTTAATGCTACGGGCATAATAGGAAAAAATGTGTAAAAGTTTGGTTATTAAAAGAAAGTGGACATTTAACATGGGACAACCCAAAATAGTAATAAGGACTTTTATCGTGGGACGGAGGGAGTAATATTTTTTCATAGGTATCTACAACGTTTTATTAAAAAACTAGTAATTGCCCGTGCATGAATGCACGACGTAACAAAAAATTAGATTAAAATTCGAAAAATACTTTATTATCTAAAGACTCTTTGCAACTTAAAATCAGACATAATAATTATCATAATTTACCACACTACCACAATAATTAATTTTCCTTTAAAAATAGATATCCAGAAAAAATTAAACTTGTCTACAAAACTTACAATTATCAATAAAAATTATCATAATTCACCACACCACCACAATAATTATTATTATTGTTATTGTTGTTGTTGTTGTTATTATTATTATTATTATTATTATTATTATTATAATTATTAATATTAATATTAATTTTATTATAATTATTATTACTTTATTACTATTACTATTATTATTACTATTATAATAATAATAATATTATATTATTATTATTATTTTGAATTAAAATTAGAATGAATCTGAACTGTACTTGTGCTTTCTCGCTCAAATCAATTAGAATGAATCAGAATCTTTATTATATAGATTACTATTATTATTATTATTATTATTATTTCTATTACTATTAATATTACTATTATAATAATAATAATTATTGTTATTACTATTATTAGTACTATTATAATTATTATTAGTACTATTATTATTATTATATTTATTTTTAGTACTATTATTATTTGTTTTTGTGTGTGTGTGAAGAAGAGAAGAGAGAGAAAGATTTTGTGTGTGAACATGAGAGAAAGTATGGTGTATGAGTTAATTTGATTTGGGCGGGAAGAAATATGAACCTTTAGATTAAGTTGGAAAAATTAAGTTAGAATGAATCTGAACCGTTCTTGTGCTTTGTCAAATGAAAGATTCAAAATGAGTTCTGTTTTATTATATAGATGTTGTAAAAAAAATATCACAATATTTTTATAAAATATGTTGTCTTTTAAGCGTTGTCTATTTACTGTTTTGTAGTAGTGAGGATACACAGATGTTGATTTTGTAGGCTGCAAAATAGGTAGAAAAAGTACCAGTGGCACTTGTCAATTGCTAGGAAACAGACATGTGTCCTGGTTTAGCAAGAAGCAAAACTCAGTATTTACCTCAACTACAGAAGCTGAATACATTGCTGCTGGCAGCTGCTGTGCTTAGATCCTATGGATGAAAAATCAGCTAGCAGATTATGGGTTTAAATTCAAATCCATACTTATTCACTGTGATAACACAAGTGTCATAGCAATAACTCATAATCCTATCATGCATTCTAGGACTAAGAACATAGAAATAAGGTATCACTTCATTAGGGATTATGTGCACAATGGAACTATATCTTTACAATATATCCCTACTGAAAATCAACTTGCTGATGTCTTTATAAAGCCTCTAGATGAATCCAGATTTAACAAGTTAATAAGTGAGCTAGGAAATGCTTAATTTACAACCATGAAATATATGCTCTAGTGTGTGCTAACCATACAGATATAAAGGCTATGGTTGAAATTGTAGAAATGATCAATGGAAGTCCACGATCGCAGAGCTGCAGTAACACAGACTCAACGATGGTAGAGCCCCATCAACAAAACAAAGGAACATCCTGTGATGAAAAAGTTCAAAACAAAGCAACCCCTCTGATAAGTGCCTCAGGAACAAACCTAACCCTTGATTCACTCTATGAGGTTGGCCCTTCCAGAGTTACCTTAAAAGAATACTAAGTCAAAAACTCATCACAAGGATCCAGACAGACTTGACGATCGTAGTTCAAACACGACGATTGCTGGACAGACTCGACGATCATAGTTCAGATACGACGACTGCTGGACAAACTCGACGATCGTAGTTCAGACACGATGATTGCTGAATAGACACGACGAATGCTGAGCAGACTTAACGAACGCAAATGCCACCTCAACGATCGTAGTCCTCACTAAGGACACATAAGCTCAGAAGGAGCTAAGGGCAATTCAGTACAATCCTCCTCAGTCAAATTCGCAGAGCCAAACATAATTTGACACATGCCCCACTAAACAAAAAATAGAGAGAGGGAAACTACAAGTACAGTTTGAAAACGCCTTTTGAAATCAGAAGTTCAAAAAGCTTATCTCTCTCTCTACAAAAAGAAACCCTAACACTTAAGAAAGTTTAGACAACCATACTCCTTGCAAAGAATTCAATGGCAGCCTCCAACGTCATCTCTGGTTACAGACTATGCTTCGATGAATTCAAAATTGCTGAACCCAAATTTCATAAGACTCTGACATTAATAAAGATGGCAGGTCTCGAAGAAGCCCTAGGTACGAGCACCTGGATCTACCCAAGGCTGATAAAGGAGTTTTACAGGAATGGGGTATTCGAATATAACGTTATCACCATAAGGGTCAAGGACATGGAAAACAAACTCAAAACTGAGGATATCAACCTAGCCCTAGTCTTCAAAAATGAGGGGTGCCTGATCATAAATGGCATTAACTTTTATGAAGGCCTAAAGAAGATGCATCACAAGAAAATCCCCACGGTCAAGGGATACAGGAAAAAGGAGTTTCCTAAGAGGTACGAATTTCTGACCGATATTATTGGGAAGTGCATATGTTGCAAAAGCTCTGGCCACGACTTTGTAAATGAGGTACAACTCAAGCTCATGACTGCCATAATTTATGGAATGCAGCTCAACTATGGAGCTCTACTGCTTGAATGGATTGGGAAATGGATCACCAGCTCAAAGAAGACAAAGAGCTCTCAAAAGATGCTCTATGGGCGATTTATAAGCATCATCATACAGTCTGCTCTGGGTGATAAAATTGGAGAAAATGAAGGAGAATCCATCAATACATACCAACAAATAACTCAGCAGCTGTTTGAAAACTGGAAAAGGAACCCAGCTGAGAATGTACGCATGATGTCAGAGTCCAGTAGATGAACTGGTGATATAAAGGAATCAAGGATTCTAGAAAACATGTAAGTCATCAAAGAGACTGAAGAAGAAGAAGAATAGACCAACAAGGGAGAACCCACTGCCCTTATCAGAAAAAGCAAGGACAAGAGAAAGCTAAGGACTGGGATGGTAAAAGAACCTCAAGGGTCTACCACTGATATACCTATAGAGTCCAATGATATTGAGACTCTGAGAAACCTAAGGAGAAAAGAACAGCTGGCTGGGGCAGATGAAGACAGAGCTACCATATCACAGCTGCTGAAGAACAAACTCAGTCACAAGTTCAAGATGCCATCTGTCTCTTCGATCGTAGAGTCTCTACCGATCATAGAGACCAGACCGAACACTTCTAACAAGGAAGCTGCTGCACCAGATGTTCTGACTGATCAACAGGACAGAGCTAAAGCTCAAGGAAGTCCTGAGGCTGTGGCTCAGCCTAGAAAACCAAGACAAAAATTGGTTAAGAAGTATATCCTTGTCAATGAAGGAGTGCTCAAGGAGGAAGACAAGAGGATGGCTGCTAAAAAGGAACTATCCAAAGAAAGCCAAAAGGACATAGCTCAAGCAGAGGGGGAGACACCTGAAGTTCTCATGATAGAAAATGCTCCAGCTGAGGGGGAACTATTAGTCCTGCAGATGAATGATCATGTTCAGGGGGAGCCTCATGATATCCCCTTTACAGAAGAAGCTGCTCCTGCAGAAAATGAGGGAGAGCCTGAGCAAGAAAATCAAAAGGAAGTCATTGACATAGTGGAATCCTCAAAAGGAGATGGAGAAGAAGAGGAAGACAAAGATGATGATGAACTAGAGATCACAGGCGTGGGCCGTGATGGGTATATGAGTTATCTCTATAATTAGTTATTCTCCTATCTCCCCATGATTCCCTATCATCAAGCTCAAATTCTAAACTCCTGGAGTCACATGTTTTGGAGCTTTAATGAATATCCAGCCATCTCTGTGTTAGCTCATGAATTTCCAGGAAACTTCAACTTTGCCAAGAAGCTGATAACAAATGGTCCCTCCTCAAGGATGGTGCATGAGGTATTATCTATCCCAATCCTGTTTAGAGTTAATCACTATCCACTATCTTTCTTCAGCCAGTTTTATGAATTCTCAAGCTGGTTGGAAGTAGTTTTAAATCCACCAAGTCAATCCCCAGTTATAGAATCCCAAAATTCTGTAATTGATGAACTAAATGTGCCAAACTTCATATTGATCCTAACTTCCATCAACTCTACGATTGATGACTCTAGTCCCATCGTAGAGTCCCAAGCTCAAATCGTAGAGCCACCTTCTTCAGACACCCAAACAAAGTCCTCTCCATCAGATATTCCCTCTTCATCCACCAAAGAATACTTCAACCTTGATCTTGCCCTCTACTTCTTGCAAGATCAATACAAGAAAACATCCCCTCCTTCAAACAACCCACAACTGAGTGAACTACTTTCAGATCTACCCACCAAAGCTGAGTTGACAGAAGTATCCAAGAAAAGTGATCAAGGACATCGATGAGAGCCTTGAAGCTCACTCAGAACTCATTCATCTCAGACTGACAAACATGATCACTCCTCTAAACAATCTCCCAGGCACCCTAAATGCTGAGCTTACTAAGAAGCTGAGGGAGATTATCAAAGAAATGATTAAAAGCATAAAGGGCAGGGATGATATTCACTTCCTAGCAGCCAAAAGACACAGAGATGCTGTTATTGCATTATAGAACACTCAGGAAGCCCAGAATAAACTTATGATGGAGAACATCATCTATTTGAAAACCACCGTCAAGGAGTTTCAACAATCCTACGTCAACCAAGGACAACAAACTGACAATATTCTAGCCGTCTTCAAAAACAGGGAAGCTCGATCTGAAGCTCTGATCAAGGAAAATCGAGAGGACATTGCTCAAATGCAAAGCCAACTCAACGAGCTCGTCCAAGGAGTGACTCGACTATTCGAAGACATTCAAACCATGATGCTGACATAAAGTGGGAGAATAAAGGGAAAGGAGTTCAAGGAGGCAAGGGCAGGGGCAGAGGACAATTCTAAACTCAAGCTTCAAGGAGTCCTCCTAAAAGGTAATTCCAACAGACTCCATAATCCCAACAGACTCCACGATCCAGCCATCAGACTCAACAATCTGATCAGTAGGAAGTTTTAATGGCTCAGCCAATAAGGAGTATAGGACCAGCTACCAACTCACAAAATGTCACCACCACATGCCTTAGAATGCCAACTGGAGATCCTGCATTCATGAATAGGCATGATCAAAATCCTAGGATAAGCCCTAGTGAGCTGGAAGATCTAGCCAGGTGGGATGAAGCAAACAGGAAAAGAAGAGCTGAGGAGTATGCCAATCCTCCTCGTAAATGATCAAGAAAATAGAGATAAGTTGAAACTTGTGATGCCCCTAAATCTGGGTCTCTTTCAACCCGACATATGGTGCTCCACGGTGCTACAGTTCACACAAACATTCAATTGAAATGCCTTAAAAGAACGAATATGTCTTATTTTTATATGACTTATTAATGAGTTAAGTCCTTTAATCATTATTATTACATCTTCTTATCATACTAGTGCCATAAATGTAAACATGTTACAAGTTCTTACAATTTCTTATTAAGTTCATACTAACTTCATCACCATTATCAAATGACAAGTTCTTACAAGATCTTCATAAGTTCATAACTTATATAAGTAGAAATGACTTATTACGGCTTAAGTCCATTAACCATTCATTCTTACCCTTCCTTAGCATGCTAGTTCTACCAATACCCCTTTCTCTAACAATGGGAGAGAAAGAGAAACATGGTTAAAGATGGCTTACCCTTTGATGTTCTTTTGCTATACCTTAAACTTCTTCTTGCTTCTTGCTTAATAAGAACTCAAGCTTCTTTAGCTTTTTCTCTCAAGCCATTAAGCTATAAGTTGTTGTGGAAAATCTAATAATAGAAGTCTAGCTTTTATAAGTGCTTATTCTCTCTACCAAATAAGCTCTCAACCTTAAGTTGGATGAAAATATAACAACCCACAAATGAATTACAAAGCTTGCTATTTATAGGAAATCCTAATTTAGGGTAGTTTAGTCTTTAATCCATCCACCTCCTTACTATTCATTACCTAGGCATTAAGTAAACTTGCTCCCCACATTATTTGCTTGCTCACCACATATAATTGGCCATAACACTTACTTAATCATTAAGTCTACTTGCTCCCCACAACACTTAGCCCTTAAGTTTACTTTGTCATCACTTATAAGCACTTTGTGTGATCACCACACTAACTTAGCTTCTAAGTTTACTTGTTCATCACATTGGATTATCCATGGGTTGCCCCATTGGTTTAAACCATCCCCTAACCCATTGGATATTTACCTTGGGCCTTATCTTAATTAATCTTAGCTTAATCATTTGGGCTTGCACATTAAATTACCTTGGGCTTGTAATTAAACAAACATTGAGCTTACATTAATAAATTCACATTGGACTTAACCATTCAATACTTGGGCTCACATAATACTTAACAAATCCTACCAATTCATATTTATCTTAATTAATTCAAATCATAATTAATTAAATAAATACTTTAATCACATAACACAATACAAATAATATATCATTTAATTGAAATATAACTATAATAATCATTTCCTTAATTCATCAATTATTTATTAAACAATTAATTCTCCAAATAATATTAAATCAATAAAACAAATATTCATTTACCGATAATGACATCCATTAAATATTTATATAACTCAATAAATATTTAAAATTACATTTAAAATTTTGGAATGTTACATATTTGGCGTGCTCTTCTTTGGTCTTCGAATAAATCAAAATGTCGTCAATAAATACTACTACGAACTTATCTAAGTATGGCTTGAAGACTCAGTTCATCAAGTTTATAAAGGCTGCCGGAGCATTCATCAACCCGAATGACATCACTAGAAATTTGTAATGTTCATAGCGAGTTCGGAACGCCGTCTTAGGTATGTCTTCCTTTCGCACTTTCAACTGATGATATCCCATTTGTAAATCTATCTTGGAAAAACACTTCGATCCTTTCAGTTGATTGAAAAGGTCATCTATTCTTGGCAACATATATCTATTCTTAATCGTCACTCAGTTCAACTCTCGATAGTCGATACTGAGCCTCATCGATCAATCCTTCTTCTTTACAAAAAACACTGGTGCTCCCTAAGGAGACACACTCGGTCAAATATAACCCGTATCTAGCAACTCTTGTAATTATATCATCAATTCCTTTATTTTTACTGGTGCCATACGATATAGGCCTTTCGAAATCGGTGCATTTCTCGGTCCTAAGTCTATTATGAATTCGATTTCTCTTTCTGGTGGAAGAACAAGCAGATCATCTGGAAATACGTCTTGAAAATCTCTGACTACCGATATATTTTTCATTTCTACTCTCTTCTTCTGAGTATACATCATATAGGCTAAATAATTTAGACATCCTTTCTTTAACAATTTCTTGGCCTGCATCATCGTAAGGCAACACATTTACTTAAGCAATGAGCTACCATAAAACACTACCTTAGACTGATTTGGAGTATGAAGGTTCACACTTTTCTTTTGATAATTGATTATCGCAGCGTGGATGGATAACCAATCCATTTCTAGTATCACGTCAAATTCCCCTAATCTTATCGAAATTAAATCTACCCTTAGATTGTGACCTCTAATGTTTGCACAACAGTTTCAGTAAATGAATTCTATGAGGATTACTTCTATATTCATAAATTCTATATTCAAAGGATTTTCTAAGCATTCTTGGGGTAAGTTTAATCGACTAGCAAATATTTTAAACACAAATGAGAAGGTAGCACCTGAATCAAATAATACATAGGCATTTATATTATTGATTAGGATAATACTTGACACCATGTCCTTTAAAGCTACCGCATCCTAAAAAGTCATGTTAAAGGTTCTGGCAGTTAGTCGGTTGGATTATGTCATTCTGTCGATCATAAGCTTGTTGCTTCCTCCCTGATGGTCGCTTCCTCCGCTGCTCCCCTTCTTTGGACAGTCTTTGATTTGGTGCTCAGTTGAGTCATAAGTGAAACATCCCTTAATCTTCTTCGGTTTTGGGCAGTTTGGTGAAAAGTACCCTTCTTGGCCGCAATTGTAACAAACACTATGCCCCTTCCAGCTCTCTCCTAGGCGGTTCATCCCACATTTTGAGCATCCCTCCGCTCTTTTCTTAAACCCTCCATGAAAACTTCCTGCTTGATTGTTGTTTTTATTGTTGTTGTTATCCCATTTTCTTTTCCCTAGATTGCTTCCTCCACTACTACTACTTCATCCACGAGTTTCTCCCCCAGTATTCTTATTCTTCTTTTACTTGTTGTATTGGTTCAACGCCTCGCTACCTCCCTCAGTAATGATCACTTTCTCCAACAACGTGGCGAACGAATCGATTTAAAGAACTGACACCTTGTTGAACAACTAAGATTTCAGTCCTAGTTTAAAGCGTCTAGCTTTCCTTTCTTCAGTGTTTACTTGGTGCATTATAAATCGTGTGAGCTCGTTGAACTTGGCCGCATACTACGCCACCTTCATCTCCCCTTATTTTAGATCTAGAAACTTCACCTCCATCTTATCCTTCCTTCTCTTCGGGAAGTAATTCTCGAAGATCAAGGCCTTAAACCTTTCTTAAGTTATAATCCCTTCTCCCGCTCTCTGTTGATTGGCTTCCCACCAGTAGTTTGCTTCACCCCTTATCATGTACTTAACGATTACAATTTTCTGATCTTCACCCAAACAAGCAATGGCAAAGGCTTTCTCCATCTCGTTGGTCTACGTCAGTGCCACGATAGGATCGGTAGTACCCGCAAATTTCAGAGGTCCTACACTCCTAAAGTCTTTAAAGTTTGTAACTGGAACCGCTTGGGGATTGGGTGGTACTAGTTCGTTATTTCTTCCCCGCAAGGCTTCTCCTAGCAAATCTACTAGCCATTGGATAGGGTCTACTTGATCTCTCTAGTTATTGACCAATTCTTCCGGTGTTGTTAGTCTACGTCTGGGCGGCATTTTCTGCATTGCAAAATTTCATTCTTATTATATAATTATATTACTTAAGTATTTCTTCATTGTAAAAAGGAGCAAAATTTTATGACACATTCTCTAAAATAAGAAAATTTATATTCATATGCCCACTCATTATATTGATATGATCATTCCTAGCATACTTATATAAATGTTAACATATATCCCCTAATATCATAAAAGATGGGGAAACACTAATTTACTACCCCTCTAACATGAACCTACTCGGGGTTTACAAAATTAATCCTAATTTCACAGAAAAGATTAGGATTACACAATATACAAAACATGCCTATACTACTGGACACCTAACCAACAAGCTATCCCAACATCCCGTGTTCCACTGCGCTCTTGTACTCGACCTGTGTCATGTGAGCCATCATTTCTCTACTCAATGTGTGACGGGTTTGCTCTTGTTCTGCCAGATAATGGTACATGCCATCGATCAACCTCTCCATAGTTGTACGAAAAGCATAACCCATTTTGTTCATCGTCCTCCTCTTACACCTCACTTCCTCTTCAAGGTCTCCTCCCTTATCATTAGCTTCTTCCTACTTCTCCTCAAAGTGGATCCTCTCCATAACCTCCATCTCTAGCTGTGTACGAAGAACCTCCTTCTTAGCTTTCTCACTTAACTCCCTCTGCTCAAACTCCTCTAGCTTACCTACGAATTATACATTCCTAGCTATCAAAAGGTGAAAAAAAGGTCCCCCATCCGTATACTTGCCTCCTTGCGAAATGCTAGTTCTACCTCCATCTCCTGCATCTCCAATTTCCACTTAAGGTCTTCATCCCTCAGCTTCTCCATCTGGATTTCTCTCTCCTGAGCCTGGGTCTCTAGTTCCTCAACCCGACATTCAAATTCCAAAATCCGCTCTTCGTATTCCCCCCAACATCCAGTACTCGAATGTAGCCTCGTCCGAATCTTCCACGGGCTTATCCTCTATGGGTTCTTCCTCGGGATCCAACTTAATGGGAAATGGCTTCATCTCCTCTTCCTCGTCCTCGTCCTCATCATCTATAGGGGCTACTGCTGAAATGGGCTCCGTTATCAGAGGTGCCTCAAACACTACGTGTATGTCATGTGGCTCCTCCTCTACAACTCTACTGGGTCGTCCCACATCTTCCATCCAACAACCACAAACACAAGACAATAGAAAACAACCTATGTAAGAATAAAACATAAATTCATTGTATGGAATGAAAATATATTTCATAATGACACTAAATCTCTAGGAAAACTCTATATGAGTTTTATCTCCTTCCATCCTCTAAGTTCTTCTAAGGTTATAGTCTAAGGATTCTCGCTCCTAAAGTTTATAACCTAATTCTTTAATACCATCCTGTGACACCCCCAAATTCAGACACTGATATCTCGAATTCGATACATCACGTGCTAACTCTAATAATAAATCAAAATCTCACACAACAAAAAATAGAATAATTTACATTGTCATAACATAAATATTCTCGTCCTAAAGTCTAATAACCGTTACTACAACATTCCAATAAATAAACTTAAACATAACTTAGTACATCATAATACATAAGTCTTATTACAACATGATAATATTAAATTCCTAGCACAAAGGAACAAAGCTACTCCGTAGCCTTGCCTTTACCTTTGTCCTTGCCTGAGGATTCACCACGTTCTGCCTTAACTGAATGTTTTAAGGAAAGCAAGAATGAACAACAAATTTGCCCAGCAAGTAATATAGCAATAAGGGTGAACAATTATAAATTTCAAATTTCAAGTTTCAAGAGTATAACCGTGAATAAGATGCTATCAATTCCAAATTCATGGAAATGTCATCCACGCTCCTCCAAATGAACTACACAATATAGTTCACCATAACCCTTTTCAATGTGGGGAATGGACGTGATTGGGCCAATCAAACCCAAAGCCAGCAATGGTCATTGGTTTATCTTCACCATGATCGATTACTTCACCAAATATATAGATGTGACCTCTTTTCCTAAAGTCACTGTAGAACTCGAAATTTTCTGCACACCTGTCATTGACATTGCAGGAGGGCAGATTCTATCAGGAATAAACATATGAATGATATTCCTATTTACATATGATTTGATTATGATATATATATATATATATATGAATGAATATGCAAGTATGCTTGCATTAAGAAAAGTTGTAAAGTCCTTTGATATAAAATAGAAACATGTGTACAAGGACTTAGAATGAATTGATCAAGCATGTTAGGTTGATCCTACATAAGCAAAACAACTTTGTAAAGTCCTTAAAAAGAAATGATGTACAAGGACTATAAATATAGAAAGATCGAGCATGTTATGTTGATCTTATGATGTAATAAGATAGGCTTGTCTGATCGTCGAGTACTGCACTAGAGATCGTAGTCTGCCAGGAGAGTCAAGGATAACTCGAGAGCTATCGAGGCAGAATCATAGTCTGGAAGATAGTAGATCTCAGAGTTTGTAGACTGCCAGGAAAAACGATGAAGGATCGTGGTATATCGAGAAGAGCTTCTTCGGGATCATAGTGTGGTGAGGAAGTCATGTTCAGAATCGTAGAGACAACCTGCCTACGAGCCGACCGAACATCCGCCGAAGCCAAGTCAGAAACATAGACTACACTCAGAGTCGTAGAGTCTACTGATGCCGAAGCCATGCCAAGGATCGTAAACTACAGTCTGAGTTCGTAGAGTCTATTGATTACATGCAGAGATCGTAGTCGAGTAAGATCAGATGGAGACAACAAGCACAAGGTAGAAACCGTAGAGTGTCAAGATCTGATCTCAAGATCGTAGTGTCTGTACAGCCGAAGCTGAATCGTAGAGTGCAGAACTACGACCTCAACAGAAGTGCTCACAATGCATAGACACAATAGTAGAGCAAGTATGACTCTCAACTAATGAGCACTCCTAGAATATCCAAAGGAACAAAGTCTCTGGTTGGCACAGCAAAGATACATCCTACATGATGGGAACCAGAGAGCACTCAATGAATGGCATGCAAGCTGACAAAAGATCTAAGCACCAACCTAATCAGCATCAAAATTGAGTTGTAAAGCCATTCAAGATGAAGTCTTCCACAAGATGATAATAAGAGGACTTCAGTAACTGACTAAAGAAAGTCAGCAAGTGCAGTAGCTGTCAAGTGAACAAAAGACAACGATCTTGGAAGCAACCGAGATCGCAGTGTTTGTCAAACAAAGAAAGAACTGATGGAAAGTGAACCGAGATATTGGTTAGCCTCTGAAGAACAAGGCTAAAGTGATTAAGCGTAGGGTAAGTCAATTAATGATAAGTGAACGGGAGATCACAAGGAGAAAACAAGCTGGACGCGCCACAAATCTGAAGTGTCTTGCTATTTAGATGGGAACAGAGCAAGGAGTTAGGCCATCGGTCTCTGAGAACAGTGGAAGCAAACAGAAGTATTGAAGCACTGTACAATGGAAGGAAGAGGTGTACTACATTTAAGATCCAATCAACACTCTTCAAGATCGTAGTGTTAACACTACCAGTCAATGAGCAACACTCAACAAGACACTATGATCAGGTCCTCGAAGACAAGCATCAGAATCGTAGAGTTCGAACAACCATAGATTGAAGCATTGGAAATGGTTCAAACTTAAGGATGGTATTCGGACAAAAGCTTATTGAGAGCATCGATGCAATAGGACAACCTCTGATCAAGAAATCAGAAGGAGGAAATAAAGTCTTCGACCTGCCCAAGACATTAAAGTGACAACTCTGATGGGTAGGTGAAACAATAGACTGCAATGTCAAATAAAGTATAACATGTCACATCAGCAGTCTACCTCTGTAAACTCGAGATCTGTGAAGATATTTGAATGGCCTTCAACGGCTACTTTCCAATGGAAGGATTGGGAAGGAGTATAAAATAGGAAGAGCTTCAAAGATCAAGGTGAGCTGGAGTTGCCGAGTTTGGAGAGAAGGTTGACTGTATTAAACCACGTAAGATAGTGAGTCTAAAGGCTCACTCTACGATCCACCAAGAACACTCAGATTCATGCAAAAGAAAAAGTAGAAGTGAGAGTTCTACTATGTAGAAGTGAGAGTTGTACTACAAGAAGAGTGTTCTTAAATGCCGAGAGAAAGAAGAGCATCATGTCATCCCGGTGTCCATCATGGGAAGACTCTAAGTACAATAGAGAAGAGCTTACAGTCATCTTAGCAAGTCTATCATGAGAAGACATCAAGTATCAAGAAGAGAGATCACAAACATCATCATGGTGGCAAGCATGAGAAAATTCTCAAGTACCAAGAAGAAGAACTTACAGCCATCTTGGAAACCTATCATGTGCAGTCATCATGTATCAAGAGGAAAGATCTTCAAGGCAGTCATCAAGGGATCATCCGAAGTGGTTGAGTAACTGAAGAAGCTGAACATCAAGCAACACTCAACTGCATTTCAAGGATGATCACGCCAAGCTGCTAAGTATAGAAGATGTTCAGAGCATGAAGACATCTTAGCAGCTCAGCACCAACTCCAACAAACAAATAAACAACTCAACAGAAGCCAAGGCCTGAGGAGTCCTTGTTCGAAGGGACTAAATGAAGCCAGGGCCAGAAGGGTCCTTGTCTTGAGGGACTAAATGAAGTTCCAAGCCTGTTGGGCTTGAAGAGTTCCTAGGGAACTAAAGGAGTCCCAAGGCTGCTGTCCTTGAAGAGTTCTTAGTGAACTAAAGTCCTAAGGCTACTGGCCTTGAAGGAATCTTAGTGATTCAGGTTGCTGCCCTTCCTTAGTGGAAATCTTGCTAGTTGAAAGCAGAAGAGTGTATTAGGAGCTTGAGTCTCTGAACCACTTAAAACCCCTTGTGTCTTTTACATTATGTCATTTACATTATTATGTACTATAACTGCTATAACTGCTATGTATGTTTTAACTGCTTACAACCAAACTTACTCTACGAACAATGTATATATGATCATAAATATATCAATGAAGGGGATCTCTTACTTATTCCACTGTGCTTGAAAAGATTCTTATGTTTGTTATATGCTAATTTAATAGCTTTATAAATTAATAGAGAAAAGTATTTGAAATAAAAAGGATCTATTCAACCCCCCCTTCTAGATCTATTATGACTACTGGGAACTAACAATTGGTATCAGAGCAGGTTCTTATGCTATATTCAAAAGCTAATCACTTTGAGTCTGATCTCAGGCACAAACATTGTTCTAAACTTAGTTTAGTAGTAAGTAACTTGTTATATGCAGATGAGCTCACACGTTAGAAATACTGTGTATAGGTAAATGTGTATATACACCTGAAGCTGCTCAGATTGGTCCATGTTCTCGATTACTACATCAACAAGACCAATCCTTGCCTGCAGTCAATCTTGTAGTCTGAAGATCAGACGAGAGAGCTCAAGAGACATCAATGACAAAGAGTCAAACATCCAACAGTCTGAAAGATGAAGAGGCTATACATGCTAATAAATGCTTATCAAGAGAAGAAAGAAGATCTTCTCAAACTTATGTCTGGCCAACCAGCAGCTGGGTGCAAACTTTGTAAACCAAAGGATGTTAAAGATTTTAATGTAGAGATTCTCTTAGCCTACATCTTCAAGACCACGACTTATTGATTAAAGGCCAACACGGGCAATAAGCTGTCAGGAGAAAAAGTGAAGTTATGCACATCAATGCCTAAACTGAGTATATCTAAGATAAATGATTGTTAAGAGACTGATAGTAAAAAGGTATGGTTCCTCATTATTACATGTGTTCATCACAAAAGAACCCTCTTATGAACCATAACAGTATTATGTCAAGAAGTCACAATCTACCTAAAAAGGTGAAGAGAGAAAGTACCTTAAGGATGGAAACTCAAATGTCTATAAACTTTTTCTCCATCCAAGTTTTAGGTTGAAGATGACATCTTGAAGGAAATCTGAAATGGGTCATAAGAGCATCACAGGTCAAATGAATTCTATGTGAAGTAATATTTGCTAGTGGGTTTGTATGTATGTATAAATCCTTGTTCTGAGTGTTTGATAACACACAGAGTATGATCAGTTCTACAAGAGTATCTTGATGATGTGTATAAACTTATCACCTCCATGAATCAACTAGATACTCTTAAATCATAGAGTTGATTATCACTCTATGAACACTTAAACATTGTGAACATAACCCAACAAATGATGAAACCATCAAAGATAAAGTGTGTGTTATTCAATGTCAAATCTTACACACACTCACCTTCATGCATATCAAAGTGTATTATCTAAAACTAGTCTTATGCATGAATATGATGTTGTTGATAAATGTGATGATTATCCAATTAAGAGGAACAGGGGTTTAGAAAACTAACCTAGCAGGACCCATTTAATTATGGGTACCAAAAATAGAAATATATTTAAACCTGCTAGTACTTGGTCAGTCTGACCACACTAAGGAATGCTAAAGCAGAAGACTTCAGTCAAGAAGACTCAACTAGCAGAAGGCTAAGGACTGTTCAGAGATGATCCTGATAAAGTTCTTATTTGTAAAAGCCTATCCTTGAAGACCCTCTGAGCTAACAAGAATGGAGCTCACATGGCTGTTATTCTGTGTATGGAAGTAGGCCAGTCAATTAAAGGATCATATGTGCTCAAGAGCAAGCAAAGAATGCTATATGAGAAGAATCCTCAAAGGAGCTCACAACAGAGGATCATTGAGCTTAAGTCAAGAGGAGTTCATTACAAAAGCAGAATCTCACAAACACAAGACTGTCAATGAAGACTACGATCGTAGTGCTAACAAAAGATCGTAGAGTGATCAGTCTTGAAAATATCCATGTCTATGATACAAGAAGATTTATGTGATAATGATGATTCTAGTCAGAAGGAGATATGCAGGGCTGCCTCCAAATGAGTCTAAAGCAAAGGGAATCACATCCATCCGGGAAGACAACTTCAACCATAGGGAGCAGTGATCTGTTGAGAAAAAAATCACTGAGTTATACTGTGAAGAAAGATACCAGCTACAAAGTCCCAAAACTTTGTGGCTGATGAACTAAATGAAGATCCATAGTCAGTAGGAACGTCTCAAAACGTACTACTGATAACCTTTTAGCCACCCAACCTAACATCGTGAAGTGCCTACGATCAAACATGTGATCGTAGTGTAAGAACATGAGGATACCACGATCTCAGCAAGCAATTGTCTAAAGTTGGTAGTGGATCTCCCCACCAGAAAAGGTCTCATGAGATGTCATTGCAAATCACTTCTATAGCATTTCATCTGGAAAGCGCCTCAGGGACAAACCTGACCCTTAGCTCACTCTAAGAGGTTGGCCCTTTCTAAGCTACCTTGTCCCAGAAGAATTGCTTGATCAAATTTATCTCAAGGACCAAGTCAGACAACGATCGTAGAGTCGAGGTTGAAGAGAACTCCACTATAGTAGTACAACCTCAACAATCGTAGAAGACAACTCGACGATCGTAGTTCTACTAAAGGGTACTCCAATTCACAAGGAGCTTGAAAAAATGAGACAATTGATCAACCATTCAAAAGGAGGAGATAAGTTCGAATACATCAATGAGTTAACTATGCTGCATCAAGGTGAGGATAAAAGACAAATCCATCCACTGCAGCGTCTCTCAAAAGTTGATCGTTGAGTTAACAAAGAAAAACGTAGAGTCCACAGCTGCCTTACTATGCTACTCTATGAATCAAAAGGTCAACGGTCAAAGCCACATTATTTAAACGACTACTCTCCTAAAAGGAAATATCTAACTGAAAAGTTATGGGGAGTTACAGCTCATTACTGAGCATTGTGCAACCAATGGTCAGTTGACACATCACTGGTTATGCAGAATTAGACGGAACAGTCATAAATACAAGTTCAAATTTGCAGGCAGTTATCAAAAGATATCGAACCTTTCTCCCATCCCATTTTCAAACCCTAAAATCCTCTCAAGAGCCAAAATAGGTTAACACCTCAAAGCTTTATCAAATCACAATCAGCCATCTCTTATAAACCTCTCTGAATCAAATACCCACAATCTTCGAACTAATCAAATGGAAAACTAGCGAGTAATCACTGGCATTTAGCTAGGAACCAAGTCATTTAAGAAATCCAAAAAGAAGTTCAGAGACATTCTTGAACTTGTGAAGAAAGCTGGATTCTCAGAATGCCTTGAGGCTAGCTGTAACGCACCCAAAACCGGTCTATCTTCACACCCAGATTTCGTACGTTACTAGTACATCATTCATTCTACATACATCATTATATACTGAAATATAACAACACACACTCTTAAAATCCCAGCTTCTAAAAACCTTATAGCTTTTCTCATTACAAATAATGATAATTACATTATTCTTTACATCTTGCACGAGTGACTTTTATCTGCCACCAAGGATACATAATCATTCATTAAACTATTCTATAGTTCAATTCTCATCTTTCTCCATTACAAGTCTTCACTTGATCTTCTCGCTCATTCACATTCTGAATAGCACTTCATCTGGATACCATCAGCTTGATCTATACGGGATCCTTAAGTTCTTCTAACATCGTTCACTGAAAATGTTTTTCATTTAAAGCAAGTGTGAGCATTCAATTGCCCAGCAAGTCATAACAGTTGAACAAACAACTTCAAGAATTTAAACATTCTTTTCAGACATCAATAACCGAGCAAGGTTACGAAGCAGCTTAAATAATAGGGATAGTCTTGATTCCTATCATCTTAAAACATTAGTCACATTCACTTTGAATTACTTTCATTCTCTATTCTCTTTCATACACATCCTGTCTGGCTAGAATCAATAGCACAGACTTAACAATAACGGTTCATATATAAACAGAACATTCTTTTATTGAACAGTTCAAACATAGAACAATTCATCTCATAGAAACACTGAAGTGTTCACATTGTGGCACAAGGCCTCATACGTTCTACCACCTTGCACAAATATCGCACATTCGCACATAGACAGAACTTCTCAAGTTCAACATCTAAGAAGCTTAAGAAACTAGCATTCATTTAAATTATGAATGAAGTTATGAAAATTGCCTTACGCACAGCTACAGCTTACGCTGAACTGCTCATTCCAATCCCTATAACACATAAAGAAATAATAAATACACCAATTAGTCATATACTTGACTTACACATTAGTTTACTTAACTTTACTTCTTAAGGTTCGCGTTCTTACAACTAAGTTTACACCACCAACTTTCTTTACCGCTTTACGGCTTTATGACATACGGAGATGTCTTACTCAAAATGTTCATCATCTTTGATGATTTACATTCTTATCTTCTTCTTATACTTCTCTAGGACTCAGCACACATCGCTTCTCTGCTAGTAGTCTATATGGTACTCTGAGTGATTCCCCACAAACAACCAACAGACAAGTTCCCGTATCATCTACACTGCCATCCAAGTGAGTTAGATCGGTTGCCAGTTTCATATATACCTTCGCTCTCTGAAGGAATTGTTTAGCCCATCTCCCATATGTTAACCATCAAAGGTTACGATTATACCACAACCTAACTTTCTCTTAACTTATACGAACTATTAAATTATAATGTTCGTTAAGTCAATTTCTTATTCCTTATGGCTTTTCTGACAACTAAATGTCATACCTCAGGATTCAATTTTACTCGACTCACATTCGACTTTCAATACTCTTATTACCGTTCGAACGACTTTCTCGATAATTCATATCTTATTTACTACCTTCATCAACGTCTAAGCCATACAACTAGGGTATACTTAGAGCGTTCGTCAAACGCGAATACGATTTACGAAGATTATTTATGTATTCAACGTTCACGTTGCTCATCTCTTAATCTCTCACTCAACCTTTACTTAAGGTTTCAATTACATTCATCGTTATCCATCCCATGAACCCCATGTTCATTATTCTTTCTTAATGTCGAAGCCATACGGTCCGTTGTATGCTAAGACCGATCGTTCATCGCAATAACGTTGCGTTCATAACGTCTATACGCTTTACACTTATCTCTCATTATCATAACATAACATCGAAATGTTATTTGTTACCTTCATCACTCAACGTCTAAGGAATCACAATCACAGTAACCCCTCATGTTCGTTCATTACGACTACGGTCCCCAGATATCGGTTACGTAATCTAGCTCTTACATTCTCTATCTTTTAATCTCGTTAAATCTTTCCGTTCAACCTTCACTAAAGGTTTACAACACTTGATTGAATGTTACATTACGTGAACTACATGTTCATACTTCCTTCTTGCACATCCTCCAGTAATTGAGAACTAAAAATCTCATTTCTGGGCATTTCTCTGCACCGGCGCTGCGGCGCTGTGCCCTTCCTTTCCTCTCTCACTGCGGCGTGACCTACTTCTCTCTCCTCTCTTCCCGGACTGGCGTTGCGATGCGAGTCCTTACTTTGTGGGCCGCGCTGCGGCGCCACACTCCAGAAGATTTTCATACTGTACATGGCGCTGTGGCACCACAAATTGTACTACGGTTTGTGATGCAGCGAACTCTTGCAGTGTACTCGGACACTGTTACGCGCTGCGGCGTCGGCCTCCAAGGCACAACTTGCGCTGTGGCGCCGAGCATGAAACCTAGAAAATTTTCTAAGTCTTTTACAAGCTTGAGACATCGATTTTGAAATCTCATAACTTCTTCGTTATAACTCAGAACGAGGTCGTTCCAAAGCGATTTTCTTCCTTATCTTATGTACTTCGATTACCCATAGACAGAACTTTGTTCTGAATCCATTAACATGCCATTCAATTGGCTTAATCTTCACTCTTCGTTCATTTTTACGTTATTAACGTTCTTCATTAGTTCGTCCGTAATTCGGTCATCCAAACTCAAAATTCGTTCTTTCTTGAGTCCACGACTCACGTTTTCTACGTTCTCTTACATTTTTATGAAACCCTACACGTTCGGGTTCATGTACTAACTTTCAAATTTTCGTTCTTCTTTTACAAAATTTTCGCCATAACTTCGTTATAACTTAGTTTAATCCATTCTTCATGAACATTTCTACCGTTCCTAACCAAGCAATAAGCAACTAACTTATACGCGATGGTTTTAAACTTGTCCATCAACAACAATTACACTACGATGATTTTTAATTTGTCCATCAACAACGTTCTTCGTGTTCTTTGCGTTCTTCGTTCGTTCTTCATTTTTAATCGATATTTTGGATTACGATTTCACTTTTTCTTGGAATTTAATGTTATAAAACACCATTCCTTATTTAATTCACCTACTCGTTCATAATATTCATTCGGATCGCTCAAAATCCTCACGAATCTTATACTTGCTAAGAAATTTATAAACTAAATTTCTTATTTTTATTTCTTCATTTTCTTACGATTTCAACCATATGAAATCATTTCTAACTTAATCTACTTCTTATCTTCATTAAGTTATGTCTTTGAACATAAAAACTTAAAGAAAATTTAGAAGAACTAGTGTTCGGATTACCGTTCTTCTTTATTTCTCTTCCGTTATACAAAGCCGGCGATTCGCTAGCTTTTCTATTTCACGATCACTTTTGATCCGAGCATTCATGCTCACGCTCTTCCTCTTCCTCTCCCAACCGAGCACTCTCTATCTCTCTCAACTGTAGGATTTTCAAAAATCCTAGAAAATGAAATTCTAGGTTTCTATTTATAGAAAACCAAAGCTAGGGGAAAAATAGTCATTTCGTCCCTAAAGTTACTATTCCCACCTCCTCTTCAACTTAGCCACCAAGTTAACTTGGACACCACCCTTACTTGGTGGCCAAGTGGTCAGCCCACATGCCCATGGGTCACCCCATGGGTTTCCCCAATGGTTCTTACCCATCGGTTCGATCCGCGGTTTCTTTTCTTGGTTTGAGCCTTAACCCTAATTCTTATTGAGCCTAACTTGGGCTTGATTTCACAAATCATTGGGCTTGACATAATCCAAGTCCAATTGGATTCTACAAAGTCCATGAACTCAAAGTTCATTAAGACTAATCGTATTCTACGTATTCTTTTCTCGTATTCTCGTAATCTCTTGATATTTAGCTCGTACGATATTCGTATTATACGTCATATTATTCTTCTTTCTATACTCGTATAATAACTCGTATCATACTCGTATTTCTCACGCATAATAATCCTAGTTATTATACGTACTCATTACATTCGCGAAACTCATTCTTCCTAACCCTTATGTTTTGAGTCCGCAGGCAAAAACTTCGTTTTTGCCATAACTGAAATATTATTGAATATTCCATCACGTCTCAAGATTTTATGTAATCAATAACTTCTCGGAATTTCAAAATAAATCTCCGAGTAGAAACGGATTAATAGTGCCTATTTCGTCTTTTTTCCCAAAAATATTTTGTTCCCGGAAAACTTTTATTTTCATCTTGAAAATTCTTACTCGTTCAATTTAGCTCGTAGCCAGAATCCTCTTGATTAATAATCATTCTAGGTTATAAAATCATTAATAAACACATAGCACATAATAGTATTAATAAAAATTCATTTTATTAATAACTAATTCTTTAAATCTTAATTTCTGGACAATCCGGATTTTCGGGTTGTCACACTAGCACTCGAGTATATGTTGATCTGGTTAAGGAGTTCTACTCAAATGCCTCCATAAACTTCGGAACCCTTTCTACCAAGGTTAAAGGCCAGTCTCTGAAGTTGAAGTCTTCTTACCTCAATTAATGCCTAGGTTTTCCTAACCAAGGACTGAAGAACCTTGATGATGTCAATATTGAACAATCAAAGGAGTTCATGGGGTACCAAAGAAACCCTAGTCTGAAAGACATGAAGAAGAAGGAGTTTCCTGAAGAGTACGAGTTCCTTGCTGAAATAGTTAGAAAATGCATACTGTGTAAGGACACTGCACATGACACAGTGCTTGACCAATAGCTGAAGATAATGTTAGCAATAGTTCTGAAGAAACAAATCAACTTTGGAGCTATCTTGTTCGATTAAATCTCCAAGTGGGTAGAAAAAGCTGAGATGAAGAAGTTCACTGAAAAACCCCTGACTAAGGTGTTTTATGGCAGACTGCTGAGTATTGTGATGAAGAAGAAGCTAGGTGGGAAGATCAAGGATGATGAGGGAGAGCCTTTGACTGTTCACAAAGTGATATCTCCACAATTATTTGTGAATTGGAAGAAGAACCCTAAGGAGAACAGAAGGCTGACTACTGCAGGCAGCAGCAGGGCCTCTACAAAGAAGAGAAAAGTAGAAGAGGTAAACAGTTCTGAGTTTGATGACTATGTGCCAACATCAACCACACCAGTCAGAAAGAAATCCAGAGGTGTTAAGAAAGCTGGTGACCCCACCAAGGAGTCTGTCCATCAAAGACAAGGTTGAAGAAAAAAGAGCCCTAACTGTTGAAACAACAAAGAGGAGAAGCAACAGGTTGCTTCATGGCATTCAGCAAGAAAGCTAAGGTGGAAAACAAACCACTCAGCTTCCCAAAAAAGTACATTTGCTGAAGAGAATGACGTAGAGTCAGCAAAAGAAAAGGAGGCTGATGTCAAGGCTGAGTTCTCTCAAACCAAATCCAGCAGTGAAGGTGATGGTTTAGCATCTGCTGATAAAGAAGAAGAATGCTCAATCCCCATGGCTACCTCTTAGAGTAGTCGCTCTGCAAATGAAGAAGAGATTCAAGATAACCAAACTCAATCCCCAAATGCAACTGCCCCAACAAGCCCAGATAATGGGTCAGACAATGTTGTCTCAAAAGAAAAAAGGGACTGCCCTTGCCCTTGCTGAACTTGAAGGAAGTTCTTCTGATGAACCAGAGGCTTCCAAGTCTGAAGAAGAAGAGGAGTCTGACTCTCCCAAAGCAGAACCTCCAAGAAGAAGGAAGAGCTACAGACTACAAGCAAAATTTGCCTCCAAACACCAGTACAAAGTACCTAATAGACAACGCTTAATAGACAACGTTTTTTATAAAAACGTTGTGGTTTTTTTTTTACAACGTTTTTAGAAAAAACGTTGTAGATATATATGTAAAAACGTTATCTATTTAGAAGGATATTTTTTTATTTTAATTAGATAACGTTTTTTAAAAAAAACGTTATCTATTAAGAAAAACACGGAGCTTAAATGTTTATCTTTCCTCGCTCTATCAGTCCTCGCCTCTCTTCATCCTTTCTAATCCCTCTATCTTATCTCACAAATCCGTCCAACTTTCCAGATTCAAATGAAAATATGAGATCAACGACCAGATCTAAGACCTTCTTTCTCCCTCTATACACTATTCTCTCATTTTTACATAGGTTGTTTTTGTAAATTTATAGATACGGATGTGTATGTATTGATGTATGCTAGGGATTTTTTTATTCTGATTCGGCGAGGCGAGGGGAGCATGCAAATGGAGAGAGAATGGAGAAACAATGGAGGAATCGGGGTCAGAAATCATCGATTTCATCCATGTTTGACTCACCATCATCGTCGAAGCTTTTTCCGATTTCTTCTCCGGTGCCCGATTATTCTTCCTCATCTTCGTGTTCGCCTTTATCTGGTGGCGCTAGCGTGTCTGTCGGCGTTGGTGTCGGTGTCTATATATGTATTTATACTAGGTATGTTTTAATTGATTTTTGATGAATAAATTTTCAAGTTCTGAGTTTTTATCGTCTTTTATAGCTGAGTATTGCTGTTTGTAGTAGGAATTTATTTTTACAAACCTCTTTTAAGTGGTTAGCTATGGAATTTGTAGTGGTTAGGTGCTCTTGTTATTATACCTGATCACTACATATTCATAACTGATGAGCGAGCAAATCGAAATGTGGATATTTTGAGGGATTACTGCACTGAGCAGAATATTAAGTATTTCTATGATATTAACTTGGGAATTTCAAGGTACTATTCAATTTTGTGAAGCTGCTATCATGTATGTCTTTAGGCTATGCCATAACTTCGAATTCAAATGGATTAATGATAGTTTGTTTATATTTATGGATTAATGTCAGTTTGTTTATGTTCTTTTATACTTATGGATTAATGTCAGCTTGTTTAAATGTATGGATTAATGCCAATTGATTTTTTCTTATGGGTTAATGCTAGTTTGTGGCTGAAACCAGTGAATACTTGTGCTAGATTATAATATTCATACAATGTGTAGCTTGTTGGGTAATATTGTGACATAAAATCATATTTCATTAATATAAATGCATTACATAGATTTTGTAATATAACATTCATGTATTGTGATTACTGTTCCCTTGTTGCAGCAAAATCTGGCGTGGAGCCATCAGGTTGTATAGAGCTTGTGAAGCATGTTAAACTAGGCTGCCCAAACCTGGAATTCTCTGGCTTAATGACAATTGGGATGGCAGATTATTCATCAACTCCCAAGAATTTCAGGGTATAAAATAGAAATTCATACTTGCTTGAGTGACAATAGATTCCCCTATCCAATATACCCACTGCAGATTCCCCTATCCAATATACCCACTTGTTTGCATAGCTGCTATCGACAGTTTTCCTGATCTTTTCCAGGACAAGTATAATTCCAATGATAAATCTCTGGTTGTTATGGTGAGCTGGTTCTGTATTCCAACAATTGCCTCATGCAATCTCATTTATCTGCTAGAGTTACTAATATCAATAGGTAGAGTGATAGAATTTTAACGAGTATAGTTAAAATTATATTATACAATGTTTGTTTCATATCGCATGATGTATGTAACTCCTTAATCTGGTCCTGTATGTAGCAGGTTCTGTAGTATTGCCACTATGATAGTCCACCTGCTGTTGCAATTTCCAACTTTACCTTCATTCAAGTCTCTGTAAACGTTGGTAGTGCAGTAATTGACTCCCGATTTAGAGTGGTACTTCTATTACTGCTTTGCTTTGAGACATTTGGGCATTGAGTAGCGTGCACATGCATTATTTACTTTTGAACCTGTGCTTTTATTTTGTTTAATCTCATAACTTGAAGTAACAGTTTGTAATGTGGGCTCTATCATTTTCAATTCTGGGGAATGTAGATGGTTCCTTTTAATACAAGAACAAATAAATAGTTTTTATGCCATGCCGAATTGCTTTCAATCTTTGGTTTGTATGCTAATTTCATCAGTGCTGCAGGCCGTGGCAGGATTTATGTTTGAGGTCATGGATAAATCAGTGCTCTTCAACCCGTCCCAAATAGTACTGACAGCTGGTGCCGCTTCTGCAATTGAGATTGTTAGCTTCTGCTTGACAGATGCTTCTAAGTATATTTTCAACAACTTCTTTTTTCTTTCTTTCTATTTGTGCATTTTGTTTATATATATATATATATATATATATATATATATATATATATATATATATATATATATATATTTTCTGGTCCTTGAGGTCTCTCTCCCTCTCGCTCTACACACACAATAACTAACATTGGTTCACTGACGGTTGCTCTCCATGGTTTTCAGGGATGCAGTTTAAGGAACACAGAGTACATAGTTGGGGCTGTTATTTTTACTGGGCAAGAGACAAAGGTGTCATATTATGTAGAGCAGTTCAAATTTGTTGATGCACTTGCCATCTGCGAGAGTGTGGTGGAGAAAGACAGTGAAAATGTTGAAGCTCACATTGGCAAGGGGATTTGCTTGCATATGCAGAATATGGGAAGGCCTGCTTTTGAGAGTTTTGCTGAAGCTATCAGACTGGACCCACAAAATGCATGTGCCCTCACACATTGTGGTGTTTTGTACAAAGACGAAGGTCGTCTTGTGGAGGCTGCTGAGGTATGCTTATAGCAGTCACATAATTGTTTTAATTAGTATCATTCTTTTATTTCCTTTGGTTTAGTCGGATGTTTTATGCAACATTGATTTGCTTAGATCATGATAAACAAGTGGTAATAACCTTAAAATTTAATCATGTTAACTCTTGTACTGGTTTTATTCCCGTGATTGTTCATATTGTGCTGAAATTTGATTGTGATACTTATATTTATGTGTAATAAGATTGATGTTCTAACTGCATTCATATTACTTAATTTTTCCCACAGTAACTTGCACATAATGAGCTTATATTTACTCAAGTTTAACTCGTTTATTCTGAGATGATGCAATATGACATGGCCCATGTATGCTGAAGCATATTGCAATATGGGTGTCATCTATAAAAATCGTGGATATTTGGAGTCTGTTATTGCCTATTATGAGAGGTTTCCTGTTAGTTATTAGTTAATTTTTTGTTATGAATTGATCCTTGCAAGTACGTGGTATCTGGTTGATAGTTTTTCCTCTGCTTGTAACTCATGGTGATTCATTGCTATTCTATTTCAGGTGTCTGGCTGTTTCTCCAAACTTTGAGATTGCGAAAAATAATATGGCTATTGCCTTGACAGATTTAGGCACAAAGGTGGTTTCTTCATTTACCCAAATTTTAAACTGGGATTATGTAGTTTCATCTTATGACCTACCAAACCTTGTACTTTCTCGAGAATGATATTATTGCCTTTGTTTTTGGCTCTTTACAGAATCATGGTCTGCCTTTAGATTAATGTGAATTAAATGCAACTGTTCTAAGAATGGATGGTGCAGTCACATTTTTGTAATGTGAATGATTTTAAATGATGTATATAATATTTTTTATGTTTTATTTTATATTGTACTTGTGTTTATTGAATAAATGTGCATTATTAATTATTTTTTTATGTTTTATTTTTTTTGAATGGTTGATATATTTTGGCTATATATCATGGCATTAGCATATTGCAGGTGCATTGGTAATATAGGTGAATCAAAACCTTTTTTTTTAATCTACAACGTTTTTAAAACGTTGTGTAAATGTGTCTAAACGTTGTCTGATATACTAAACAACAACGTTTTTAACCAAAAAACGTTGTGGAATCATACTTTATACAACGTTTTTAAGCATCTGCTAATTTTTTGAAAACAAATACACAACGTTTTTTTTTCTAAAAAACGTTGTGTATTGTGCTTAACAACAACGTTTTTAAAACATTGTGTAAGGGTGTCAAATAGACAACACCCTTAACCACGATGTTTTTTCGACAGAAACCACAACGTTTAAAAAACGTTGTCTATTTACTGTTTTGTAGTAGTGAAAAGAAGCAGGGATCAATCAAATGCTATCATTTAACTGAGTGATGATGAAATTATATCAAAGGATGAAAGTGACGAGGAAAGGACAAGCTATGAAGAAGATGAATCAGAAGAAGATCGTGCTGAAGAAAGTTCTGAGAATAAAATGAATCAAGAAGAACTCTCTGCTGGAAATGATCAAGATGGTTCAGGCTCCGAGAGAAAAGAGAATGAAAAAGATTCTGGTTCTGCATCACAGGAAGCAGATGAACAAGAAGATTATCCAGTTCTCTCTCCTACAAGATTTAGCAGAAGGATAGTACTGGAAGTTTCAAATGAAGTACCAGAGGCTCCACCAGAGAGATGGGTGAACTATGGAAATGAGTAGCTCAAGGTAGTAAGAATGACTACCTTAAACATAGCTAAAAATTGGAACAACATGGAGCTAGACTGCTCGACCATTCTCTACAATCCTGACGACTTGCTAATGAGATGGTTCTTCAAGTGGATGCCATGGCTAAAGGCCCACACTAAAGGAGATGGAAGCTATCTCAGCTGGTGCTTCTCTCACTTTCCAAGCATGGAGATGGTGGCTCAGAACTTCCCAAGGGTGAAAAAGTTTGCAACCAAAACGATCAAAGACCAGCCTCACTTCAAAGTCTATCGTCAGTCTGGCAATCACTATATCCCCTACGATCGTAGAGTGGACTCTGAAGGAAGAAAGAACATGATCAAGGAGATGATCGTAGAGTCTGGCCACTCTACTGCTGAGACTGCTCAAATTCAAAGTCAGAAGCTTCCAACAGCCCAAACACTGCTCTCTGACATTCCATCATCCTTAACCAGCAATTGGTACTCAACGATTGTTCAGATTCTCCAAGCTTTTGAAAATCTGTCCAAGAATGAAAATCATAGAGTCCAATCTAATGCTCAACCCGAAGCTACCCAACAAGAGGATCAAAATATTTTGGAGCAGGAACTGCTGAAGAGTTCTGATGAGTTAAGTGAGAAAATATCTCTACTCACTGAAGAGTCACAGAAGCTGACAGCAAAATGAGATAATTCACTTCAGAACAGACTTCAAGCTACTATGGCTGATGTATCTCTCAAACTCCAAGAGAGAGATAACATTTATCAGAAGGCCATACAAGATCAAAAGGCAAAAGCTCTACGAGTTCAGAAGGCAAATGAAGAGCAGATCCAAGCCCTCTTTGACAAGATTGACGACCTGAAGAAATCTTTCTTAGTGCAACTTGAGCTAAGCCAACAGGAACTCAAGTTTGAATTTGCCAACTCCTCCTACCTAATGGAGCAGCTCATGTCCAACATGGAACAGCTCTCTCAAATGATTGATGACAAAAAGGGGAAGAAAAAGAGGCATAGAAAGAAGAGGAGCAAGAGGCACTCAAAGAAGAGTAGAGGGATAAGAGAGAAGAAGTCAAAGAAGAAGACAACAGCTGCAGAAAAAGAATCATCATCTAAGGGGGAGCCAAAAAGATGATGATCACATGATCGCAAAGTCTGAGGGGGAGCATGTTCAGAAAGATGCTAAAGGGGAGCAAAGCAAAGACAAAAGGTCATCATCCCAGGGGAAGCAAGAGCAAGAAGAAGAAACTGATGAGTAGCTGATCATCAGACATCTTGGAAACACACATGGAGCCAAAGAGGTACATCTCTAACTAGTTAGGTATGTTCTGGATCCAGGATGTAAAGTGTCTTAATGTATAATCTATCATATCTTTATAAATTACATTCATGGTTATCTATTTTAGAAATACAACTGCTCACTGTATATAAGACTCATTCATAACACGTATATGCACTTATTGTTTTTGTCATAATCAAATAGGGGGAGATTGTCAGGAATTAACATATGAATGATATTCCTATTTACATATGATTTGATTATGATATATATATATATATATATATATATATGAATGAATATACAAGTATGCTTGCATTAAGAAAAGCTGTAAAGTCCTTTGATAGAAAATAGAAACCTGTGTACAACGACTTAGAATGAATTGATCAAGCATGTTAGGTTGATCCTATATAAGCAAAACATCTTTGTAAAGTCCTTAAAAAGAAATGATGTACAAGGATTATAAATATAGAAAGATCGAGCATGTTAGGTCGATATTATAATGTAATAAGATAGGCTTGTCTGATCGTCGAGTACTGCACCAGAGATCGTAGTCTGCAGAAGAGTCAAGGATAACTAGAGAGCTATCGAGGCAGAATCGTAGTCTGCAAGATTGTGACAACCCGATATTCTCTATATAAATAAATCATAAATTTTGCGTGTAAATGTTTTTTATATTTATTTATTAAAATAAATATGAATGATATGTGTCAAGGTAATGTGTAATTATAATTATATGTGTGATAAATAAAATTTATTTATTACATTATGTATTGCAAATAAATTTATTTTAAAATTATTGATTATTATCAATTATATTTTTATACTAATTAATTCCTTATTGGAAATGTTTTATTAATTATTTTTCAAGGAAAATATAATCTTATATTATTTAAATAATATAGGAAATGATTTTTGAATAATTATTTATTTTAAAGCTAAGAATACGTGAAAGGTATTATGTATGTAATTATGTGATGAATATAAAATATATTTATTACATGAATGGTTATGAATAATTTTATTTTAGAATTATTGCTTATTATACATTATATACTAATAGTAATTAGTTTTATAGTAAAAATGTTTTTAATGTTTATTTTCCATGAATATTTGATAATTATATTATTTAAATAATACATGATATGATTATAGAATTATTATAATAATTATTTTTTATATGAAATTATTTTAATAATTAAGTAAATTATTTTTACTTAATTAATAAGGTTTTATATGAAAGATAAATCAGATATGGAATCCAAATCCTAATTTTGGGTTTTGATCAAGGAATGAAAATAATAATATTATATTATTATTTACCAGTGTTATAGATATGTGTGGTTATGTGTGTAATGTTAATGTATGGAACAGTTTTAGTGTTAATGATAACCCTAACTGTGCTTATGGGATAAGGAATAATGATAATAAAATTATAATATAATTATATTTTGATTTTTCAGTGCTATAAATATGTACTGTATTTCTGTATTGATAATGGTAGGTCAATTACGGTGTATTATGATCAAACCTTAGTAATAATATTAAACCCTAATTTGAGATCCAAATTAGAGTGCAAGATTTGTTTTATAAGTGTGTTATATAATTTATGGCATGTATTAAATGTATTAATTAGGTAAACCCTAATTAAAATTTTAAAACCCTAATTTCTAACCCTAATGGCTAATTGTAATCATTAATACTAATTAATGAATTTTAAACCCCAGATGTTTAAGTAATGAAATTATAAAACTAATTATGTTTAGTAAACTCTAATTTATATTTTTGGAAACTAAATTTGTAATTTTATTTAGAAACTCTAAGTTATTGTTAGACACTAATTTGAAACTCAAATTAGAGCTCAAGATTTATTGGTAATGATGTTAATGTGATTTATGATCGGTATTATATGTATTAACCCTAATTAGGGAGAATCGTAATTATTAAAAAAATTCTTATTATTTTTCTATATTATAAATCCTAATTTCTAAATTAGTAACCCTAATTTGTAAGTGTAAATCCTAAGCACTATTGGACAATGTAATGTTAATTAGTGTTTCTTAAACCCTAGTTAGCAAGGTGATAAGTAAATTAAGACCTTTTATTTAAGAAACCTAATTATTTTAAAACCCTAATTTAATTTCTAAAAACCCTAATTTTTGGTATTACAAACCCTAAATTGCTTATGGTAAACCCTAATCACTAATCTGAGAAATGAAATGCTAATTAGTGTTGCTTAAACCTAATTAGAAAAGTGTTAAGTAATTAAAGACCTAAATTATTTTATAAACCCTAATTATAATTTTTAAGAAACTAAAATTGTAATTTTATTTTTTTTTCAAACCCTAATTTAAAATGATTGAATGTTATGTGCTTAACCTTAGTGTTGAACCCTAAGGGTCAAACCCTAAGGGTTTGCTAATTGATCAATGTGCCATTAATATTACAAGCCTAGTGTTCATTATTTTTTTTTTTAGCATTAAAGAAGCTAATGTGTAGGTTTTGACAATTGGTGTAGTTGTTAACCAACTCCTACCAATCATGTGCTACAAAATTCCAGCAAATCAATCTCTATCATCAAATCATGGCAACATACAATGCATCTAAGTATTATATATAGATTATGAGAGAGAAAAGTCTCATTTTCTTGCCCATTTTCTCGCAACACCCATCCTAGACTCTCTCTCTCTAAAAGCTACGAAATTTTGTAGTAGATCAGTCCCTAAGATCAGCCCCACATTTATCATAACAACAACAATAGCCAGAAATCAGAAATCAAACCAAGAAAGGTATAAAACCCTATCTCGAATTCTGTCCAAAATTTTGTTATTTGATTTTGTGTTTAAGTGTTGTAATATGTTGTTTATAATGTTATTAAGTGATCTGGGTTGATATGTGTTCGATCCATAACATCTATAATCTCAAATCTCACTTTTTAGAAGATCTGGAAAAATTATGCTTTGTGGTCTGACAACGAATGTCAGTGGCCACAGATCCGTGATGGTTTATGATTTATGTTATTTTTAAGTTGTTACGTGTAGTCTGTATTGTGGTCTGTAATCTGAAAGTGGCCTCAAGGTCATTTGATGTCTAAAATAGAAGTTATTTACGGTCAAAAGTAGTTGACCGACCATGACCGGGTGTTTCTGGGTAACCCAGAAACAGCCAAGAACCGGTCTGACAAGATTTTTATCCGACTAGATCGTTCAGTGTATTTATGTTTTGTTGTTTTTTTTGAATCTAAGTTATAGTATGTTAGTTCAACTCGTGATCCATGTTTTTAGAACCTATAAATAATTTTTGTTCTGGTTTTGGTAGTTGGTCAAAGGAGGTCAGACGATCATGAACTCAGTTTTCTGGGTAACCTAGAAAACTGATGAACATGATCTCTGACAGACTTTGACTGGATCAAATATGCTTTATTTATTGTTGATATGTTGATGTTTTATAATGGAATTGTTTTATCACATGTTGTCTACAAGCTGGAACCTTTAGATCACAAAAATATATCATGGATAGCAAGTTGTGGAAGCCCAAAAGTGATCAGTCGAACTGATCTTGTTTTCTGGGTAACCCAGAAAACAAAGAACAGTTCTGACAGGTTGTTTGAGTTTCCATATCTTACTTATATGTTGTAATCGGACCCAGATCTTGCTTGATATTTGTAGTACTACATTAATACTACAAGATAAATGTCTTAGCTAGTCCAAAAACATCCTAATTCGGTCTGTGTACTTGGTTAAAGTAGGCAAGTCGGAACTGGTTATGAATGTTCAAGAACAGCTCAAGAACATGAAGAACACCTATAGCGACGGTTCTGTCGCTATAGGTAGTCTTTAGCGACAGATAATATATAATTTCCGGAAATTAATTAAAAAATAGAAAAAAATAGTTTTTAATTATGAAAAATACAAAATAAATTCCTAAAAATTATTTTTAAGTCTGAAAATTTGTTTTTAATAATTTTTAATATATTTCATAAATATTTAATATTTTTGGAATATAAAAGGTATTTATTTAATTATAATATTAAATAAATTATTTAAAAATGGTTTTAATTCATGAAAAATCATGAAAAATTATATTATTGTGTTAGAAAATATTTTTAAGTTATTTTTCATGAATTTTAATATTTTGTGATGAAATTTCATTAATTAATTAATATTAATGATGTTTAAGTTATTTAATAAATATATTAAATAAATTATGGAAAATAAAATTTATGATTTTAAAAATCATTTAAAGTATTATAAAAATATTTTAAGATATAAAATATGACTTTTGATATTTTGTCATGATAAATATTATTAATTTAATATTAATGATATTAATTTATTATTGGTGATATTTAGTTTATTTAATAATTATATTAAATAAATTAGTTTAAAAATGATTTTATTATTTTAAAAATCATTTTAAATGAAGATAAAGTGTTTAAAGATATTTGAAGTTATAAAATATAACTTTTAATATTTAAGGGATATTTTCATTAATAATTTAATATTAATGATATTTATTTAATGATTAATTATTATAAAAATATTACTGTTATACTTGCCAAAATATTAAAGTTATTGTTAATAACTTAATATATTTTTAAATCATTAATATTCTACTTAAATGATTTTTAAAGTAATTAAAATTATTTTTAAATCATCACCATTAATATCTAAATATTAATGAAATTATTATCAAAATTTTAAAAGTCATTAATTATAACATAAAACATTTTTCTCATTTTTAAATGATTTTTAATTCAATAAAATCATTTTTAATTCATTTATTTAATATAATAATTAAATAAATCTAATATCATTAATATTAATTTATTAATGAGAATTCTCCAAAAAATATAGAAAATTATATTTTATAATTCAAAATATTTTCTCGCACTTAATTCTCATTTAAAATGATTTTTAAATCAATAAAATCATTTTTATCTTATTTATTTAATTTATTAATTAAATAAATCTAATATCATTAATTTTAATTTATTAATAAAAATTCTCCAAAAATATTAAAAGTTACATTTTATAACTCAAAGTATTTTTAAATACATTATTCTTATCTAGAATGATTTTTATATAATTAAAATCCTTTTTATCTAATTTATTTAATACACTAATTAAATAAATTAAATTGCATTAATATTCAAATAATTATAATTATTAATTAAAAATATTCCAAATAGTCAGAAAGTATTTTTCATAATTTAAAATAAATTTTAAAACCATTTTTTGTAATTTTATAATTTATTTTCTATTTTTAAGTATTTTCCAGAAAATCAAAAAATAAAATAAATAGAAATCATCGCTAAAGGGCTTTAGCGACACAAAGCGTCGTTGTTGGTGTTCTTGAGCCTCAAGAACACTAACAGCTTCGTGTTCCAGGTGCCCTGTTTGACCGGATTTTAGTCTTAGTGTAATTCGATTCTGGGCTATCTCTAACTGTGATCGTGTAGTGTTTATGTAACACTACAACAAATAACCATCACTGTGGACTAACAACAAACACACTAGGAGATCTGGGCAATCAAAACTCTTGTCAGACCATACCTGGGTTTTCCCCAGAAACCCAGAACTCAACTAGTCACTTCGATGGTCAATTAAGTTTATGTTTCAGTCATTGTATGGGTATTATTAAGGTTCATAACTATAGTACATATGCCCAGTAACATTTATACATTAACAGAGCAATTCAAATATAAGGGAATCACAAGCAAATAATATGGTTAAACCATGACAGAATCATGGATTAACCGTTTTCTGGGTTTTCCAGAAACGGTAATCATGATTGACATGCCCAGTTTGACCAACTGCTACGCTTGATCTACGACTTATTTGTGGGTTCGAATGTAAGACCCCAACTTTTATAAATAAAAATGAATTTTCTATAAATATTATTTTTGAATATTATGGAGTAAATTTGATATAATGTTATAGTTGTGGGTAATATTTATAAATTTTGCAAAGTACGCAAGTTGTTATACAATATTCGATTGGTCATGGAATATTCGTTTTAACAGGGAATATTCGTGCAACGACACAATCATTGGTGGACCCCACAACAGAATTATTGTCGGATTGAGAAAACGACAAAAAATACTTTATGAAAATAACGACAGAAGTTTTACCGTTAATTGTTGAAATACCCGGTGTTAAAAGTACAGTAATATGCGTGGTTGCATAGTAGCACACGGTATTGATTATTGATGCTTACGTGAGAAGTCACTCAGTTTTGTTCAATTATTGTCACGGTAATTGATGCATAGTATCTCACGTTATTTGATTCAATTATTGTCAATATTTTATATATTATTAAATCAATAATTGAGACGATAAAGTTATTAATATTATTATTTACAATATTAACGATGTCTAGAAGTTCTGTCAAGAAGAGGTTTGGTCACCTATTTGGGCACCAATAGGGATAAATCCTTATTAGAAAGCCCCATCTTTCCTGGGAACGACTTGGTCGATTAATATTGTGAATTATAATAATGATGATAAATGTTGTTAAAAATATTGAGTATTTATTTGGACACCCATTTACCTATTTTTCAAAATAATCGGTAGAATATTATTCAGTATATATATTATATGAGATCCACCTATGATGGTGGTATGTTGGTGGAGGAAACATGCAGGGCCATGTTGGAAGAAAAGAAAAAAATGTGTGGGGATGGGGGGAAGAAAAATGAGATGGAGGGAGAAAGAAAGAATTGGACGGGAGGGTGTATTAATATTATTATATATATATGGAAAAAATGTGTGTACACAGCTGTGTATTACACAGTAGGTTATAGCGATGATTTTTTGGGCTATAGCGACGGTTTCACCCGTCGTCATAGCTATCTGGGCTATGGCGACAGTTTACCGTCGCTATAACCCAAAAAATCTGTCGTCCTAGGCCTACTGTGTAATACACAGCTGTGTATATACATATAGCCCTATATATATATAAACATGTGGGTGTAATATATATATATATATATATGTTATATGCCATGTCGTATAAGGCATGGTAGAAATTATATATATATATATATATATATATTATTTTATTTTAAAGATTTTGCTTTAAATATGGATTGTCCGATTAAAAATAAATCAATCTGGACCATTCATGATTTAGTTACTATGCATTCCATTTTTCTATAAATAGAAGCTCATTCCTTCATTATTTCTGATGAATTCACTGAAACTCTAGAGAGAGTAATTATAGAGAAGCTATAGAAAAGTATTCTGCTCCTTCCCTATCCTTATATTCAATTTCTTTTACGGTAAGGGGTATTATTTCTTTTGTATTCATGAAGAGAACTTTTGTTATTCCATTCTTTATTATTCTGCTGGAATAACCAGTATATGCGGACTACCCTATACTTGGTGACATTCTTCTATTATTCCGTCTTTATTATTATTATTCTGTTGAAATATCATGTCTGTGCGTTTACGCCGGACCTGGTTCCATCTTTATTATTATTCTGTTGGATTATCCTGTTTGTGTGTTTACGCCGGACCTGGTTCCGTCTTTATTATTCTATTGGAACATCCCGTCGGTGTGAATTTCGCCTGACCTGGTTCCGTTACTTATTAATCTGTTGGAATAACATGTCTATGCGAAGTACCGCATGCATGGTGATTTCTTTTGTTATTCCATTCGTTATTATACTCAGTTGGTTAAAGTTTTGACTTCTATACTCAATGAAATTAGTGGAATACCCTTGACATTTGCGCTTCATCCAGTATCTTTTCATGAATATATTCTTCTGAGCATTCTTGAATTTTACTCTACAAAGAAATATCATGTTGACAATTTGGACGTTATTGGTTCAGGGATAAATTAATTCTTGAACTTGTTTTATTGAATTCTTATATCATTGTCATCATCTTCATGTTTATATTATGTTGAACGTCATCTGTGGCCTGTAGTGCATAGATGGACTTGGTATGATTATGACCAGGGATTATTCGGTGTAATCATGACCGTAATGTTACAAATGATGTGGAAAAAGTCATCATTGGCCTGTAGTGCATTGATGGATAGTTGTTGACATGATCATGACCATTAATGAATACACAAATATTCTTGGCATGTAGTGCATGGATAATTGTGGTTGTGATACTAAAGAATATCCTTGGCCGTAGTGCAGGGGTGATTCTATGATGTGGATTATTTATTAAGCTGAGTCCCAGCGATAAAAGTCATGAAAATTCTTTTAAATCATAGAAGATAGTAGATTTTATTCTCTACTTGACTCTTCTAATGGATTGCTTATTCCGCTGAGTTAAACTTGATGTTTGTTATATTGTATCAGTTTAACACTGTTTAAGACTAATGATAATTTATTCTACATTATCTTAGTCATAATATTTCTTACTAGGCTAGTTGAGCTCACCCTTTCTTTCATTGTTCTCTTCAGGAAATGAGAATATAGCTAGGACGAGTCGGGGAACGGAGTGATGGACTAGATGATAGTATTAGTAGTCCTCACTATTCTGTTAAATAGTATGACAATAAATGTAATGAGGACCCCATTGAGTTTGTATATTGTCTAGATGATAATATTTGTATTAAACTCACAGCATATGTTTAGTCGTATTTTAAACGACTGTTGTATAATTAAGTTGTATTTAAATTTTGTACCATATATTTGGCGACTCAAGATGGGTGATGTATACCTATTTTGGGGGCGTCATAGTTGGTATCAAAGCTTAGGGATATGATCCATGGCTTAGATGTGAGAATAGAACTAGGAGGGGAGAGACGGGGAATTCCTTCGCTAGTATGATCTACCTAAGTTTTTTTTGTATTTAATTGGTCGGTCAGGATATAGGGATAATATGTTACATGTCAATTAACCTCTTATTTTGTGGCAGTATCTGAAAATGACATCCGAGAATGTTGAGAATAGCAATGGAGCACAGGCGACCGTTGATTCACCACATATCAATAATCAGGATAATGTGCATCAGAAATGTGACAATCCTCATGCAAACAACAACACTGGCTAAATAATGAATGATGGAATGTTCAGAGGCTTTATGCAATTCATGCAACAGCAGGCGAGAGCGACTCCTATCCAAAATATAGGTGGAAACACTGGAAACTCTCAGAAGGTCACCGCTAAACAGTTCAAGGAGCTGGGACCACCGGAGTTTATTGGAGAGCCAAAACCACTTAAGGCGGAAGCATGGATAAAGCAGATCACCAAGATATTTGATGTCTTGGGATGCTCCGAGGAGCAAAAGGTTCCCTTTGCCGCCTTTATGCTGCGAGGAGAAGCAGATTACTGGTGGGAATCGGTAAAGCGTACTTAACCTGCCGCACTGAAAATTTCTTGGGAGAAGTTCCAAGAACTATTCAACGACAAGTACTTTCCCGAAAGTATTCGTCACATGAAGGAGGTGGAGTTCATCAAGTTGGAGCAGAATAACATGACCGTGTCGCAGTACGAAGCAAAGTTTGCCTAGTTGTCTCGGTTTGTGTCCCACTTGGTGGATAATGAAGAGAGAATGACACAAATGTTTTTAAGAGGTTTAAAGCCGGAGATACGTCAACATCTTATTTCTCATAAACTGTGTTTGTATTCAGATGTTATAAATAGGGCTCAGTTAGTAGAGCGCGATAACGAGTCAATGCAACCAAAAGAGAGCAGCCGGCAAAATGATAATACCAATGAGAGCAGTCATCGAAGCGGTGACAACAAGCGTGGAGGGAATCAACAGGCCAGAAGTGGTAACCACTTCGGTGGTAATCAGGGTCAAAACAATAAGAATGTACATTTCAAGAAGAGGAGATTCAATCATGATGGAAAGAACTCAGCACCAGCACCCGTTGTTAAGGAAGGAGAAAGACCACCTATCATATGCTTCAAATGCGGAGGAGAGGGACACATCAGTCCAAATTGCGCGATGTCGTCAAAAGCATGTTATAATTTTGGAAGAGAAGGTCACTTTGTCCGATTTTTTCGTTCACCAAAAACAAGTTCATCCAGGATGGAGGCACCAAATGCCGTCCCAGAAAAGTCAAAGTAGGTAGTGCAAGAGAGAGCGTTTGTTGATAACTCCCAGAAAGCAAGGAACCCGAATGAGGTCATCACGGGTAAGCTTATCATAAACTCTAGCAAAGTCTATACTTTATTTGATACCTGTTCTACCCATTCTTTTATTTCTCCTACTTGCGCTCAACGATTAAATTTGACTCCGGAGAAATTAGACTTTGACTTATCTGTGGAAACTCCATTGGGAGAAACCTTTATTATATCCACTGTTTATAAGTCTTTTTTGGTTCAAATCGGTACCCTCATATTACCTGTCGATCTTATTTCATTGAAAATACTTGCATTTGACGTGATTCTAGGGATTGATTGGTTAACTACTTATCATGCAAAAATTGATTATTTTCATAAAGTTGTTAGCTTTCATATTCCTAATCAACCTATTATGTGAATTCAAGCGACCAAACCATTAAAATCAATCATGGTCATCTCAAGCCATAAAGATATTCGTTTATTGAAAAACGGATGTCAAGCTTTCTTAGCTCATGTCACGGATCTAAACAAAAATACGTCAGTTTTGAATGATATTTCTTTTGTTAATAAATTCCCTGGCTTATTCCCTGAAGAACTTCCTGGCCTACCCCCAGAGTGTGAAATTGATTTTTGTATCGACCTTGAACCCAGTACAAAACCCATTTCCAAAGCCCCATATCGAATGGCTCCTATTGAACTTCAGGAGTTAAAGACCCAACTGCATGAATTGTTAGACATTGGCTTTATTCATCCTAGTACTTCTCCTTGGGGTGCTCTTGTTTTATTCGTGAAGAAGAATGATGGGAGTATGCGACTTTGTATTGATTATCGGGAGTTAAATCATGTCACCATCAAAAATAGGTACCCATTGCCACGTATTGATGACCTGTTTGACCAGTTGCAAGGAGCCAAATTCTTTTCAAAGATTGATCTTCGTTCCGAATATCACCAATTGAAGATTAGAACAGATGACATTCCAAAGACGACTTTCAGAACTCGATACGGGCATTATGATTTCCTAGTTATGTCCTTTGGATTGACTAATGCTCCTGTTGCCTTCATGGATATAATGAACCGAGTATTCAAGGAATATTTAGATCACTTTGTGGTCGTCTTTATTGATGACATCCTTATTTTTTCCAAAAGCCGTGAAGATCATGAGCAACACTTGAGGCTGACACTCCAAAAGCTTCGTGAATACAAGCTTTATGCCAAGTTGAAAAAATGTGAGGAAGTAGCAATCCTTGGGCACGTAGTATCAAGTCATGGAATATCTGTTGACCCGGCAAAGATTGAAGCAATTCAAAGCTGGGAGCAACCTAAATCAGTGACCGAAGTACGTAGCTTTCTCAGTTTAGCTGGTTATTATCGGAGATTCGTGGAAGGATTTTCTCGAATCGCTACTCCATTAACTCAGCTGACTCAAAAAGATACAAAGTTCGGTTGGAACGAAGAATGTGAGAAGGGTTTTTAAGAACTCAAGAGGAGACTCATTTCAGCACCTGTTCTGACAATACCATCTGGCTTTGAGGGATTTGTTATCTATAGTGATGCTTCGGGCAATGGGTTGGGATGTGTTCTCATGCAACATGGAAAAGTCAAAGCCTATGCCTCAAGACAACTCAAAGAATATGAGAGGAATTATCCTACTCATGATCTAGAGTTGGCAGTTGTTGTCTTCACACTAAAGATTTGGAGGTATTACTTGTATAGGGAGAAGATGGAGATCTTTACGGATCATAAAAGTCTCAAATATTTCTTCACTCAAAAGGAACTCAACATGCGATAACGGTATTGGCTTGAACTGTTGAAAGATTATGATCATACCATCCAATACCATCCTGGAAAAGCGAACGTGGTAGCTGACGCATTGAGTAGAAGATCAGATGCAAGTACAAGTGCGATATTGTCAACACAAAGGCCCATTTTGTGTGACTTGCAAAGGATGGAGATAGAGTTAAAGACTCCAGGGACCCATGTGATGATGATGAATATACGAGTAGAACCGACTTTAATTGATAAAGTTAAAGATGCTCAAGCTACAGACCTAAAGCTGATGCGTATGAGGAAGAAAGTACAAGAAGGTGATATGCCGGAAGCAAGAATCGATGAAGAATGAATACTTCGAGTCAACTCCAGACTTTGTGTTCCTAACGACCCTAATTTAAAGTATAAAATCATGATGGAGGCGAACAACACACCGTTTGCAATCCATCCTGGGAGTACCAAAATGTATCATGATATTCGTCATACATTTTGGTGGAGCAATATGAAGAGAGAGATAGCGTTGTTTATCTCAAAGTGTCTAACTTGTCAACGAGTTAAAGCGGAGCATCAAGTACCAAAAGGTCCATTGCAACCACTTAAAATTCCATAATGGAAGTGGGAACACATTAACATGGATTTCGTTACTGGTCTTCCTAAGGTTTCTCAAGGTATAGATACGATTTGGGTCATTGTTGATAGATTGACCAAGTCTGCTCATTTCTTACCGATACGAGAAACGTATACACTTGAACGTCTTGCTCGTATGTACATAAATGAGATTGTAAGACTGCATGGTATGCCAGTATCCATAGTTTCTGATTGAGACCCAAGATTCACTTCACGATTTTGGGTTAGTTATAGAAAGCTATGGGAACAAATTTACAATTTAGCTCGGCATATCATCCTTAGACGGACTGACAGTCGGAGAGGACTATTCACACTCTTGAAGATCTATTAAGACTTTGTGTCCTTGATTTCAAGGGAAGTTGGGACAAGTTCTTACCATTGGTGGAGCTTTCCTACAACAACAGTTATCAAGCAAGTATTGGCATGGCTCCATTCGAAGCGTTGTATGGAAAGAAGTGTCGTTCTCCAGTATGCTGGGATGAGGTGGGTGAAGCAACTTTGTTGGAACCGGAGTTGGTACGTATGACTACGGAAAAGATTCAAACGATCCGACAACGTATAAAAACCTCACAAGATCGACAAAAGAGTTATGCTGATCTTCAACGAAAGGACATGGAATTTGATATAGGAGATCATATGTTATTACGAGTTGCTCCGTGGAAAGGAGTTACGAGATTTAGAAAGAGAGGAAAGCTCAATCCTCGATTCATCGGCCCATTTTTAATCCTCGATCGAGTAGGAACTGTGGCCTATAGACTCGTTTTACCGCCAAGTATGTCTCGTGTTCATAACATTTTTCACATATCCATGTTACGTAAATATGTGAAAGACCCGAACCACATTATTTAGTTAGATCCGGACGAAATATCGGAAGATTTGATGTATGAAGAGGTTCCTGTTCAAATCTTGGATAAGAATGAACATATTCTACGCTCCAAGGATATACCTCAAGTCAAAGTTTTGTGGAGAAACCACGATATTGAGGAAATGACTTGGGAGTTAGAATCTGAAATGAAATCAAGCTATCCTTACCTCTTCGACATACCAGGTACGTACCCTAATTTCGAGGGTGAAATTTCATAAGAATGGGAGGTTGTAAGACCCCAACTTTTATAAATAAAGATGAATTTTCTATAAATATCATTTTTGAATATTATGGAGTAAATTTGATATAATGTTATAGCTGTGGGTAATATTTATAAATTTTGCAAAGTACGTAAGTTGTTATATAATATTCGATTGGTCGGGGAATATTCGTTTTAACAAGAAATATTCATGCAACGGCACAATCATTGGTGGACCCCACAACAGAATTATTGTCGGATTGAGAAAACGACAAAAAATACTTTATGAAAATAACGGCAGAAGTTTTACCGTTAATTGTTGAAATACCCGGTGTTAAAAGTACAGTAATATGCGTGGTTGCATAGTAGCACACGGTATTGATTATTGATGCTTACGTGAGAAGTCACTCAGTTTTGTTCAATTATTGTCACGGTAATTGATGCATAGTATCTCACGTTATTTGATTCAATTATTGTCAATATTTTATATATTATTAAATCAATAATTGAGACGACAAAGTTATTAATATTATTATTTACAATATTAACGATGTCTAGAAGTTCTGTCAAGAAGAGGTTTGGTCACCTATTTGGGCACCAATAGGGATAAATCCTTATTGGAAAGCCCCATCTTTCCTGGGAACGACTTGGTCGATTAATATTGTGAATTATAATAATGATGATAAATGTTGTTAAAAATATTGAGTATTTATTTGGACTCCTATTTACCCATTTTTTAAAATAATTGGTAAAAGATTATTCAGTATATATATTATATGGGATCCACCTATAATGGTGATATGTTGGTGGAGGAAACATGTGGGGCCATATGTTGGAAGAAAAGAAAAAAATGTGTGGGGATGGGGGGAAGAAAAATGGGGATGGGGGGAAGAAAAATGAGATGGAGAGAGAAAGAAAGAATTGGACGGGAGGGTGTATTAATATTATTATATATATATATATATATATATATATATTATATTTTATTTAAAAGATTTTTCTTTAAATATGAACCGTCCGATTAAAAGTAAATCAATCTGGACCGTTCATGATTTAGTTACTATGCAGTCCATTTTTCTATAAATAGAAGCTCATTCCTTCATTATTTCTTACGAATTCACTGAAACTCTAAAGAGAGAAATTATAGAGAAGCTATAGAAAAGTATTATGCTCCTTCCCTACCCTTATATTCAATTTCTTTTACGGTAAGGGGTATTATTTCTTTTGTATTCATGAAGAGAATTTTTGTTATTTCATTCTTTATTATTTTGCTGGAATAACCAGTATACGCGGACTACCCTATACTTTGTGACATTCTTCTATTATTTCGTCTTTATATTATTCTGTTGGAATATCTTGTCTGTGCATTTACGCCGGACCTGGTTCCGTCTTTATTATTCTATTGGAACATCCCATCAGTGGGAATTTTGCCTGACCTGGTTCTGTTACTTATTAATATGTTGGAATAACCTATCTATGCGAAGTACCGCATGCATGGTGATTTCTTTTGTTATTCCATTCGTTATTATACTCAGTTGGTTAAAGTTTTGACTTCTATACTCCATGAAATTAGTGGCATATCCTTGACATTTGCGCTTCATCCAGTATCTTTCCATGGAAATATTCTTCTGAGCATTCTTAAATTTTACTCTACAAAGCAATATCATGTTGACAATTTAGACGTTATTGGTTCAGGGATAAATTAATTCTTGAACTTGTTTTATTGAATTCTTATATCATTGTCATCATCCTCATGTTTATATTATGTTGAAAGTCATCTGTGGCCTGTAGTGCATAGATGGACTTGGTATGATTATGACCAGGAATTATTCGATGTAATCATGACCGTAATATTACAAATGATGTAGTGCATTGATGGATAGTTGTTGGCATGATCATGACCATTAATGAATACACAAATATTCTTGGCATGTAGTGCATGGATAATTGTGGTTGTGATACTATCCTTGGCCATAGTGCAGGAGTGATTCGATGATGTGGATTATTTATTAAGCTGAGTCCCACCTATAAAAGTCATGAAAAATCTTTTAAATCATAGAAGATAGTAGATTTTATTCTCTACTTGACTCTTCTAATGGATTGTTTGTTCCGCTACAGTTAAACTTGATGTTTGTTATATTGTATCAGTTTAACACTGTTTAAGGCTAATGATAATTTATTCTGAATTATCTTAGTGATAATATTTCTTACTGGCTAGTTGAGCTCACCCTTTCTTTCACTGTTCTCTTCAGGAAATGAGAATATAGCTAGGACGAGTCGGGGAACGGAGTGATGGACCATATAATAGTATTAGTAGTCCTCACTATTCTATTAAATAGTGTGATAATAAATGTAATGAGGACCCCATTGAGTTTGTATATTGTCTAGATGACAATATTTGTATTAAACTCATAGCATATGTTTAGTCATATTTTACACGACTGTTGTATAATTAAGTTGTATTTGAATTTTGTACCATATATTTGGCGACTCAAGATGAGTGATGTATACCTATTTTGGGGGCGTCACATCGAAAGCAGTGGAATCAAAGAGAATATAACAGGCTACAACATAGACATCATAACATCAATATATCACCTAACACCTGACAGATCTGGTCATTATAAAACGTTGTCAGACTCATTTTTTTCAAATTTCTGGGTTACCCAGATTTTGACTGGTCAACTTCAGTCAAAAGCTTTTGACCGTTAATAACTCATGATCTAGACATCTAATGACACTGATTCCACGTGAAGCTTAAAGACCACAATCATATGTGGCCACTGACATTGCTTGTCAGACCACAAAAATTGCTCAAGAACAGATTTTGAAAAACATCATTTTAAGGCACTTTGATGTTATGGATTCATGATAGATCATCATAGATCTTCATAAAACATCCATTAACAAGATTCTAAACACAAAAACACAAAAGTTTTCTAAGCATACAAGATCAAATTAGATTTTAGGGTTTATACCTTCTTGTTCCAATTCTTGATCTATGTTCTCCAATATGTTATTGTTTGATCTATGGCTATTTCTAAGACTGATATATGACTGATCTACTTGCTATTTTTGGAGCTTTGAGAGAGAATAAGAGTTGGTGAGAGCAAAAGACTAAATGGCTAATGTTTATGGACTTTCTCTCTCTAAATCTCTTATATATTGTGTTATGTTGCTTTGGATCTGTGAATTTCAGCTGAGAGGCTGAGATGTTGTGTCTCAAAGTCAATTTAGTGGTTCACCAACTAAAGGTGTTGGTGAATTTTGTAAGTTACATAATTAAAAATCCAAAAAGGGTATTTTGGTCTTTTTCCTTCCAATTTTAATGGCATACTTGGAATTTTCACAAACCCTTAGGGTTTAACCCTAAGGTTCAAACCCTTAGGGTTTAACCCTAATGTTCTAACCCTTAGGTTTTAAATTACTCCAATTCTAGAAGTTTCTAATTATGGTTTAAAAATAGAAAATTAAGAATTTCGAAAATGTAATTAGGGTTTTAAATAGAAATTAATATTTCTAAAGTATAATCAAGGTTTCCTAATTATATTAACACATAATAATCATATTAGGCTTGCTAATTAGGATTAGGGTTTCTTAATTAGGGTTTTAATTAGAAAAATAAAAATTCTAAATTACAATTAGGGTTTGTAAAATAGAAATTAAGATAACTAAAATATAATTAGGGTTTTCTAATCATATTTATGTTTAATAAACACATTCATCTTACTAATTAGGATTAGGGTTTCCTAATTTAGGGTTTAGGATTCCCGAATATAAAATTAGGGTTTCCCGGCATATAATTAGGGTTTAAAACTGTACAATCAATTTTTTAAATCTGAGATTAGGGTTTCTAATCCCTTATTAGGGTTTATTAATTTTAAACCTTATCCGATCAATCATTGATCAATAAATCTCTTCGGTACAAATATATACTCATTAATATAATTATATTAATTATATTTTATATCGAATCCCTTTCCAGAAATTAGGGTTAGGGTTTCTATTATCCGTTAAGCACAATTCTGCTCTAATTTTATTAGTCAATGCACCAATTGACCTTCTCGAGACTCGTATCACAGATACTTGTCACCAAATTGATAATTAATATAAATATTAAATATAAAAAAAATTATTCATAAAATTTTGATTATTCGAAATCTCGGGTTATCACAGTCACCATACAGGTTATTATTACGTTGGCAATAATTTTAAAAGCATATTATAAAATTATAAATAGTGAGTGGCATCTACTAATGCATCACTGCTACCCAAGTAATAATAATATCGATGATTCGATGCAACCTTTTCGAGACCAATGTTTCAATGTAATTTAATCCTTTGAACCTTAATATCCTAGATTAAACTCGAGTCATGGAATGTGGCATACTCTTCATAATTTAATCTTAGTTTTTCTTGATCAATGAGTAGACTATATGAAACAAATCACTATTTGAGCATGGCCATGCATTTCATTGTCCTACTCAATCAAGAGGCCTATGGATATCACCCCTAATACATAGGAGGGTTAAATTCCATCAAGATCACTCATATTCCTCGCACAATTCATGATGTACCCAATAATCAACTTTATAGTCCACCCTATTAAAGGTGACATTTGATGACATAAAAGTACATAAATTCCCGTGTAGTAATATAATGATTTCAGATCGGAGGATCATTACATCATTGTCACTATGAGAATCGCTAATGACACTTCGCATAATGCTCCATATGGAATTCTCATGGTGGGTCTGTCTAGTACATGTACATATGCATTGACTTAATATCTCATATATTTATGACCAATGAGATTTGGCCATCAGTCAATCCACATATTAGTCTCAATGCATCATTGTTGTCCCATCAACAATGATACTCGACTAGGGACATTTAAGAGCAATGATACTAATTATAATTATATAATCTCATGTTCAAGTCACACACTTGAAACTATATAATTTGTATCACTATTCTAAGGAATTTTATTATGTTAACATTTATATAACGCGGTAAATAAAACCATAATAAAATCATTCATTTATTCAATCAAATATAATATCAAAATGTTAAGCAATTATATCAAATAATTGGCCTCTAAGGCATAAACTCTAACAATGGGCACCTCCGTTTCTTCAAATTCATCTCCAAATTTTAAGTTTGACTTTTCTCTGAAAAAGTCAATTGTTGATTTTGACCAAAAAGTCAACCCCAACACATTTCGTGTTTAGAGTCTATCCTTACTAATTTTGACGTTCCAGACGCAACCAAGTAGTCTGTGCTATAAAATTGTTTCCCTAACTCAAATTTTGAGTTTTAACTTACTCCTTTTTTTTATTATTAATCATATCAACTAATCATCTTATTATTCATTTCATTTTTTTACTAGTACATAAATTAAATACTAGCATTCTTCAATTACTATAAACTTTAAGTTATTTAATTCTCATTCCTAATATATAATATAAGGCTAAATAGTTTTCTTTTATTTGTTTATATAATAAACAAATATAAACAATCACATAAATCCTTCATGAAAATTTTAAATCCAAACTCTATTTCCAGTCTAGGTCTTATTATCTAACATGGGTTTGTTGAACACGTACTTGAGAGGATCCACGTGGGATATAAAATGGGTTGTGTGTCCATAGAGGTAATGTTGTAACCTCATGGAGGCCCATGCTAAAGCACATCACGTCTTTTCGATCAGAGTGTACTTATGTTCACTGCTGCTGAATCTTTTGCTGAGGTAATAGATAGCTCGTTCTTGGCCTCTATTGTCTTTCTGTCCCAGCATGTAGCCCATGGCATTGTCACTTACGGACAGATACATGAACACGGGAATATCATCCCTTGGTGGTACCAAGACGGGAGCTTTGACTAGTTGTTTCTTGATTGTGAGGAAGGCATTTTGGCACTCATCATTCCATTTCATGGAGGAGTTCTTCCTTAATAGCTTGAAGATTGGCTCACAGGTTGCTGTGAGTTGGGAGATAAACCTGCTGATGAAGTTGATTCTTCCCAAAAATCCCCGTATTTCCTTCTCCGTCTGAGAAATGGGCATTTCAGTGATGGCTTGGATTTTTGTAGGATCCAGCTCTATCCCTTTGTGGCTGACTAGAAATCCTAGCAACTTGCCTGATTTGACGCCAAAGGCGCACTTAGCTGGATTCAACTTCAAGTTGTACTTACGCAATCTGTTGAACAACTTTCTGAGATGGTCTATATGGTCATCCTCCTTTCGGGACTTGAAAATGATGTCATCCACGTAGATCTCAATCTCTTTATGTATTAAGTCATGGAAAAGAGCCATCATAGCTCATTGATAGGTAGCTCCGGCATTGATGAGGCCGAATGACAACCGTCTATAGCAAAAAATTCCCCAAGGAGTGATGAAAGCAGTTTTCTCACGATCTTCCTCGGCAACCATGATCTGATGGTACCCCACAAAGCAATCAGCAAAGGAGTACATGTCGTATTGCACAGTATTGTCAATGAGAATGTGGATAAATGGCATGGGAAAGCTGTCTTTTAAGCAAGCTTTGTTCAAGTCCCGGTAATCCACGCAAACTCGCACCTTCCCTCCAGGTTTAGGTACAGGCACGATGTTGGATATCCACTCAAGATATGTAGACACCATGATGATGCCAGCTTAAAATTGTTTCATAATTTTTTCTTTCACCTTTAAACTCCACTCAGGTTTCAATCGCCTGAGTTTCTGCTTGCCTGGCTTAAATCCCTCTTTAATGGGAAGGCGATGAAGGACAATGTCAGTGGACAAACCCACCATATCTTCATGAAACCCTGCAAACACATCCTAGAATTGGGTTAATAGCGTAACCATGTCATTTCGTTGGTTTGGGGTAAGGTCTGAACCAATCTGGATTAACTTAGGGCTTTCTAAGATTCCGAGATTGAAAGAAGTGGTTTGATCAAGGTTGGGTTTGGGTTTGTCTTTGACCCATTCTTGAATTTCTGGAGGCACCTCAATGTCATCCTGTATATATCCATCAAGGCTGAATTCATCTCTATATCAAAGGTACAATCCCTGTGTAGGAGAGGCATCGTATCTGCAACTACATGCACATCTAAATTCAGAGTCCTGAAACAAAATATGCTTTCACTTAGTATATATGAAATGTGTTGATCATACACAGTGTTAGCATATACTGACAAAATAAACTACTAATACTGTACAGAAAAGTAAGCAGTTATTATATCTACAGGGCAGAAAGAGTTCTGCCCGTTTTACCCTCGTCGACTAAAGCAAAGAATGTTGTTCCAATTGTCAAGGGTAAAGTCCAGGTGGACCGTAGTGATGGAGGGATTGTCATCATCCTCCCTGTTCCGAATGATGGCCATTACGTCTGGGAAATCATCGTCTGGGGTGTATCGGTTGGTATGTTCATCATGAACGATGATGCGTATATCGGACATCATCCGTATGACGTCTTGCTTGATTCTTCGTTCCTCTTCTTCCACTGTGGGATTTGGAACAAAGATTTCTTTCTCCTTCACCGGTATCAGCTTGGGAAATAGCATAGCCACTACATTGGTTGGCACCTTTATGGGAGGTTGTGCAGACTCGGAGTTTGAAGGTGAAGCTAAACGCCGCATAGTTGAAGCTGAAGGAATCTGTTGATGCTTATGAGGATTCCTGTGACTAGAGCTGGCAGAATAGCCTAGTCCAGCTGTTCCAGCTTCCTTGGTTAAGCGAATAGGGTACTTGATACCCTGGCAATCTTTACCCAACCCTTGTCCCGGCTTATGACCCAACGACATCATTTCTTGAGTAGCCGACATTACCTCGGCAGAAATTTTGGGTTCGGGCAATGGTGCTCCAATAGCATGGTATTGGGTGTTACTTATTTCCAAAGCATGAAATTGACTGGTTCAATGTCTGCATTGGCATTGATGAACGGTGTGTCCCCGTGTTGAGGACGCTCTGGTTCAGTGTTGACCTTGACTAGGCTATTGTTGATAATGTACTTCAATTATTGATGAAGGGTGGAGGGGGACTGCCCCGGCCATATGAATCTATGGTCGTCCCAAGACCAGGTAGTATCCCGAATCTATCTTGACCACGTGGAAAGATACGCAGAATGTATGAGGACCAATTTCGATTGGCAGATCAATTACTCCGACCGAATTACGGCGGGCTCCATCAAAAGCTTTGATGATAGTATGGCTACTCCGAATTCGGTTGAGATTGATATTCATCTTCACCAAGGTAGCGTATAGGTAGATATTCAGAGAGGAACCTCCATCTATTAAGACTCCAACTACCATATATCCGGAGGACAAGATCGTAATGTGCAACGGTTTACAATGACCAGTCCCTTCAGGCAGTATATTATCATCAGCGAAGGATATCACATTGTTATTGAAAATGTGATCAACCATATGTTGAAACTTTTCCGTATCCACTGATGTCGGGAGATAGGCTTCTTCCAAAACTATTAGCAAGACCTTCCGGTGATTCTCGGAAGTTAGGACCAAGTCCAAAATTGATATTTGTTGTGGAGCTACTTTCAAGATTAAAACCACCGTAGCTTCATTATGACCCACAGCGCGGAGGAATTTTTTAATCTTCTCCATGGGTATTTTCCCCTTTGATTTGGTGGTGGGCTTCATCACCCGATGGGGGAGATACAGTGGATTTTCCTTCGACACTGCAGCAGTTGTATATGAGGTGGATCCTTCACCTTCTCCATAATTCCACGAAACCTTGCGCAAGCTAACAATAGGATATTGTGCTCTGCATGACAAGTTGATTGGCTCGGGAGCGGCCACTTTCAAAGGATTGTTGCCTCCCTTGAGTTGAATTATTGGCGTTGTGAGTAAGGTATTAATCCCCTCAGCTTCAGTGGATATGACTGCTACCACACCTTTCCACTTAGTAGGGCCTGCATTCTCACTTGCACGTAACACAGTGTCATTATCTGCCAAGCGCAGTACACCACTGTCGATTAGATTTTGAATAAGGTGGCGGAGTGCCCAACATTCTTCTATGCTGTGACCACGAGACTGGGAGTGATACTGACATACTCCATCAGAGTTGTACCGTCCCGAACGGGGGTTGATTGGAGGTAGAAGGGAACTAATCCTTCCTTCATTGATTAACATATGACGAATTTCTTCCATGGGTTGGCCCAAATAGGTGAATTCCCTTTTGTTAGCGAAATCCTGACGGGCTTTGGCATTTGCTCTATTCGTCACTTTGTCTTCCAGCATTTCAATTTCTGAAAGTGACGAGGGAATATTCATGACAATAGGTAGGAGACTGGCATGCTCTTGGCTGATTAACTGCCGAGTCACCTGATGCTGATAAGTCACCAGTTCCGTCAATTGCTCAATTTGTTTGCAGAGAGCTTTGATCTTTCGTTCCATTGTGAATTGGAACTTGACATAATCCCATCTGTCATCACCGTCTTTGAGGGTCTGGGAAGAATCACAGCTAAAATTGGAACTCAATCCATTGCTCCAATTAATCATATTGACCTCTTCTTCTTTGTGTTGAGGAAGAGGGTTGTCTTGAACATGAGGCTGATCTGGTTTAGTGACCACGATCTCTCCATTGTCTATCAAGTCCTGGATCTTATGTTTCAAGGCCCAACAATCCTGAGTATCATGTCCGGGTGCCCCAACATGATAAGCACATTTCCTAGCAGCATTGAAACCCGGTCCATTAGGGCTGGCTGATGGAAGAAGATGCGTAATTTTCTTCTGTGTTGTCAGAAGATTAAGAATGTTCTCGAGGGTATCCCCTAAGAGTGTAAACACTCGAGGGTGTTTGCCTTCTCCACCTTTTGGTATTGGAGGATTTGTAGACTGCGTTGGAAAGGGAGTGTAGTTTCTCCTTTGAATGAGCATGTTTTGATTGCCTTTTTGTCCCTGTAATATCAGGGAAACATCTTCTTCTTTCTTTTTATGGAACCTCCGAGGGTTGTTCCCATAATTTCTAGACTGGATATGATCAGCAACAACTTTGAGTGCAACTAGGTCTTGAATCTTTCTGGATTTCAATCCCATCTCAGCCATCTCCCCATGTTTGCCCATTTCAGAAAATGGTTTGCCGATGCCGGCTAAAACTCTCTCATAGAAGGGAGCTTCTTGTATGTCTATGAAAGTCATGACCATTTCTGATTCTGTCATGGAAGGACTAACTTGGGCAGCCAGGCGTCTCCACCTCTAAACATACTCTCTGAAAGACTCGTTAGACTATTTCTTGATCTTGGTAATTTAATACCGATCAGGAGCCATCTGAGTTTGAAAACTGTATTGAGTGAGGAAGGCATGTGTTAGCTCTTCCCAGCTGTGGATTTTGGAGTTGTCTAATCTTGTGTTCCACGAATGGGCTTCTCCAGTTAGACTCTTTTGGAACAATTGCATTCTGAGTTTTTTATCCTCTGCATAGGATCCGAGTTCTCTAATAAAGACTTTTAAATGTGTATAAGGATCTCCTAACCCGTCATATTTTTCAAAGTCAGGAGTTTTAAATTTTTCTGGGTAATGAACACCAGGAAAAATACACAGATCAGCATATGAAACACTCCTGTGTGTTCCAATTCCTTTGATAGCGTGAAGGGTCTCTTCCATTTGGAGGACTTTCTTTTTGATGTCACCACTGTCTGGATCTCCAGTGGGATGGGCAGCATCATGAGTTTTGTTGGTCGTATCTAACTGTGGTTCAGGTATGATAATGACTAGGATTCCTCCCTGTGTGGAGGATTCAGTATGTACGGGTATTTTCTGACCCTGTGTAGACTGGGGTAATTCTTTTAGTAGAACAGCCAAATCTGCAATCTGCTTGCTTAATCCGTGTAATTCTTTGCGAGAAACTGGATTAAGTTTAGTCTGGTCGGATGACAACATGATTAACTATAGGCCTGTTACCTTTTTGGACTTTGAACGGGTAGTAGGTCCAATTGATTCCCTACGAAAGACTTGCATAGTTTAGTCTTTAGGGGAGGTGTATAATAACACGTTATGTGATATGTCCATTTTAGGAATTTTATCCTGCAAAACGAATGTTAGTTGTTTGTAACATGTATGTGGACATATTTGCTTCATATTTCTCATTATATGGAGATAGATATGGAATAAAATTACAAGTAATTATGTTTACAAGTAATTAAAATGAGGGCATGAAGAGACTTTCCTCCGCTTTGGGTTTATCAAAGGCTGACCTATCTTAGGCTACTCTCGCGGCTTTTTGGCATGAAGGTTCCCAAATCATCGCAATCTACTTGACGGGAAGTTAATTCGGTCTTTCAACTGGAGTGAATTTGGGTGGTGCCTTTCCTGAGCCTCAGAGAATTAGTCTTCTCACGAGTCCAGTAATCAAACACCGACGGGATAGCCTCCTGGTGAAGGGACCACACAACAAACATTCACATACATCGTGTCTCACCATATAAAAATGATGACATGTGTGAAGCACTAATATCACAAGCAGATATGGTGCGAAGCACTAATATCACAAGCAGTTTATAGTGCGAAGCACTAGCATCACAAGTAGTTATAGTGCGAAGCACTAAGTGCAATAAGGAAATGCATCCGTACACATTCATCAAATATAAATGCAACATCCACATACAAGCAGATAACAGTTTTGAAAAGATTGAAATAGAGGCTTAAGTCCTCTTACTGGAGTCCTCAGCGGAGTCGCCACCTGTCGACGTCGGGATTTTTGTATGTCCCTTTCCGTTACTTGTTCTTTGGTGTTCTCATTTTAGGTGAGATTTATTTGAAAAAATAAGTGAAAAAGGTCCGACATGTATAATGTCGACGATGGGACTGTTAAGAGTCGCCAGTTGGTTTTTTAAATGGTTGTACCAACACAACCGAGAAAAGGTTTGCACATTAACCCAGTGGTGTGACACTGATATACGGGTCGATGAAACTGAGATTCGTTTAGGGTCCGGGGACTTGGTTATGCGGGGGAAAGGTGTTAGGCACCCCCCGACATCCATGTTACCACGGTGACCACCTCTTTTCAAGAAACTATTATCTGAGTATGCGTGTGGGGGGGGGGGGGGTCAATGTGCTGTTATATGAAAGTTGTGCGAGGCCTCATTCGAACCTATATACACAGGGTTTGAATTTATATGAAAATTCAGTTTTTAGGAAGATATGGTAGTGATGTTTTATAAAAGAGGTTTTTCAAACCCTGATGCTCAATAGGAATTGAGACCTTTTACACTCCCATTTTTATTAAGTGATCGACTTGATTGATTTTACTTTACGGATGCGAGGCATCCATACGAAAATAATATACAAAAATAATGCCGACTTCCTCGTGGGTATGGAAACCATCTGAGGAAATTCAGACACCACAGAATAATTTACAAGCTGCTTACAGCTAAAAATGTCCACCACGGGAACCGAATCTAGATCCAATGGGATGAATCTATTATCACATGATTCCTAGGCGCACAGAATACTGTAATTTATATGAAAGCAATAAGCAAGTATATATATATATATAAGCTGTAAATATATATATATATACAGACAGGATCACCAACCACGAAGCACCTCCATGGGGGATCAGAAATGTAAATAAAGCCGTAAGAGCGATCAACTGCCACGAAGGAAACTCCAGGCAGGACGAGAATAAATATATATATATATATATATATATATATAAGCGAGTAAACGCACCAGGCTCATCGAACAAAGTTCGACACACAATTAATATATATAAATGTATATATATATATATATATATATATATATATATATATATATATTAAAGCAATAAACGCTCCAGACCGAAGTCCAGGCTCATCGAACAAAGTTTGACACACAGTTAATATATATAAGTGTAAATATATATATATATATATATATATATATATATATATATATATATATATATATATTAAAGCAATAAACGCTCCAGACCGAAGTCTAGGCTGATCGAACAAAGTTTGACACACAGTTAATATATATAAATATATATATATATATATATATATATATATATATATATATATATATATATATATTAAAGCAATAAACGCTCCAGACCGATATCTAGGCTCAATCGAGGCATAACTCGATAATGTTAGTCAATATATGTGACAACCCGATATTTTCTATATAAATGAATCATAAATTTTGCGTATAATTTTTTTTTATTATTTATTAAAATAAATATGAATGATATGTGTCAAGGTAATGTGTAATTATAATTATGTGTGATAAATAAAATTTATTTATTACATTAAGTATTGCAAATAAATTTATTTTAGAATTATTGATTATTATCAATTATAATTTTTATACTAATTAATTCCTTATTGGAAATGTTTTATTAATTATTTTTCAAGGAAAATATAATCTTATATTATTTAAATAATATAGGAAATGATTTTAGAATAATTATTTATTTTAAAGGTAAGAATGCGTGAAAGGTATTATGTATGTATTTATGTGATGAATATAAAATATATTTATTACATGAATGATTATGGATAATTTTTAGAATTATTGCTCATTATAAATTATATTCTAATAATAATTAGTTTTATAGTAAAAAAAATGTTTTAATGTTTATTTTCCATGAAAATATGATAATTATATTAATCGAATAATATATGATATGAATATAGAATTTTTATAATACTTATTTTATTATATGAATTTTGTTCAAGATATTAAGTAAATTATTTCTACTTAATTATAAGGTTAATTATGACAGATAAATTAGATATGGAATCTAAACCCTAATTCTGGGTTTTGATCAAGGAATGAAAATAATAATATTATATTACGGTGTATTATGATCAAACCTTAGTAATAATGTTAAACCCTAATTTGATATCCAAATTAGAGTGCAAGATTGTTTTATAAGTGTGTTATATAATTTATGGCATGTATTAAATGTATTAATTAGTTAAACCCTAATTAAAGTTCTAGAAACCTTAATAATTTTTAGAAAACCCTAAATTATTAAAAACCCTAATTTTAAGTGTTAAGACCTTAATTTGGAACTCAGCTGTGAGTTCAAGACTGTTGTTTAACTGTGTTATACATTATATAATTTTGTTATTAAACCCTATTTAATATTTAGAAACCCTATTTAATAAATAAAAACACTAGTTTCAAACTGTTAAACCATAATTGATTTGAAACCCTAATGCGAAAGTCATACACGACTTTGAGAATTGGTTAAGCCGTTATGTAATCACGATAATGTGATTTATGATCGGTGTTATATGTATTAACCCTAATTAGGGAGAATCGTAATCATTTAAAATCCTTATTATTTTCCTAAATTATAAACCCTAATTTCAAAAGTTAGAAACCCTAATTTGCTTATTGTAAACCCTAATTGCCAGTTTGGAAAATGAAATGCTAATTAGTGTTGCTTAAACCTAATTAGGAAAGTGCCATAATTAAAGACCTAAATTAAATTAATAAACCCTAATTGGTATTTTTTTATTTTTTTATTTTATTTTACAAACCCTAAATTGGAAATCCTAAATTTTGTTTGCTTATAAAACCTAAATTGGCACAAATCCTAAACCCTAAGGGTTTGTCAAGATTACAAGATTGCCCTTAATTATATTTTGAAAATGACAAGAATACCCTTTTTAGCATTATTTAAGGAAACTTGCAAAATGGGCAACACTTTAGTTGGTCAACAACTTCAACAACTTCTAACCACTCCCTTGATACATAATTGACAGCACATCAGCTCTAGATCAACCAAATGCATGAATCTTGTGTCTATATAAGAGATTAGAGAGAGAAAATTGCATTTTTGTTCACTAAAATTTCACAACACTCAACCAACTCTCATTCTCTCTCAAACCTCCGAAATTTCCAAGCATTTCAGTTCCTTTATCAAGCCCCACGTTCATAATTAACAAAAACAGAAGCTAGAATCAAGATCAAAACCTAAAGAGGTATAAAACCCTAGTTTAATTTCTGTCCATAATCTGTCGTTAGATGTTGTGTTTAAGTGTTTAAATATGTTGTATGTAATGTCTAATGATGATCTGGGTTGCTAGATGTTAGATCCATAACATCTAGAGGCTCGGATTTGAAAATTTGTAGAATTTGGAAAAATGTATTTCTGTTGTCTGACATCAAATGTCAGGGGCTGTAGATTGTTGTGTGTTTATTGTTTTTGTTGTTTAAGTGTTTGATTATGTAGCCTTGTATGAGATCTTTAATCTGATTCAACAAGTAAAGTCCGATCTGTTGTATATTTAAAGATACTGATGGTCAAAGGTCGTTGACCGACCATGACTGAGGATAATCTGGGTAAACCCAGAAAGCTTTTGGTAGCTTCTGACAATATTTTTGTTGTCTAGATCTATCAGGTTTTATGTGTTTTGTTAATGTTATTGTATCATACGTGTAGCTTGTATAGTATACTACAAATTTGGGTCTTTATATGTCTACAAACATCAACAGATCAACCGTGAAAAGTGGTCAAACTAGGCCACTCGACATTGATTTACGTTTCTGGTAATTTTCCAGAAAATTTTAAGAACAGTTTTCTGACAACTTTGACCGAGCATGATCTTCTTTGTTTGTTGTTGTTTTAGTAATATTTTGTGATAGATCTATTTAGTTACATGTTGGGTATAACCTGGAATCGTTAGATCCTTAAAACATTGGACGATTAGCATGTAGTGAAGGCTCAAAGTATCACTCATGATCTGTTCTTCATTTCTGGGAAACCCAGAAAATGAAGAACAGACCTGACAACATGTTTGAAGGCACAGATCTCGTAGATTATATGTTGTATGAACTTGTTTGTTGTTGGATCTTGTAGTCGTGCATTAGTAATACAATATCTGACTAATAACATGCCCAGTAACATCAGGATCTGACCGGAAATCTCGGTCAAACAATTCACCATGAAGCTGGGCTGTCAGTGTTCTTGAGGCTCAAGAACACCTACAGCGACGCTTTTTGTAGCTAAAGACCTACAGCGACAGTTTATTATTATTATTTCCGAAAATTAATTAATAAATAGAAAAAAATAGTTTTTAATTATTAAAAATACAAAATAAATTATTAAAAATTATTTTCAATTCCAAAAATTAGTTTTTAATTATTTTAAATATATTTCATAAATATTTAATATTTTTGGAATATTAAAAGTATTTAATTTATTTAATTATAATATTAAATAAATTATTCAAAAATGATTTTAATATTTGAAAAATCATTTAAAATTATATTATGGTATAAGAAAATAATTTAAGTTATTTTTGATAACTTATAATATTATGTGATAATTTTCATTAATAAATTAATATTAATGATAATTAAGTTATTTATTAAATGAATTAAATAAATGAATTAAAAATGATTTTATTAAATTAAAAGTCATTTTAAATAAGAATAAGGTATTTAAAAATATTTTTAGTTATAAAATATAACTTTTAATATTTAAAGGTAAATTTCATTAATTAATTAATTATTAATGATATTAAAGTTATTTAATAAATATATTAAATAATTTAGTTTAAAAATGATTTTAATCATTTTAAAAGAAAATAAAGTGTTTAAAGATATTTTAAGTTATAAAGTAGAACTTTTAATATTTAAAGGATAATTTCATTAATAATTTAATATTAATGATATTTATTTAATAATTTATGATATTAAATTTATTTAATAATTATATTAAATAAATAGTTTAAAAATAGTTTTATTTATTTAAAAATCATTTAAAAGGGATAAAAATGAATTAAAAATATTTTAAGTTATAATTTATGACTTTTAATATTTGGATAAATAGTGCATTAATATTTTAATATTAATAGTAATTGTTTAAGAATGATTTTAAATGTTTTAAAAATCATTTAAGGGTAATATAAATGTTTTAAAAATATTTTTGAGTTATTATACATAACTTTAATATTTTGGCAATGATTTCATTAATAGTTTAATATTAATTAAATATTAATGATAATAGAATTGATTAGTATTTAAATCATTTAATAATGATTCTGATATTTCAAAAATTATGGTAAATGGTAATAATTATTATAAGGTCATAAAAAATGATATGACTGTTATTTAATTAGTCTAAACGAATGTTGAACAACTGTTTAGAGTCTTAGACTCGATATATACCCGATAAAGTTGTCGGTTGACCAACATAGTTCAGAAATTGATCTGGACTTAAAAATTTAGTTAGTTAATTATTTTATTTATGATTCAATGATGGATAAAGTTGTGTGACAATGTAATTAGGAATGAGTTAACTGTTTGTTTGTGATGCAATGACTGTGAAACATATATGACAATGTGATTAGGTTATGTGCTGACTGCAATGAGTAGTATTATGTGTTATGATATGTGATTCTAATCGATAGAATGATCTTATTAATGATAGGTTTCGGTATAACAGATAGATCTAAGTTGCGTAATTGTATGCAGCGCATCAAGCAAGTATCCTACCTTTGCATTTTCTTTATGCATTGGACAAGTGTAAGAATGTTTCAAAGTTATATTATTACTGTACAGATTGTTAAGCCTATATTATATACGCCTATTGATCATCAACATGTTAGTATATGATAATCCAGATATATATATTCTGTTCGTTAATTTCTATAAATGATCATACAAGTGTCCCCACTTGGATAATCATTGTATTCAATCGCATGTTGATATATCTTTGATATAAATATATGTTGAATTATATAAGACCTTTGTTATAAAAACCCGACAGGTATGAACATCCCGATAATGGGAAAAATTTTATGCGCTACGGCGGACAAAGGATGAACGATAATATCGTTCTAGAAATGTAGTATTGATCAATACATGGCCCATGGACTGTACACCCTTAGGCCCGTAAGCAATGCCGGTATATAGATGAATTTCTGTTTAACCTTTTCGAAAATGAAAAACAATGTTCATAGTATGTCACAGAAACCCCATGTATAGTCAATACACAGTTTCAAAAATTTGAACGAGGGTTGTTATGTTATTATTATTGGTACATATTACTTCACAACTATTGACTGGTTGTAGAAGAATATTATAAAGAAAACATTTAAATTCTTTAAGTTTATATATATATATATATATATATATATAATACTTGCTGGGCACTCAAATGCTCATCCTTGCTTTATTTAAATGTTTTTCAGCTAAGTGTGAAGGACTGGAAAGCTCATGCCAAAACAAGTGAAAAGGAAAGCAAATAGGATTTGTGTATTTGTAATAGTTAGACTGTACTGAGTTAATGATATGTATTATATATCATGTAATGAATGTAGTAAAGGTTGCGTACTTGGGATTAGACTCTGATAAATGTAAGTTAAGTTCAAAATTTATATTATTGTTATTATTATTAGTAATATTTCTGCTCATAGAAATGGTATCGTGAAGTATCAAATTCGGGTTTCAAGTATCCGGGTTTGGGGACTTTACATTTGGTATCAGAGCTATAGGGTTAGAAACCTTAGGTGGGTTAGACCTTAGGCTATAACCTTAGGACAGAGGGAAACGTTAAAAATACAAATAACTCATATAGAGTTTAAAGATAGATGAATTGAATAAATTCATCGTCAAACAAAATAAAAGATAATTTATAAAACTATTATGTGTTGTGTGTATTTAGTATTTGCTAGTCAAGATAATTTTGTGTGTAGGTGTTAGAAAGGAATAGAATTAGGATACCCTTAAGTCGTAAAGAATAAGTCAACCTCCATGACTGAGCCAATATCAAAGCTAATAGCTGCAATAGAGGCTCACATTGAAAGCTACCTCAAAGAGGTGGTTATTTTGGAAAGTATAGTACTGGATCATGAAACGTTAAGTATAACTGATAGGTAAAGTATAGCTAAAGGATTATAAGTGGTCAATGTCGAGTTCTTAAACTCGTATGTTTGTGATGAGTTCTTAAACTCATAAGGTGTTGAAAGTTGTGACAAACTGGATATAATTATGTGTGAATGGATATTAGGGATAATGAAAAATAGATAGGTTATTAAGCAAATGATCGTTAGTGAATGTGTAAGGAATAGGTAGTATTAGTATTAGTTGAATATGTATAGTTTTAGGTGGTATATATGATAGGTATGTTAGTGTAATGTAATATTATGTATAAGTATGGCAGCGAATCCCGACTTTCGAGTCACAAAGGGATAGCGGATGTTTAAAGCAGAATGTGCTATGGCATGTCAAGTGTTATGAATACGGATCTATGTTGGATTAATGCGATAAGTTGATATAAATATAGTAAATATTAATCTGGTCATTTGTTATTACAATGGACCGAATTTTCAAAATTTAATATTTTAAGTACATAATTGATTGAATAGAAAGTTTTGCGTTATATGTTAAGCGTTTACGATAAGGCTTAGAATGTAAGAATAATTTATGAAACTGCCGTCAAAACGAAAATGAAGCCAAAGGATAGAAGGACCTGTGAACAAAGCTGGAGGACAACCAGACCAGACACCAAATTTTTGCGAATGCGAACTATCAAGCCATGCAGAACGAAATACCAGTCGCGGGAAACCAACTAGACAATCGATCGACAAACTTCAAAGACTTCAAGACAACCGGATCGCCAGGATGTAGAAGATCAACCGACCCTGTTAAAACGTATGTGATAGCTAGGATAACGGTGGGGCAAAAGAAAACTTTTGTCACCTATATGATAAAAGAAGATAATTTTGATAATACCGGAAATAAGCCGGGAATGTGATTAAAAGGAAAAGTTTGTGTGTGGAAAGTAAGGACAGGAGAGATATATATCCTTCCTAAATGTCCCAATCCAAGAATGTATAGTGAATGTGTTGTGTGTGAATCAATGAAGCATAAGGTGAAAGACTGTTCAAGAAAGGAAATGGAAACAAGGAATGCGAATACGGAACAAGGCAGCAGGACATTGGCGACAACGGGATCAACTTCAACAAACAAACCAACGAAATCAACCGCAAGCGTCTTTAGCGGGACTGTTCGGGATTCGGTAGCAGTCGGGGATGCAACTCCAGGTATTAATCTAACCAATTTTTATTTTCTTATTATATTTTTATATATAGTAAATTATTTTTATAAATTATTTTGAAAGAGGAATTTGAGTTCTCTTAGAAATCAAATTTCTGTTTAAGGAGATAGATAAGCTTTTTGCTGAATAGTTAAAGATCGGATCGATCAACCATGATCGAGATCTACTTGGAATGATTGTGTATACTATGTACCCTGGTATGTATAGGTTTTAAAAGGTGATTCCGGGGACGGAATCTTTATAAGGGATGGTGAATGTGACAACCCGATATTTTCTATATAAATGAATCATAAATTTTGCGTATAATTTTTTTTTTATTAAAATAAATATGAATGATATGTGTCAAGGTAATGTGTAATTATAACTATATGTGTGATAAATAAAATTTATTTATTACATTAAGTATTGCATATAAATTTATTTTAGAATTATTGATTATTATCAATTATAATTTTTATACTAATTAATTCCTTATTGAAAATGTTTTATTAATTATTTTTCAAGGAAAATATAATCTTATATTATTTAAATAATATAGGAAATGATTTTAGAATAATTATTTATTTTAAAGGTAAGAATGCGTGAAAGGTATTATGTATGTATTTATGTGATGAATATAAAATATATTTATTACATGAATGATTATGGATAATTTTTAGAATTATTGCTCATTATAAATTATATTCTAATAATAATTAGTTTTATAGTAAAAAAAAATGTTTTAATGTTTATTTTCCATGAAAATATGATAATTATATTAATCGAATAATATATGATATGAATATAGAATTTTTATAATACTTATTTTATTATATGAATTTTGTTCAAGATATTAAGTAAATTATTTCTACTTAATTATAAGGTTAATTATGACAGATAAATTAGATATGGAATCCAAACCCTAATTCTGGGTTTTGATCAAGGAATGAAAATAATAATATTATATTATTATTTACCAGTGTTATAGATATGTGTTGTTATGTGTGTAATGTTAATGTCTGGAACAATTTTATTATATTACTATCAAACCCTAATTATGGGTCTAAATTAAGGAATGATAATAATATTATAATATTATTATATTTTGATTTTTCAGTGCTATGAATATGTACTGTATTTCTGTATTGATAATGGTTGGTCAATTACGGTGTATTATGATCAAACCTTAGTAATAATGTTAAACCCTAATTTGATATCCAAATTAGAGTGCAAGATTGTTTTATAAGTGTGTTATATAATTTATGGCAAGTATTAAATGCATTAATTAGTTAAACCCTAATTAAAGTTCTAGAAACCTTAATAATTTTTAGAAAACCCTAAATTATTAAAAACCCTAATTTTAAGTGTTAAGACTTTAATTTGGAACTCAGCTGTGAGTTCAAGACTGTTGTTTAACTGTGTTATACATTATATAATTTTGTTATTAAACCCTATTTAATATTTAGAAATCCTATTTAATAAATAAAAACCCTAGTTTCAAACTGTTAAACCCTAATTGATTTAAAACCCTAATGCGAAAGTCATACACGACTTTGAGAATTGGTTAAGCCGTTATGTAATCACGATAATGTGATTTATGATCGGTGTTATATGTATTAACCCTAATTAGGGAGAATTGTAATCATTTAAAATCCTTATTATTTTCCTAAATTATAAACCCTAATTTCAAAAGTTAGAAACCCTAATTTGCTTATTGTAAACCCTAATTGCCAGTTTGGAAAATGAAATGCTAATTAGTGTTGCTTAAACCTAATTAGGAAAGTGCCATAATTAAAGACCTAAATTAAATTAGTAAACCCTAATTGGTATTTTTTTTATTTTTTTTATTTTATTTTACAAACCCTAAATTAGAAATCCTAGATTTTGTTTGCTTATAAAACCTAAATTGGCACAAATCCTAAACCCTAAGGGTTTGTCAAGATTACAAGATTGCCCTTAATTATACTTTGAAAATGACAAGAATACCCTTTTTAGCATTACTTAAGGAAACTTGCAAAATGGGCAACACTTTAGTTGGTCAACAACTTCAACAACTCCTAACCACTCCCTTGATACATAATTGACAGCACATCAGCTCTAGATCAACCAAATGCATGAATCTTGTGTCTATATAAGAGATTAGAGAGAGAAAATTGCAATTTTGTTCACTAAAATTTCACAACACTCAACCAACTCTCATTCTCTCTCAAACCTCCGAAATTTCCAAGCATTTCAGTTCCTTTATCAAGCCCCGCGTTCATCATTAACAAAAACAGAAGCTAGAATCAAGATCAAAACCTAAAGAGGATAAAACCCTAGTTTAATTTCTGTCCATAATCTGTCGTTAGATGTTGTGTTTAAGTGTTTAAATATGTTGTATGTAATGTCTAATGATGATCTGGGTTGCTAGATGTTAAATCCATAACATCTAGAGGCTCGGATTTGAAAATTTGTAGAATTTGGAAAAATGTATTTCTGTTGTCTGACATCAAATGTCAGGGGCTGTAGATCGTTGTTTGTTTATTGTTTTTGTTGTTTAAGTGTTTGATTATGTAGCCTTGTATGAGATCTTTAATCTGGTTCAACAAGTAAAGTTCGATCTGTTGTATATTTAAAGATACTGATGGTCAAAGGTCGTTGACCGACCATGACTAAGGATAATCTGGGTAAACCCAGAAAGCTTTTGGTAGCGTCTGACAATATTTGCGTTGTCTAGATCTATCAGGTTTTATGTGTTTTGTTAATGTTATTGTATCATACGTGTAGCTTGTATAGTATACTACAAATCTTGGTCTTTATATGTCTACAAACATCAACAGATCAACCGTGAAAAGTGGTCAAACTAGGCCACTCGACATTGATTTACGTTTCTGGTAATTTTCCAGAAAATTTTAAGAACAGTTTTCTAACAACTTTGACCGAGCATGATCTTCTTTGTTTGTTGTTGTTTTAGTAATATTTTGTGATAGATCTATTTAGTTACATGTTGGGTATAACCTGGAATCGTTAGATCCTTAAAACATTGGACGATTAGCATGTAGTGAAGGCTCAAAGTATCACTCATGATCTGTTCTTCATTTCTGGGAAACCCAGAAAATGAAGAACAGACCTGACAACATGTTTGAAGGCACAGATCTCGTAGATTATATGTTGTATGAACTTGTTTGTTGTTGGATCTTGTAGTCGTGCATTAGTAATACAATATCTGACTAATAACATGCCCAGTAACATCAGGATCTGACCGAAAATCTCGGTCAAACAAGCCACCATGAAGCTGGGCTGTCAGTGTTCTTGAGGCTCAAGAACACCTACAGCGACGCTTTTTGTAGCTAAAGACCTACAGCGACAGTTTATTATTATTATTTCCGAAAATTAATTAATAAATAGAAAAAAATAGTTTTTAATTATTAAAAATACAAAATAAATTATTAAAAATTATTTTAAATTCCAAAAATTAGTTTTTAATTATTTTAAATATATTTCATAAATATTTAATATTTTTGGAATATTAAAAGTATTTAATTTATTTAATTATAATATTAAATAAATTATTCAAAAATGATTTTAATATTTTAAAAATCATTTAAAATTATATTATGGTATAAGAAAATAATTTAAGTTATTTTTGATAACTTATAATATTATGTGATAATTTTCATTAATAAATTAATATTAATGATAATTAAGTTATTTATTAAATGAATTAAATAAATGAATTAAAAATAATTTTATTAAATTAAAAGTCATTTTAAATAAGAATAAGGTATTTAAAAATATTTTTAGTTATAAAATATAACTTTTAATATTTAAAGGTAAATTTCATTAATTAATTAATTAATAATGATATTAAAGTTATTTAATAAATATATTAAATAATTTAGTTTAAAAATGATTTTAATCATTTTAAAAGAAAATAAAGTGTTTAAAGATATTTTAAGTTATAAAGTAGAACTTTTAATATTTAAAGGATAATTTCATTAATAATTTAATATTAATGATATTTATTTAATAATTTATGATATTAAATTTATTTAATAATTATATTAAATAAATAGTTTAAAAATGGTTTTATTTATTTAAAAATCATTTAAAAGGGATAAAAATGAATTAAAAATATTTTAAGTTATAATTTATGACTTTTAATATTTGGATAAATAGTGCATTAATATTTTAATATTAATAGTAATTGTTTAAGAATGATTTTAAATGTTTTAAAAATCATTTAAGGGTAATATAAATGTATATTTTGGCAATGATTTCATTAATAGTTTAATATTAATTAAATATTAATGATAATAGAATTGATTAGTATTTAAATCATTTAATAATGATTCTGATATTTCAAAAATTATGGTAAATTGTAATAATTATTATAAGGTCATGAAAAATGATATGACTGTTATTTAATTAGTCTAAACGAATGTTGAACAACTGTTTAGAGTCTTAGACTCGATATATACCCGATAAAGCTGTCGGTTGACCAACATAGTTCAGAAATTGATCTGGACTTAGAAATTTAGTTAGTTAATTATTTTATTTATGATTCAATGATGGATAAAGTTGTGTGACAATGTAATTAGGAATAAGTTAACTGTTTGTTTGTGATGCAATAATTGTGAAACATGTATGACAATGTGATTAGGTTATGTGCTAACTGCAATGAGTAGTATTATGTGTTATGATATGTGATTCTAATCGATAGAATGATCTTATTAATGATAGGTTTCGGTATAACAGATAGATCTAAGTTGCGTAATTGTATGCAGCGCATCAAGCAAGTATCCTACCTTTGCATTTTCTTTATGCATTGGACAAGTGTAAGAATGTTTCAAAGTTATATTATTACTGTACAGATTGTTAAGCCTATATTATATACGCCTATTGATCATCAACATGTTAGTATATGATAATCCAGATATATATATTCTGTTCGTTAATTTCTATAAATGATCATACAAGTGTCCCCACTTGGATAATCATTGTATTCAATCGCATGTTGATATATCTTTGATATAAATATATGTTGAATTATATAAGACCTTTGTTATAAAAACCCGACAGGTATGAACATCCCGATAATGGGAAAAATTTTATGCGCTACGGCGGACAAAGGATGAACGATAATATCGTTCTAGAAATGTAGTATTGATCAATACATGGCCCATGGACTGTACACCCTTAGGCCCGTAAGCAATGCCGGTATATAGATGAATTTCTGTTTAACCTTTTCGAAAATGAAAAACAATGTTCATAGTATGTCACAGAAACCCCATGTATAGTCAATACACAGTTTCAAAAATTTGAACGAGGGTTGTTATGTTATTATTATTGGTACATATTACTTCACAACTATTGACTGGTTGTAGAAGAATATTATAAAGAAAACATTTAAATTCTTTAAGTTTATATATATATATATAATACTTGCTGGGCACTCAAATGCTCATCCTTGCTTTATTTAAATGTTTTTCAGCTAAGTGTGAAGGACTGGAAAGCTCATGCCAAAACAAGTGAAAAGGAAAGCAAATAGGATTTGTGTATTTGTAATAGTTAGACTGTACTGAGTTAATGATATGTATTATATATCATGTAATGAATGTAGTAAAGGTTGCGTACTTGGGATTAGACTCTGATAAATGTAAGTTAAGTTCAAAATTTATATTATTGTTATTATTATTAGTAATATTTCTGCTCATAGAAATGGTATCGTGAAGTATCAAATTCGGGTTTCAAGTATCCGGGTTTGGGGACTTTACATTTGGTATCAGAGCTATAGGGTTAGAAACCTTAGGTGGGTTAGACCTTAGGCTATAACCTTAGGACAGAGGGAAACGTTAAAAATACAAATAACTCATATAGAGTTTAAAGATAGATGAATTGAATAAATTCATCGTCAAACAAAATAAAAGATAATTTATAAAACTATTATGTGTTGTGTGTATTTAGTATTTGCTAGTCAAGATAATTTTGTGTGTAGGTGTTAGAAAGGAATAGAATTAGGATACCCTTAAGTCGTAAAGAATAAGTCAACCTCCATGACTGAGCCAATATCAAAGCTAATAGCTGCAATAGAGGCTCACATTGAAAGCTACCTCAAAGAGGTGGTTATTTTGGAAAGTATAGTACTGGATCATGAAACGTTAAGTATAACTGATAGGTAAAGTATAGCTAAAGGATTATAAGTGGTCAATGTCGAGTTCTTAAACTCGTATGTTTGTGATGAGTTCTTAAACTCATAAGGTGTTGAAAGTTGTGACAAACTGGATATAATTATGTGTGAATGGATATTAGGGATAATGAAAAATAGATAGGTTATTAAGCAAATGATCGTTAGTGAATGTGTAAGGAATAGGTAGTATTAGTATTAGTTGAATATGTATAGTTTTAGGTGGTATATATGATAGGTATGTTAGTGTAATGTAATATTATGTATAAGTATGGCAGCGAATCCCGACTTTCGAGTCACAAAGGGATAGCGGATGTTTAAAGCAGAATGTGCTATGGCATGTCAAGTGTTATGAATACGGATCTATGTTGGATTAATGCGATAAGTTGATATAAATATAGTAAATATTAATCTGGTCATTTGTTATTACAATGGACCGAATTTTCAAAATTTAATATTTTAAGTACATAATTGATTGAATAGAAAGTTTTGCGTTATATGTTAAGCGTTTACGATAAGGCTTAGAATGTAAGAATAATTTATGAAACTGCCGTCAAAACGAAAATGAAGCCAAAGGATAGAAGGACCTGTGAACAAAGCTGGAGGACAACCAGACCAGACACCAAATTTTTGCGAATGAGAACTATCAAGCCATGCAGAACGAAATACCAGTCGCGGGAAACCAACTAGACAATCGATCGACAAACTTCAAAGACTTCAAGACAACCGGATCGCCAGGATGTAGAAGATCAACCGACCCTGTTAAAACGTATGTGATAGCTAGGATAACGGTGGGGCAAAAGAAAACTTTTGTCACCTATATGATAAAAGAAGATAATTTTGATAATACCGGAAATAAGCCGGGAATGTGATTAAAAGGAAAAGTTTGTGTGTGGAAAGTAAGGACAGGAGAGATATATATCCTTCCTAAATGTCCCAATCCAAGAATGTATAGTGAATGTGTTGTGTGTGAATCAATGAAGCATAAGGTGAAAGACTGTTCAAGAAAGGAAATGGAAACAAGGAATGCGAATACGGAACAAGGCAGCAGGACATTGGCGACAACGGGATCAACTTCAACAAACAAACCAACGAAATCAACCGCAAGCGTCTTTAGCGGGACTGTTCGGGATTCGGTAGCAGTCGGGGATGCAACTCCAGGTATTAATCTAACCAATTTTTATTTTCTTATTATATTTTTATATATAGTAAATTATTTTTATAAATTATTTTGAAAGAGGAATTTGAGTTCTCTTAGAAATCAAATTTCTGTTTAAGGAGATAGATAAGCTTTTTGCTGAATAGTTAAAGATCGGATCGATCAACCATGATCGAGATCTACTTGGAATGATTGTGTATACTATGTACCCTGGTATGTATAGGTTTTAAAAGGTGATTCCGGGGACGGAATCTTTATAAGGGATGGTGAATGTGACAACCCGATATTTTCTATATAAATGAATCATAAATTTTGCGTATAATTTTTTTTTATTAAAATAAATATGAATGATATGTGTCAAGGTAATGTGTAATTATAACTATATGTGTGATAAATAAAATTTATTTATTACATTAAGTATTGCATATAAATTTATTTTAGAATTATTGATTATTATCAATTATAATTTTTATACTAATTAATTCCTTATTGAAAATGTTTTATTAATTATTTTTCAAGGAAAATATAATCTTATATTATTTAAATAATATAGGAAATGATTTTAGAATAATTATTTATTTTAAAGTTAAGAATGCGTGAAAGGTATTATGTATGTATTTATGTGATGAATATAAAATATATTTATTACATGAATGATTATGGATAATTTTTAGAATTATTGCTCATTATAAATTATATTCTAATAATAATTAGTTTTATAGTAAAAAAAATGTTTTAATGTTTATTTTCCATGAAAATATGATAATTATATTAATCGAATAATATATGATATGAATATAGAATTTTTATAATACTTATTTTATTATATGAATTTTGTTCAAGATATTAAGTAAATTATTTCTACTTAATTATAAGGTTAATTATGACAGATAAATTAGATATGGAATCCAAACCCTAATTCTGGGTTTTGATCAAGGAATGAAAATAATAATATTATATTATTATTTACCAGTGTTATAGATATGTGTTGTTATGTGTGTAATGTTAATGTCTGGAACAGTTTTATTATATTACTATCAAACCCTAATTATGGGTCTAAATTAAGGAATGATAATAATATTATAATATTATTATATTTTGATTTTTCAGTGCTATGAATATGTACTGTATTTCTGTATTGATAATGGTTGGTCAATTACGGTGTATTATGATCAAACCTTAGTAATAATGTTAAACCCTAATTTGATATCCAAATTAGAGTGCAAGATTGTTTTATAAGTGTGTTATATAATTTATGGCAAGTATTAAATGCATTAATTAGTTAAACCCTAATTAAAGTTCTAGAAACCTTAATAATTTTTAGAAAACCCTAAATTATTAAAAACCCTAATTTTAAGTGTTAAGACTTTAATTTGGAACTCAGCTGTGAGTTCAAGACTGTTGTTTAACTGTGTTATACATTATATAAATTTGTTATTAAACCCTATTTAATATTTAGAAACCCTATTTAATAAATAAAAACCCTAGTTTCAAACTGTTAAACCCTAATTGATTTGAAACCCTAATGCGAAAGTCATACACGACTTTGAGAATTGGTTAAGCCGTTATGTAATCACGATAATGTGATTTATGATCGGTGTTATATGTATTAACCCTAATTAGGGAGAATCGTAATCATTTAAAATCCTTATTATTTTCCTAAATTATAAACCCTAATTTCAAAAGTTAGAAACCCTAATTTGCTTATTGTAAACCCTAATTGCCAGTTTGGAAAATGAAATGCTAATTAGTGTTGCTTAAACCTAATTAGGAAAGTGCCATAATTAAAGACCTAAATTAAATTAGTAAACCCTAATTGGTATTTTTTTTATTTTTTTTATTTTATTTTACAAACCCTAAATTAGAAATCCTAGATTTTGTTTGCTTATAAAACCTAAATTGGCACAAATCCTAAACCCTAAGGGTTTGTCAAGATTACAAGATTGCCCTTAATTATACTTTGAAAATGACAAGAATACCCTTTTTAGCATTATTTAAGGAAACTTGCAAAATGGGCAACACTTTAGTTGGTCAACAACTTCAACAACTCCTAACCACTCCCTTGATACATAATTGACAGCACATCAGCTCTAGATCAACCAAATGCATGAATCTTGTGTCTATATAAGAGATTAGAGAGAGAAAATTGCAATTTTGTTCACTAAAATTTCACAACACTCAACCAACTCTCATTCTCTCTCAAACCTCCGAAATTTCCAAGCATTTCAGTTCCTTTATCAAGCCCCGCGTTCATCATTAACAAAAACAGAAGCTAGAATCAAGATCAAAACCTAAAGAGGATAAAACCCTAGTTTAATTTCTGTCCATAATCTGTCGTTAGATGTTGTGTTTAAGTGTTTAAATATGTTGTATGTAATGTCTAATGATGATCTGGGTTGCTAGATGTTAAATCCATAACATCTAGAGGCTCGGATTTGAAAATTTGTAGAATTTGGAAAAATGTATTTCTGTTGTCTGACATCAAATGTCAGGGGCTGTAGATCGTTGTTTGTTTATTGTTTTTGTTGTTTAAGTGTTTGATTATGTAGCCTTGTATGAGATCTTTAATCTGGTTCAACAAGTAAAGTTCGATCTGTTGTATATTTAAAGATACTGATGGTCAAAGGTCGTTGACCGACCATGACTAAGGATAATCTGGGTAAACCCAGAAAGCTTTTGGTAGCGTCTGACAATATTTGCGTTGTCTAGATCTATCAGGTTTTATGTGTTTTGTTAATGTTATTGTATCATACGTGTAGCTTGTATAGTATACTACAAATCTGGGTCTTTATATGTCTACAAACATCAACAGATCAACCGTGAAAAGTGGTCAAACTAGGCCACTCGACATTGATTTACGTTTCTGGTAATTTTCCAGAAAATTTTAAGAACAGTTTTCTAACAACTTTGACCGAGCATGATCTTCTTTGTTTGTTGTTGTTTTAGTAATATTTTGTGATAGATCTATTTAGTTACATGTTGGGTATAACCTGGAATCGTTAGATCCTTAAAACATTGGACGATTAGCATGTAGTGAAGGCTCAAAGTATCACTCATGATCTGTTCTTCATTTCTGGGAAACCCAGAAAATGAAGAACAGACCTGACAACATGTTTGAAGGCACAGATCTCGTAGATTATATGTTGTATGAACTTGTTTGTTGTTGGATCTTGTAGTCGTGCATTAGTAATACAATATCTGACTAATAACATGCCCAGTAACATCAGGATCTGACCGAAAATCTCGGTCAAACAAGCCACCATGAAGCTGGGCTGTCAGTGTTCTTGAGGCTCAAGAACACCTACAGCGACGCTTTTTGTAGCTAAAGACCTACAGCGACAGTTTATTATTATTATTTCCGAAAATTAATTAATAAATAGAAAAAAATAGTTTTTAATTATTAAAAATACAAAATAAATTATTAAAAATTATTTTAAATTCCAAAAATTAGTTTTTAATTATTTTAAATATATTTCATAAATATTTAATATTTTTGGAATATTAAAAGTATTTAATTTATTTAATTATAATATTAAATAAATTATTCAAAAATGATTTTAATATTTTAAAAATCATTTAAAATTATATTATGGTATAAGAAAATAATTTAAGTTATTTTTGATAACTTATAATATTATGTGATAATTTTCATTAATAAATTAATATTAATGATAATTAAGTTATTTATTAAATGAATTAAATAAATGAATTAAAAATGATTTTATTAAATTAAAAGTCATTTTAAATAAGAACAAGGTATTTAAAAATATTTTTAGTTATAAAATATAACTTTTAATATTTAAAGGTAAATTTCATTAATTAATTAATTAATAATGATATTAAAGTTATTTAATAAATATATTAAATAATTTAGTTTAAAAATGATTTTAATCATTTTAAAAGAAAATAAAGTGTTTAAAGATATTTTAAGTTATAAAGTAGAACTTTTAATATTTAAAGGATAATTTCATTAATAATTTAATATTAATGATATTTATTTAATAATTTATGATATTAAATTTATTTAATAATTATATTAAATAAATAGTTTAAAAATGGTTTTATTTATTTAAAATCATTTAAAAGGGATAAAAATGAATTAAAAATATTTTAAGTTATAATTTATGACTTTTAATATTTGGATAAATAGTGCATTAATATTTTAATATTAATAGTAATTGTTTAAGAATGATTTTAAATGTTTTAAAAATCATTTAAGGGTAATATAAATGTATATTTTGGCAATGATTTCATTAATAGTTTAATATTAATTAAATATTAATGATAATAGAATTGATTAGTATTTAAATCATTTAATAATGATTCTGATATTTCAAAAATTATGGTAAATTGTAATAATTATTATAAGGTCATGAAAAATGATATGACTGTTATTTAATTAGTCTAAACGAATGTTGAACAACTGTTTAGAGTCTTAGACTCGATATATACCCGATAAAGCTGTCGGTTGACCAACATAGTTCAGAAATTGATCTGGACTTAGAAATTTAGTTAGTTAATTATTTTATTTATGATTCAATGATGGATAAAGTTGTGTGACAATGTAATTAGGAATGAGTTAACTGTTTGTTTGTGATGCAATAATTGTGAAACATGTATGACAATGTGATTAGGTTATGTGCTAACTGCAATGAGTAGTATTATGTGTTATGATATGTGATTCTAATCGATAGAATGATCTTATTAATGATAGGTTTCGGTATAACAGATAGATCTAAGTTGCGTAATTGTAAGCAGCGCATCAGGCAAGTATACTACCTTTGCATTTTCTTTATGCATTGGACAAGTGTAAGAATGTTTCAAAGTTATATTATTACTGTACAGATTGTTAAGCCTATATTATATACGCCCATTGATCATCATGTTAGTATATGATAATCCAGATATATATATTTTGTTCGTTAATTTCTATAAATGATCATACAAGTGTCCCCACTTGGATAATCATTGTATTCAATCGCATGTTGATATACCTTTGATATAAATATATGTTGAATTATATAAGACCTTTGTTATAAAAACCCGACAGGTATGAACATCCCGATAATGGGAAAATTTTTATGCGCTACGGCGGACAAAGGATGAACGATAATATCGTTCTAGCAATGTAGTATTGATCAATACAGGGCCCATGGACTGTACACCCTCAGGCCCGTAAGCAATGCCGGTTTACAGATGAATTTCTGTTTAACCTTTTCGAAAATGAAAAACAATGTTCATAGTATGTCACAGAAACCCCATGTATAGTCAATACACAGTTTCAAAAATTTGAACGAGGGTTGTTATGTTATTATTATTGGTACATATTACTTCACAACTATTGACTGGTTGTAGAAGAATATTATAAAGAAAACATTTAAATTCTTTAAGTTTATATATATATAATACTTGCTGGGCACTCAAATGCTCATCCTTGCTTTATTTAAATGTTTTCAGCTAAGTGTGAAGGACTGGAAAGCTCATGCCAAAACAAGTGAAAAGTAAAGCAAATAGGATTTGTGTATTTGTAATAGTTAGACTGTACTAAGTTAATGATATGTATTGTATATCATGTAATGAATGTAGTAAAAGTTGAGTACTTGGGATTAGACTCTGATAAATGTAAGTTAAGTTCAAAATTTATATTATTGTTATTATTATTAGTAATATTTCCGCTCATAGAAATGGTATCGTGAAGTATCGAATTCGGGTTTCAAGTATCCGGGTTCGGGGACTTTACTATATATATATATATATATATATATATATATATATATATATATATAATATATATATATATACAGACTGGAATGAAACCACAGACCGAAGTCCGGGCAAAAGCAAGCAACACGACTCTCAACGTGTAGAAGGGTGTGTGCAAGGATGAAGAAAAAGACTCTAAAGTGTGTGAGAAGGCTTACAGCTGACTGCTATAAAAGGCTTCTATATCTTTAGAATGGGTAAACACGGGCTTTTGTATGTACAAAAGAGGCTATATATGAGCTCACAGGTGTTTAAAAGTGGGAAAATACACTGTATGGGCGAGTGCAGAGCAAATTGTGTAGGGTTTCCCCGTCTTTTTCTCTTAGAAAATCAGCACCCCAAGCCCTCTATTTATAGGCATATGAGCCGCAGGTATACCAGAGGCAACTCGGGTTGGCCCGGGTTTGTCGGCTCGGATCGTCTCGAAGTACGTGCACTCATGCACTGTAATGTCCACTCAGATTTTTAGAAGTGCAATTTGGGCATCCATTTGAGGTATACAGGACCTATTTCGGACTGCCGTTGTCGAGAGTTGTACGATGGCATGGGATTAGAGCTTGTGCAAAGTCATTGAAGATGGGACAATGCCCTCCGGTCTTCAAGCTTCAACTTTCATTCGTTACCCCGCACAATAGTCACTCGGGATTGGTTAACCTTGTGGGACATCGTTGCGTAGAGACGTGACGTGGCATCGTGTTTGATGAGATGATGATGTTGCCCCTCACCGGTGTTATCGCCAGATTGGGCTGATAAAGCAGACGTTGCTCAGGCTTCGCTGAGATTGCACTGCTGTAATTTGTTGAAGGTATTCATTGTCATCTTTTGAGGTGTGCCTGTCTTCCCGATGTTATTGCCGGGTTGGTATAGTGTATCTCGTTGTGAGTGCCGAGATTAAAGCTGGTCGCATTTGAAACAAGCATTTCTGGGGTTATCGCTGAAACTGCATTCCTTGGGGTTCTCACCAAGGTTGGTGGCTATTCCCATGGTTGGGACTGAGACTGGATACATCGGGGTTGTCTCCGAGATTAATCGGTCTTCTCCGGTGTGTGTTCCGGTATTGTATCTGCAGGTCTCTGGGTTATCTCCGAGGTTGGATTTTGTTGCTCCCAAATTGCGATCCAGGGTTGATGCTAAACTTCCGGTAGTATCCGATGTGGATTTGGATTGTCTTTCAAGGTTCCCTCTTAAAAGACGAATCTATCCTCCTGCAATGTCAGTAATAGTAGTACAGAAAATTTTGAGTGTCTACAGTAATGTAAGAGTATGTGCTTTAATTCATTATTGCTGCAATTTCACATAGATATATAGTGATTTTGGTAATAATGTTGATTACATGATTTCTATCATATGTGGAAGTTATGTAAATAGGTCATAAGTCATTGGAAGATGGTTATGTCTACTTTTGTGCTCGTGGCTAATTTTCCATGATGAATATATAAGCTTACATGATGGTATTAGTTAGATGAAGTATTAAATGAAGTTAGAATCCCATTATTTCCAAACTCTATTACATAAATTTATTATTGTGTTTCTAATTATTAATTGAGTTTAGAATGAATTATAATTATGAATTATTCATTTAAGCATATAAAAATAATGAAATAGTTGATGTATGATAATTAAGTTTTAAAACCTTTCTCTATTGATTGATACTTTTCTTACTATGTACTACTTTTTGACCCATGTATGCTTTCATGAGTTAGAGTCCTTTTGTTAAGACTAAAAAGGACGCAACAAGTTTTTGGAGCCGTTGCCGGGGATAGGCATTTAATTTTAGTATTATTATCATCAATTTTAAGCTAATTTTGTATGACTTAGACAAGTCTTATCTTATCTTATTTCTATTTTTGTTTTTGTTTGAATTTCAGGTACTTGTGCATAGTATATGCGCACTCGATCATCTAATTTCTAGTTGACACCTGTACAGGACAACATCAATGGGAGAGGTTAGAAATCGAAAGCGTGTAGAAATATACAAGCAGAGTTAGAGACCACAACATCCAACATGGCAGGAGAAGAGCCAAGAGAGGAGCACAGGGCTTTGAGAGATTATTCAATGCCAAATATCAATGGATTACAATCGAGTATAGTCAGGCCCGCTATAGCAGCCAATATTTTTGAGAAAAAGCCGGGCAGTATTCAAATGGTGCAGAATTCGGTACAGTTTGGAGGTGCTGCTATAGATGATCTGAATGAGCATCTATTGAGTTTCATTGAAATATGTGACACCTTCCGGTACAACGGGGTGACGGAGGATGAAATCAGACTTAGGCTATTTCCATTTTTGTTACGGGACAAAGCAAGAAGTTGGCTTCACTCTTTACCTTCAGGTTCTATCACAACATGGGAGGACCTAGCACAAAAATTCTTAGCCAAATTCTTTCCAATGGCTAAAACTACTAAGATGAGGACAGTAATTTCACAGTTCGAGCAACAACAATACGTTCTATAATGGATTGGGATGGCAGTCAAGGCCAACTCTAGATGCAGCTGCAGGAGGAGCTCTATGGGCAAAGAGCTATGAAGAAGCTTACAATCTTATTAAGACGATAGCAGCTAATGATTTCCAGAATCCTACAGCCAAAATGCCACAGCCGAAAGTTGCAGGTTTGTTAGAGGTGGATGTTATCACTCAGTTTTCAGCACAGATGGCATCCATGGCAAAGAAGATTAATTCTTTGGCAAAAACCAAAGCGAAGACAGTTGCTTTCGTGTGTGAGATTTGTGCAGGGTCACATGAAACTGACCAATGTGTTATCAGTTCAGAGTCTGTACAGTATGTGAGCAACTACCAAAAGAATCAAGGTCAATTTTAGAATACATACAACTCCAACAACCGCAACCATCCAAATTTTAATTGGTCCAACAATCAAAATAATCAACAAAGTCAGTTTCAACAACAATAACAATTTCAAGTAGTGGCTATCAAAAATTTGGAAACTCAAATAGTCAGATGGCTAGCATGCTTAACAACAGACCATAGGGTTCATTGCCAAGTAAAATAGAGGCCAATCCAAGACGAGAAGGGAAAAAACAATGTCAAGCAATTACACTTAGGTCTGGGAAACAAGTTGCAGAAAATCAGCATGGTACGTTTGTGCCACTTTTACAAGGGGAAATCGCGCGGCCGCGTGGTCATGAAAATGTTTCTGAGGAAGGTTTGAGTAATGAAGGTTTAGAACAACAGCAAGAGGAGAAGAATAAAGAAGGTTCTTTTGAGAAGCCTGGGAATAAGATACCAGTAGTTCACCCTCTTGTTCTGTATCCACAGAGATTACATAAGTAGAGGGAAGACAGGCAGTTTAGTATGTTTTCGAAGGTATTTAAAAAGTTGCAGATCAACATACCCTTCGTTGATGCATTAGAACAGATGCCCAGTTATGCAAAGTTTATGAAGGGCATATTGTCAAGGAAAAAGAGGTTAGAAGAGTTTGAAACAATAACTTTAACGGAAGAATGCAGTGCAGTGCTTCAACGCAAAGTACCTCTAAAGTTGAAGGACCCGGGCAGCTTCACGATACCTTGTACAATTGGAAAGATGAGCTTCAGTAAATACTTGTGCGATCTTGGGGCAAGTATCAATTTGATGCCGTTGTCAGTATTCAATCAGTTGGGATTGTCGGCTCCAAGACCGACAAATATTTCTTTATAGCTAGCTGACAGGTCTATCACTTATCTATGGGGGATTATGGAAGATGTATTGGTGAAAGTGGATAAATTCATCTTCCCCGCTGATTTCATCATATTAGACTACGAAGAGGATAGAAGTATACCAATCATCCTTGGAAGACCATTCCTAGCTACAGGAAGAACCTTGATTAACGTTCAGAAAGGGGAAGTGACAATGCGAGTTAATGATCAGGAAGTCACATTTAATGTATTCAAGGCGATGAAATTTCTGACATATGAAGAGGAATGCTTCAAGGTTGATTTGGTGGAGAAGGTACTAAATTTTGAAGCAGAGAACTTGGTGATGCATGAACCTTTGAGAAATCCTATTGTGGGAAGTTCAGAAATAGAAGATGAGGAAACTGGAGAAATTGTTCAAATGCTTGATACAACTCCACAGTTCAGAAAATTCAAGACTCCTGTTGAGCCATTAAAGATAGCTATAGAGTCATCATTGAAATTAAAGCCATCTCTTAAGACACCTCCAGAACTTGAGTTAAAACCTCTTCCAGACCATCTGAGGTATGTATTTTTAAATGAAAATTCAAAATTACCTGTGATTATTTCTTTTGCACTAATATCTTTTTAGGAAGAAAAACTACTAAGAGTCCTCAGAGAGTTCAAGTCAGCAATTGGGTGGACTATAGCAGATATAAAAGGGATCAGCCCATCTTTCTGTATGCACAAGATCCTCTTGGAAGATGATAGCAAGCCTTCAGTGAAACATCAAAGAAGACTTAATCCAATCATAATGGAAGTGGTCAAGAAGGAAGTATTGAAATGGCTGGATGCAGGTATCATATATCCAATTTCAGATAGCTCATGGGTGAGCCCGATATAGTGTGTACCGAAGAAAGGTGGTATGATCATAGTTTCTAATGAAAACAATGAGTTGATTCCAATGAGAATAGTGACGGGGTGGAGAGTCTACATGGATTACCGCAGACTTAACAAAACTACAAGGAAAGATCACTTTCCACTGTCGTTTATCGGTCAGATGTTGGACAGACTAGCAAGGCATGAGTTCTATTGCCTTCTGGACGGGTATTCAATCTACAATCATATTGTTATAGCTCTAGAAGACCAAGAAAAGACAACATTTACATGTCTGTATGGTACTTTTACTTTCAGAAGGATGTCTTTCGGTCTGTGCAATACCCCAGCCACTTTTTAGAGATGTATGATGGCTATCTTTTCAGATATGGTGGAGCATAATGTGGAGGTGTTTATGGATGATTTCTCAGTATTCGGGGATTCATTTGATTTATGTTTAGAAAATTTAGTGATGGTTTTAAGAAGGTGTGTTGAGACGAATTTGGTGTTGAATTGGGAAAAGTGACATTTTATGGTACAAGAAGGAATAATTCTGGGACATAAGGTGTCAAAGAAGGGACTTGAGGTTAACAGACCCAAATTAGAGACTACTGAGAATTTTCCGCCACCATCTTCAGTAAAAGGTGTTTAAAGTTTTCTAGGACATGCATGCTTCTACCGCAGATTCATTAAAGATTTCTCCAAAATAACAAAGCCACTATGCAGCTTATTGGAGAAGGATGCACAATTCAAGTTTGATGAGGATTGTGTGTCTGTATTTGAGAATTTTAAGAGGAGGTTAACTTCAGCACTAGTAATTACATCACCGAATTGGGACTTACCATTCGAGTTGATGTGTGATGCCAGTGATTACGCTGTGGGGGTTGTTTTGGGTCAGAGAAGGGAAAAGATTTTTTATGTGATATACTATGCGAGCAAGACCCTTAGTGATGCTCAATTGAACTACACCACCACAGAGAAGGAATTAATGGCAGTTGTGTATGCTTTTGACAAGTTTCGAGCTTATCTGATTTGTACAAGGGTAATAGTGTACACGAATCATGCGGCAATCAGGTGGATACTTCTGTTGCAGGAATTTGATTTGGAGATTAAGGACAAAAAGGGAACTGAGAACCATGTGGCGGACCACTTATCTCGATTGGAAAATCTGGAAAGGAAGGTATATGACAAGACTGTAATTAATGAGTCCTTTCCAGATGAACAATTATTTGTGGTGAAAGGGGAAGTGATATGGTTTTTTGACTATGCGACTTACTTGGTAAGCAGAATGAGCCCTTCTAACTTAGTTGGTCATCAAAAGAAGAAATGTTTACATGACGTGAAGTGGTTTATATGGGATGAACAATATTTGTTCAAACAATGTGTTGATCAAATGATAAGGATATGCATCCCATATAGTGAGACTGAGGGGATTTTGCAGGACTGTCACGCTTCATTATACGGAGGTCACTACGGTGGAGAGAGGACAGCGGCCTGAGTGTTGCAAGCAGGATTCTTCTGGCCAACAATTTTTAAAGATGCTTACAGTTTTGTCCAGAGATGTGACAGATGTAAAAAAGTTGGGAATATTTTGAAAAGGAATGAAATGTCATTGAACAAGATCCTCGAGTTGGATATTTTTTATGTTTGGGGGATAGATTTCATGGGCCCTTTCGTTTCTTCATGTGGAAATTTTATACATCTTGTTAGCAGTCGATTATATTTCGAAATGGGTAGAAGTGGCAGCTCTTCCAACTAATGATGCCAAAGTGGTCCTAAGATTTTTATAAAGAAGTATTTTTACAAGGTTTGAGACTCCAAGGGCTATCATTAGTGATGAAGGCAGTCATTTTTGTAATAGGTAGTTCACAGCTCTGTTGGCCAAGTATGGGGTAAATCATCGCATTGCTACAGCTTATCATCCTCAAACTAATGGCCAAGAAGAGGTTTCAAATCATGAAGTAAAGAGAATCTTGGAGAAAGTTGTGAACCCCACAAGAAAGGATTGGTCATTAAAGCTTGATGATGTTGTATGGGCATATAGGACTACTTATAAGACTCCGCTAGGCGTGTCACCTTTTCAGCCGATTTTTGAAAAGGCTTGTCACCTTCCTATGAAGCTTGAGCATAAGGCATATTGGGCAATTAAGAAGCTAAATTTTGATTTGAAGGCTGCCGGTGAAAAATGCCTACTCCAACTCAATGAGTTGGATGAATTCAGACTGCATGCGTATGAAAACTCCAAGCTGTATAAGGAAAAGGTGAAGAAATGGCATGATCGCAAGATTATAGAAAGGATATTTGAGCCAGGAAAAAGAGTTTTGTTGTTCAATTCAAGACTTAAACTCTTCCCTGGGAAGCTCAAATCAAGGTGGTCCGAGCCATTTACAATGAAGACAGTTTTTCCATATGGTGCAGTAGAGGTATTCGATAAATTCCCAAAAAAGTCGTTCAAAGTGAATGGACAGCGGCTAAAGTATTATTTTGGTGTAGAGGTGGACAGGCAGAAAGTCACCTCCATTCTTTCTTCAACGTAATTGAATCAGAGATAGTCAAGTTAATTGACTATAACTTAGCGCTTGATGGGAGGCACCACATTATTTCTATCCTTACCTCTTGTTTAATTCTGATTTTCATGTTTCTGTTAGTTTTTTTATAACATAACTAGTGTGTAATTAGTATTATGGGAGCTGAATGAGCGTATGATGAGACGTAGGAGTAGCTGAGAAAGTATTGTGTTCAGATAGTCATGTAAGCTTAATCATTAGTTCATGTTTTGATTTTGGAGAATTGATATCTAATAATGATATTTGTTGATTGAACAGGTGTATTGGAGATGATTCGTAGCTGTTTTGGTTTGTTTGAAATACAGATCAGTATTGCAGGATACAGGGAGGTGCGGCCGCGCAATAAAAGCAGTAAAATCTTGCGCGCGCGCTATATGTCTGTATAGCAAGACCAATCGCGCGCCCGCGCCAGGTTCCCATTCAAAACACGTGCGGTCGCACGCGACACTGGAGCCAGGAAATTTTTAAGTGTTTTAAGACATGTCTTTTCCCATTTCTATTACCAGTTACATTCACAACGTGCATATCCTTCCCTCTCTAGAAACGCACGACTCTTTTCTCTCTAACCCAGTCCAAATTCAAATTTATAACTCCTCAATCCATTATCTCAACCCATTACGCATTCTTCGCATCAGTTACCTAACCATGTTCCAAGTCTTCCACTGATAAAGCTAGGGTTTTTGGTGGGTGCATTGAAAAACAAGTTTGGGGGAGTTTGAATACAAGCACGTATTATTTTTTCTGAAATTTTGAGTTCTCTTTTCTTCTTCATCAGTACAAGTGGGACCAAAACGTGCTTGCTCTCGCACTCCTGAGTCATCCTATGATAGTAGCCAAAGTGGTGACAATGTGGATTTCTCTAAATTTGTCAACATGGATGCACATATAGAGTATTACCATATTGTAGCAAAGTCTTTTGTTCGATAAAGACGATTCAAGCCAGATGCACAAGATGGGCAATTGGTGCATATGATCAAGGAAAAATATTGGCATGGAGTTTGCTCTACGCCAATGGTTGCACCTATAGCTGTTGTGAGGGAATTTTATGTGAATGCAAGGGAGACAATGAATGGCTTTTCTTTCGTCCGAGGGGTTCAGGTGAACTATCAACCAAGGCCAATTCGTGGCGTATTCAATTTACCCGATCCTCCAACTGGACGTATAAATTGGGTTGAGGCGGGAGAATTGAGACAGACCTCAATGAAGTCATCGCTGATTTGTGTATCCCAGGGACACAATGGACTTGCACGCCTGGCACTAATCATCCTAAGACCTTCCCGGCTTCGGCTCTCAACCGTTATGCTAAGTCTTGGAATCTCTTTGTGTGTGCAAAACACATGCCATCGTCCCATCGACATGAAATTATAAATGAGCAAGCAATCATTGTTTGGGGGATTATTGTGGGAAAATATATCAACATTGGTCACCTTCTTAATCAAAACATGATGTGATACATGCGTGGAAGTACTACGGTAAGTATACCACATGCCTCGATCGTGGCTCATTTGTGTGCTAAAGCAGGAGTTAGGTGGACAGATGAACAGTTGCAATTCCCAAGTCAGGATATCACTCACGCCACGATTTCAAAATTCAAAGATTGGGAAAGAGTTACCCCGCACCCAAGGGGTAAAGGTTTCATCCTTCGTCCCGCATCATCTGCGCCATCACAACAGCCATCAGGAGCAAATAAAGTTGGCACGTCAACTCAAGCAATTGTTACTACTGACGATCAACATCTCTGAAGGTTGGAGAGGAAGGTCAAAGCTATTTATGACAATTTTTTAGCATTTGCTATGGGTTTGACGAGGTCGTTAACGAAGACGTTTGCGTAGCAGGGTACCATGTTCGAGTGGCCACAATTTGGGACAGTCGTACCATTTCCACCTCCGAATTCACCACCGAAAGAGGGTGGTGCAGCTGAACAGTAGGGGAGTTCTTCTAACCCTATACCTTCATTCATTGGGATAATGAATATATTAAATTTGGGGGTATTGGGGAGTAGTATAGTTTTATGTAGTTAATTTGCATATTTTTGCATGTTTAATTTAATTTTTGCATGTTTATGTGCTAGTTAATAATTGCAGAAATTTTTTCTATTTTTAGTAGTATTATATGTGTTAGTTATGTGTTTAGTTGCATGTCTCAAAGTTCTAGTTTTATGGAGTTTAAGTCTAGCCAATGATGAATTGAATTTTAAAGGATTGTTGAATTTATTAGATAACATGAGCTTAGCTATAATGTTTTACATGATATAATTCGTAGATGTTATTTAGATGTTTTCAGTTCGCACATACGTGTTCACAAATGCTTGTTGGTATAGAAGTAATGTGTTTGTATTGCTTAGTAAGAAATATTGTTTTTAAAAATAGAATTGTGTAGAAAGTGGACTTAGGCTATGAAAACACTGATAATCAAACTTTGGGAACACATGGGTATGCTTATTGTATATATATAAAAAGAAAAAAAGAAAGAAAAAAAAAGAGAAAAATATGAGAAAAAAATATATTACTATGGCTAGTCTTGTTTCGGGGCCTTTGTTACTTGAGCAAGTACGTCTGAGGGGATTGTCTTTACACCTAGTGCCCTAAGGGGTAGCACTGTTAGCCTAATGGAATGAGACATTGCACACTCATGGGAAAAAGAAAAGAAATCAACAAACACCATGAGAAAGTGTGAATTCGCTCTCGTGAATAAAAATAAAGTAGTTTAAACCCATTGTTGAACCTTAGTTTGTATTGATGTGTTCGAGTAGTTTGTGTTGCATTAGTATACATGGATCTTGATTTAGATTGCAATTTTCTGTTTTGAGCAGTTTAACATGTGTATTATTTGCCTTTGTCAAGTTTTTGGTGATCACAATACACACACAGAGCATCTTTATATAAAATATGGGTTATTTGAGTGTATGATGTTATGTTTGTAGCTAGTTTGAAATTTTATTCTTAAATCTGGATAATTCGCTGAGACACTTTTATGAATAAAGATTAATTTTTCTCGAAATATATTTTTGAATATTATGGTGTGGATTTGATATAATGTTATAGTTGTGGGTATTATTTACTAATTTTGCAAAGTAAGCAAGTGGTTATATAATATTCGATTGGTCGAGGAATATTCGTTTTAACAGGAAATATTCGTACGACGGCACAATCATTGGTGGACCCCACAATGAAAGTATTATCGTATTTAGTTAAACTGTTGAACTACCATGTGGTAAAGGAACAGTAATATGCATGGTTGCATAGTAGCACACGGTATTGATTATTGATGCTTACGTGAGAAGTCACTCAGTTATACTCAATTATTGCTACAATAATTGCTACATAATATCTCTCATATTATTGATTCAATTATTGTCACAGTATCATCTGCATAATATTTATTATTATTAAATCAATAATTGAGACGACAAAGTTATTCATATTATTATTTGCAATACTGACAATGTCTAGAAAGTTCTATCAAGGAGAGGTTTGGTCACCTAATTGCGCGCCAATAGGGAGAAATCCTTATCGGAAAGCCCCCTCTTTCTTGAAAATGATCTGGTTGTTAAATATTGTGAGTTATAATATTAATGATGAATAAGTTCGTGTTGATTAAAGATGAAATTGATATTTCCATTGTGTTGGGATTATTAGTGCTAGTGGAAATCGACATCTATTCTGATAATAATTGATGTTTGACCAATCGGGTAATTAATCAGATAAATGAGCAATTAATTGTTATTAATTCACATGCTTATAACTGTTTGTTCACATGTGTGTACTATTGATTCACATGCATGTACTATTAGGGGAGGTGGTGCAAGATTGATAATACTTGCATGACTAAATTAAAAATGGAGGTATAGATAAAGGTACTATACTGTAATTATTTTTTTATATGTATAGAACTATTGATTCACATGATTGTACTATTGATTCACATGATGTTCTATTAGGGAGGTGGTGCAAGTTTGATAATACTTGTAAGACTAAATTAAAAATGAAGGAAAAGATGAAGGTATTATACTGTAATATTTCGAGCCCCAAAACGTGCAATTATTGAAACTATGTTTTCCTATAAATTGAAACTCATTCTTCTTTCATTCTCACCAATTCACTAAGACTCACAAAAGCATTTATAGAGAGACAAGCTTTAGAGAGAAAGTAGAAGAGAAGACTGCTACCTCACTATTCCAATATCCAGTCTTCTTCTGAGGTAAGGGATATTATTTTCTCAGTATTCATAATGAATAATATTTTCTTCCATACTCTGTAGTATGTGAGTAATATTTTTCGTCTCGTATTCCTGATTATACCCTCATTTTATTAAAGTATTGCTTCTATACTCCGTGAAATTACTAGAATGTTCTTGAAATTTGCGCTTCATCTAGTATCGTTTCACAAGGATATTTTCTGAACATTCTTGTTAAATTTTAAGCTTTTCATGTCGGAATACTGTCCATGAGTAGTATTCATCTTTATGGTACTATTCACAAAGTACTATTCATGGGGTACTATTCACAAAGTACTATTCATGGGTACTATTCATAAAGTACTATTCACGGGGTACTATTCCCGAAGTACTATTCATGGGATACTATTCACTCGGGTACTAGTCACCTGGGAAATTATTCATGACAAAAATTGATTTCTTTGCTGTCCAAATCATTTTTGATACAATATTATTCTTAAATTTTACTCCACAAAGAAGTATCATGTTGACAATTTAGGCATTATTGAATTCTGGATAAATTAAATTATAAATCTTTAAAAATTTATCATTTGCTTTCTTTTAATTGAATTCTTATATCATTGTCATCATCCTCATGCTTATATTGTGATAAAAGTCATATGTGGCTTACGTGCATAGATGTACTATTGATTGGTAAGATTATAACCAGGGATTAATCGGTAAAATCATGACCGTAATGTTACAAATGATGTGGTAAAAATCCTCATTGGCCTGTAGTGCATTGATGGACAATTGTTGGTATGATTATGACCAGGGATTATTCGGTATAATCATGACCATTGATGATAACATGAATATCATTGGCCCGTAGTGCATGGATAATTCAATGATGTGGTTTATTTATTAAACTGAGTCTCAGCGACAAAATTGATGATAAAATTTTTAAATCATAGAAGATAGTAGATATCATGCTCTACTTGACTCTTCTAATGGATTGTTTGTTCCGCTGCAGTTAAACTTGATGTTTATTATATTTTATCAGTTTAACACTGTTAAAGGCTAACGATAATTTATTCTGCATTATCTTAGTCATAATATTTCTTACTGGGCTAGTTGAGCTCACCCTTTGTTTTCATTTTTCTCTTCAGGAAATGAGAATATAGCTAGGATTAGTCGGGGAATGGAGTGACGGTCCAGATGTTTGCATTAGTAGTCCTCATTATTCAGTGAAATAGTGTGATAATAAATGTAATAAGGACTCCATTTGAGTTTGAATATTGTCTAGAAGACAATATTCATATTAAAACTCTCAGCTTATATTTTGTCGTATTTTACTCTACAGTTGTATAATTAAGTTGTATTTGAATTTTGTACCATATTTTTGGTGACTCAAGATGGGTGATGTATACCTATTTTGGGGGCGTCACAACATAAGCTAATAAGGACTATACATGATGGACATTGGTAGATGAGGAACTAAAGCAATGGATGAGTGTGATGCCGAAAAGGAAAGATGAAAGACAAACAACATAACAAGAAACAGCAGCAGCATAACATTAGAGGACAGGAAACAGAAGCAGCGAGGTCGCGCTGCTAAATAAGCCAAATCTCGCGCGCCCGCGCTACTTGCCTGCAGAAGCTAAAATTGCACTTACGCGTGGCCGCGCCTAAAACAAGAAGGAAACTCGCGTGCCCGTGCCAGAGACGTGTTCAAGTCAGTTTTGATGAGTTTTTGAGTATGATTAATTAGGGTTCTTACATATTAGCTATTCTAGGGAGAGAGTTTGGAGCACTGATCAGTATAATTGCTTTTCTTTTATTCTAGATTATGAAATATAGTGTAGTATTATCTCCTAGAGATTATTGGTGATTGGGAACAACACATTGGAACAGATTTTGCAATTGGGTTTAATCATTTCTCTTTCATTTCTCATTTGTATTATTTAATTCCATGTGTTACTTCAATCCCATAATGGCTTTTGGTTAAGAAATGAACTAAAATCCATTATGGGATTCTAATGGATTTTGATATGTAGTTGTGAACTAAAATTAAAGAAGGTTTAAGATTAAGTTCTCTATCTGATTACATGCGATGTCAAGCATATCTCTATCTTAACATAAATCAAGAATCTGCTATTTACAAAATTCATGAACACGTGCTATAATAACTAAGACTATATTTGAATATCCTCTCTCGATTCCATACGAATCCACAAAGAACTGTTGATCAAGCAATTCATAAATTCACGCTCAAATTAATATAGATAAACTGAAAATACTTTATTAAACTGGAAATCAAAGCTACAAAATCATTGTTTCACCTAAGGATCCACCACACGCCTAAAAAGCGAATTAGTTCATAATGAATGAAATAAAAACTGAATAATTTCAAGGAAACATCCTTCTAATTACAAATACAAAACTAAGATGGAGAATAATACGAAACCACCCTTCAAATAGCCTTAATCTGTAATCGTCAGGAAATTCTCTTCAAAACACTCCTCCAAAGCTTGCTATCAATTTCTGAAAATAATATTCGTGATATGCCTTCTGTGATGCTTTATTTGTTGTTTGTAATGCAATATATATATATATATATATATATATATATATATATATATATATATCCCCTTATGTTCTGGCCGAAGTCCCATGCTTATTAGAGTCCACTCGCCATCCAAATACTAGACTTTATGTCTCAGCACAATCCAAAATCAAACAGGAGAGTTCACTGATCGAGACCCCCCGCCCCAGCGGGGTTACATGGCTAATATGAGCCCGCCCCGGTGGGCATGCCCACTGCTAATTTCCACACAAAAATTGCCGAGTAAATTTTTCCTTTCCTTCACGAATTCGTCCTGAAATGATCCCAATTGACTCCAAATATTGTTAAATGCTACAACGACCACCCTGCACATAAAAGAACACAAAACAAATAAAAACGAATATGAAAACAAGAAAATAGCAACAATTAAGCGTGAAATGAACAACGATTCGTGGATATGAGATCCACTTATCAAAATCCCCCAAACTTAAATCGTGCTAGTCCTTGAGCACAAAATAAACTACATGATATGCAATGCAATGCAATGAGATGGAATAAATACAATCTATATCAATTCAAATCCAACAGTGTCGAAGATTCAAAATTATCCCATCGGCCTCAGAGAAAACAAGTAACTCTACAATATGAATCACCAAAACCAATCCACAATTTTGTATTACACTACCAAAAAATCAAGCTATAGCGACGGTCGCCGACCATCGCTATAGATGAAAAGACCGTCGCTATAAGATATAGCGACGGTCTTATACCGTCGCTATAAGATATAGCGACGGTAGAAGCCGTCGTTGTAACCTATAGTGACGGTCTTTTTTCCTATAGTGACGGGAAGACCGACGTTAGAAAACTACACAAAAATGTGCTTGAAGTTTTTTACCGACGGTCAAATATCGATATAGCGACGGTCATGGCCGTCGCTACATAAGCTTTGGCGCGAATGGCTGAGATCTACTGCGAGGGTCTCCGGCCGTCGCTATAGGTATTTTGGGGCCAAAAATTTTTTTACCCATCATGTTAAGAAGCAATATTTCTTATTTATTTTACCTGTTCAGAAGCATACTACATTCAACCATCCAATCTGAATATAACATTTGCAACTAAAAAACAAAAAAAATTAAAGTCTATTAATATATAATATCATCTAAATATACATAACCATCCAAAATATTGTTACTATGTATCAAAATAGTACATAACCAGTATCACATTTTTAACATATTTTCAGTATCACATCTAACAAATTTTCATCCAAAATAGTGTTACATCTAACAAATTTCCAGCAGCACGAGACATGTCACATGTCCTCTATAGGATTCTTTGATCCACTAATATCACCATTATCTCCTTCTGTGGATCAATCCTACAAATTAATTACCAAGTGAACTTGTTAATCCATACAAACAGAGTGATAGAGCAAAAATTTTAAGTGTAAGTGGAGTGAGAGAGCAACACCTAATTGTTGGAATGAGCATTTGGAACTGATCATGATGACTTCTTCATAAATTCTGTCATCATTGATAATAGTTCATCCACTTTCCTTGCAGTATCGTCTCCTTTTTCCCGCACCTTTTTCAACTCAGCTTTCAATTCTTGATTCTCACGTTGTACCACATTATTTGTGTCACGAGTCCCCCAAGTGTTTGTAGCTGTGGCACCAACTCAACCTTGTCGAAGTCTACCATGTCGCTCTGGTCCAAGAACTTGTGCAAGTATATCATTTCGTCCTATAATACTGCTTTCACCAATCGATTCCTGAGTCTTCTTTAACTCAATATTTTTTTCCTGTCAAAATATACAATGCAAAATATACAACAAAATATAAGAAACCAACAAAATCTGAGAAAAACTAGCATGAATGACGTAGAACAGATAAACACTAAGACGTAAATCTTCTGATTCTTCTTGCTGACTTTACTTATAAATCTCATCCTTATTTATTTTCTTATTAACACGCAAAAAAAAGCTCTTCATTATCGTTTTTCACCCCTTGTCTTAGTTTAGCAGCTAGCCGAAGGAAGATGGTAACACTCATAGGCCGCAACTTGGTGAACATGTTTGGTTTAAACTCAACTTATGGATAGAGAAGAAGAAAATGCCGACTAGATTTGAATATGACACTTGTCTTAAACATTTTCCCACTTCAAAAATGAAGGTAAGTTGTGGAGTAATTAATTTTGAGGGTAAAAATAGAAGTGATAGAACAAACGTACGCCTTTACTATTTATTTATAAATGAAACTGATGGATTATGTCATGTGTGTGTTTAGACTGCTAGTGTATTTATGTTATACTAAACGGATGAATTGATGAGTATTAATGTAAGCCTGGTAGTATGTCTTTATTGGAATATCTAATTAATTCTTCAAACCGATAATTAATCAATACATGCTACTACTAGCTATAATGTGTTGATACTTCACATCAGACAGAGATACATGCTACCTTCATTTTATTTTTATTTGTTTGTTTTACCTTTAATTTAATTGAGACAATAAAGAGGTGGTGGTAGGCTGGGCCTTCTAAACGAGGGAGGGGAAAGTTACAAGGAATTAGGCCTTTTTATGTCATGGATTAAATTTCTTACTGTGTAGTGCGTTAATATTAGGCATTCCTACTAGGATATGGGAAGACGTTAGACGTCAGTATGGACTTCATTACCAGTTTGCCTAATTCAGATGGGTTCACAGTTGTTTTAGTTGTGGTAGACAGGTTCTCTAAAGCGGTACATTTTGGAGCTTTGTATTCCAATTTTACAACTCAGAAGGTCGCAGCTCTGCTCATGGACATGGTTTGCAAGTTCCATGGATTTCCAAAATCTATTGTATCTAATAGAGATGCAGTTTTTTTGGGACAATTTTGGCAAGAGATGTTTAAACTACTGGGCACTACTAAGAGTCGTTTAAACTACTGGGCACTACTAAGCTGCAAAAAAAAAGGTAATGTTTAATCAGCAGCAGAAAACAACTAAGAGTGCTCTCGAAACTCAGAATTTAATTGAAAGTAATGAATTAGATATGGAGGTTTTGATCGCGAAAGGTTCTGAAAACTCCCAATGCCCATCCAACTTCCAAGATTGATTAGGCTGCTACAAGCACATTTCTTACTAGCAGTCATGCAGAATTCCCCAACAGGGCTAATTTCTCACAAATGGATCAAGAACCAAATTTATAATCTCGGATAAGAATGTATCAACTAATAGTCCTTTTCAAGCGAATTTGACAAATGTATCTATGATGTTAAATGAAAAGAATTGAGTGCACTTTTTATACACCAATTACTATAATTCCCAACTTTTGTGGTGGATGCAGTTCCAATGATATTTTGTTGTCTCTTATATATTAGGCAGGCTTTTACTTAAACTTGTCTTAAACATCATTAGTTTGTTCACATGACATTACTCCTCAGCCCTTTAGAAATCAGAAATCAATCCCCAGCCCTTGTCATTGCCTAAAACCTGACTTTTAGAGGTTAGAATAGTCCACTTGGGACTTTTAACAAACACGTGGTGTACACACTTTTGTGTTACCAGATTCATAGCCATTGGTTTATATCATAAACCTATTTTAACCTCCTTATTACTCCTCAGCCCAACCTATCTCCGTGTGCCTAAATTCAGTCCATAGCAGTCCATTTTATACATACATAACATCCAGTGCTTATCCTTGTGCCTAATGATCATGATATGAAAGAACAGACATCATTGTTCTAATGCAACATTAAAACCTTGTCATCTTAGCAAATTACAAGTATGACAAAATGCACGCATCAACATTAAAGATATAAGACTATTAATTTGAAACTTCTTCATAATTTGCATGCAGCATTCTTGTCTGAAAGTGGGGTCGAGTCTCGATATCATGGTCGGTAAACTGAGGGGCAAATTTTGCCAAACACAGCCAGGAGCCAACCTGATCTAAAGACTATTAATTTCTACAATCTCTCTCTCTCTCTCTCGTTAATCCATTCACAACTTGTTCATGGTGAATCTACTATATGTTGGAAAATATAGCAATTAACAAGACGAATAATATAAATAAATTGGAACAACTTAGCTGGAAAACCGAGGCGTAGCGTAGCTACTGTCCTAAAAAGTGATTTCGCCCCCACTGATAATAATCATGGTACAAATGGGCTGCCGGCGGCCACTCTCCAGGATTCAACGACGAAATCTTCGATCGTGTGTACTCACGGAAGGAGACTTTGGACTTGTCTATGTGGATTGCCCAATTAACAGAGTATAAGAGTTGAATATATCGAGAAGAATAGGATACACAGAGATAATATGGAGAAGAAGAATAAAGTAGTTATTTGTGTATATCTTTTTCTCATGAAAGTAAACTCTCATTTTTCTAAAAAACAATCACCCTTATAAGGAACGTTTAAATAACGTTGGAGATTTTAATAGTTTTTAATGAAACGCTTGGGAGTTACAACAAGATATAAATAAGGTTTATGTTGGAATTGAAACGGGGGTTACAGAAAACATAAAGGCTAGGGTATTAACTCTAAACGGGGGTTATAGAAATTTTGGAGAATAACCAACAATCCCCCACATGATCCAAAATTATCAAAGAGAAGAAAATAAAAAGAAGTGAGAAGGGCAATGGATTTTAGATACATAACGTCGATACCTTGTGGGTTTGAATCGACACTTAGTGGAACAAGCTCATGATTGTAGATTTTAGGTGAATTATATTCTTGAACCTATTATCTGTGATACAATCAATTTAGCTTGCACACATATCTTAAATCCTGAATCCACACAAGTCCGCGGTTGGGCGCGTTCTAGGCCATGCGCCATGTCCCAGATTTTCATAAAGGCTCTAGAGAGTATGTCAAAGACTCTCATAGGAAGCGACCTACACTTCCACCTTTATATAGGTGAACCCATCAAGTGTATACTGACATACACCACCCTTTAGGGCTATGAGTTTCATTAAGAATCTAAACGATTCATCCTTTCACAATTTGTCAGTAAGCACCACATGCACATAAGAAGGGATATAAGTAATTGTAGTGCTATAATTAAGTAATTACGTGACTTGTTGTTACCCATTGAACCCAATTCATGGGATCTCCAATCACATGGGTTGGGTTTCCATCGCGTATTACTTACTCAAGATGTTGGCAATAGTCTCATCCCTCTGGATGCTTCTTGGACATTCTTTTTAATTAATCCCTTTGTAAGCCTTTTCAGACCTCACAAATTCCATGGAAATAACACTGTTTACTGATCAGTCCCAATTCAATATTATGTCTCAAGCGAATATTTTTGTTTCTCAATATACACATGGTTCATTCCTCGTCCAATAGCAGCTTGAGAATCACAATGCAGAGATATAGAAGGAATTATTATGTCTCAATAAATTCCTCAGTCACTCTGCTTCTGTACCTGCTAATTCTAATGCAATAAATTCAGATTTCAAAGTAGATTTAACAGTACAGTTTGTTTAGTAGATCTTCAAGATACAACTCATCCAGTTAAAGTAAACACATACCCAATATCAGGTTGAGTACAATTCATTAAGTGCATTACACTATCAATGATTTTGGTATCTTCAGTTTGTGCAATACCAAACTCTTTTATTTTTTTTTAAATGCACACACTAGAGTCACAAGGTATTCCTAATGACTCTTCATTAAAGAAATTAAATTTCTTAAGAATTCCACAATAAAAACAAACCATGTGCATTTTTATTAATTCTCATGCCAAGAATCAAGTTTTTTTTTCATGTTACATTTAGAGAATAAAAATGTTTTAATAGTTTTCACAACTTTCTCATCAGTACCAAATATCAGCAAATCATCCACATATAAATAAATAATCACATCACAATTTCATGCTTTTGTATCTCATGCATATATCACATTTCTCATGCTTCACATTTTATGTATGACTCAAATTTTATACATGTTTCATCTCTCTCATATTGTACATTTATACATGCTTGACATCTGATACATGCTCCATAATGTTCATACTTCGCATTTCTCAAATTATATAGTTCACATAGAACAATTAACTTAAATTATCAATAGACTATTAACAGTTATTATCACATTGTTGCACGAAATGCACATTAAAACAATTCACAAGAATGTCACGTAACGCTGAACATTAGCGCATAAGCACAAGTACAGAAAAACTTGCTTTAAAATTATCAATAGATCGGTCAACTTTTAATTTCTTTTTTTTTTAAATTCTAGTATAGCTACTTTAGCTAGACGCCCCCACATTTTAAGATACCCCAAGTTAGGTGCATGTGTTATTACAACATGGTAATTTAAATCCAAGCGCCAACAATTAATATTTCAAGTATGCTATAAACATATTAAAATACTTCATAAAATTTACAGCAGTATCTTATCATCACTAAAGGTTACTGTAATTTTCTAAAATTTTTTCTGAAGATCATGCAAATTATCACACTTAATTAAATTAGAGATTAACTAAAATTATCCAAATATAATTGATTTTTCAAAACTTCAGTGGAAATATTAATTTTATTCCAATAATAAATATATGTTAAATTTTCAGAATTTAATAATCACAATAACTATTTATTAATTGATTTCCATGATTAAACAATTAATAAAACATTTTCTGGAATAAAAATCTATCAGACAACTGCAGTAACAACCCAGCCAATAGACTTGACTGAGAACGATCCTCCACTGCACAACAGAACTGTTAATCACGCTCTGGTCCTGCAGTCATGGTCACCTGTCTCCTTAGAAATCAAGGATACAAAGGTACGAGCCTATCATGTTTAAGTAAGGTCGTACTAGACAAAAAATAGCTAATCATCTTTAATAGTTCAGATGTGGCTGCAGGGCATAATACCAAAAGTAAATATCCTTGCTACAAGGCATGCATGCTAAAGATTACAAGGCTTGCTGCTTCTAGAGTGCAAGCAAGGCTCAGCAACCCTATTTTGTAGTTAAGTAATTGTTTCCTAATCACAAATGATAACACGAAATTTAAATCCAAATAGTAATATAGGGGCAATAATGGATCCCAAGACCTCTCTTGTACTTAAAGCCATATGAATAGTTAACGCTACAGCAAGTAGCACTAGCCTTGATGCTGATAGATGTGGCTCATTGAAAAAACCCCACGAGCCCCCCTACCCACTCACTAGGCATGCACAACGGGCCGGCCTGGCCTGGGCCGGCCTGGACCGGCCCAAGCCTGCCAGGCTTTTACCGTTGACCAGGCCAGGTCAGGCCATAACTTTTAGTCTACAGGCCGAGCCAGGCCAGGTTTAAAACAAAAATATGTGGCCTGTTAAGGCCTATAGGCCAAGACGAGCCAGGCCCAAGTATTCACTTAAAACTATTTTCCTCTATTTATTGAGGAAAAACAAGTACAAAAAACTTTTTATTAGACTATGTGGGACTATGCCAAGCATGGCAAAACCCACTCTATTGCTTGGCCAAACAACTCTTACTTCTCCTCCATTTATTGAAGGAAAGCACAAAAAATATCTTTTACTAGACAATATGGGACTATGCCAAGCAAGCCAAACCCACTATACTTATCCTCCATTTATTAAAGGAAAACAAGAACAAAAATCTTATACTAGACTATGTGGGACTAAGCAAAGCCAAACCCCAACACATGCTCAAGTACATTTTGCTTGAATTATTATGACTTGAACTCTCCTCTATTTATAGAAGAAAATTTGGGACAAGAAATGTTAATTAGACTATGTGGGACTTTGAAACAAAAATGTAATTGAACTAAAAGTCCCACATTGTTCATTTTAAGAACTTTTCTTTGGTATATTAGTCAACTTTGTGTTAAGTGTTCTAAAGTTGTTGAAAGAGGAGGTTGTCATGTGGGATGAGTAGGAGTGTAGGACTATGGTAAAATTAGTTTACCAATGCATATACTATGTTCTTTTCTGTAATGGCCTAAGTTTAATTTCTTTATTTCAAAATAACCAAGTCCCACATTGTTCATTTTAAGAACTTTTCTTTGGTATATTACTCAACTTTGTGATAAGTATTCTAAAGTTGTTGAAAGAGGAGGTTGTCATGTGCGATGAGTATGACTATGGTAAATTAGTTATCCGATGCATGTACTATGTTCTTTTTTGTAATGACTTGGGTTTTAAATTCTTTATTTCAAAATAACCAAGTCCCACATTGTTCATTTTAAGAACTTGCTAGTAATACAATATTTCACAATGTCTTACAAAATGAAAAGTCCCACATTGAAAGGGGTATGCAAATATAAGGAAGATACAATGTTTATCTTATAAATGCAAAGTCCCACATTGAAAGGGGGATGCAAGTATAAGGAGGATTTCCTTATAAAAAGGCTTGCTAGTAAAAATATAAGGAGGATACAATGTTTATCTTATAAATGCAAAGTCCCACATTGAAAGTTTATCTTATAAATGCAAAGTCCCACATTGAAAGGGGATGCAAGTATAAGGAGGATTTCCTTATAAAAAGACTTGCCAGTAATACAATATTTCACAATGTCTTACAAAATGCAAAGTCCCACATTGAAAGGGGTATGCAAATATAAGGAGGATTTCCTTATAAAAAGACTTGCTAGTAATACAATATTACACAATGTCTTATAAAATGCAAAGTCCCACATTGAAAGGGGTATGCAAATATAAGGAGGATTTTCCTTATAAAAAGACTTGCTTGTATTACAATATTACACAACTAAAGATTTTAAGCCGGATTAGGTAGCTGGGCCAGTCCAGGCTATGAAACAGGCCGGTCCAGGCTAGAACTAGGCCGGGCCAGGCCAGGCTTTTTGGAAGGCTGGGCCAGGCCGGATATGTGTCATTAATTCATGGTCTGTTCTTGGTCTAGCAGGCCGGGCCAGACCGGTCCAGGCTTTGACCAGGCCGAGCTTTGACCAGGTCGGGCTCGGGCCGAATCAAGGCCAGGCCCCATGCCGCAGGCCATTTGTGCACCACTACCACTCACACAACAACCCCTAATTAATGACCAAGTTGCCTTCTATTGAGACTGGGAAGTGGCAATTTTACTAGCAAGGGGAATATTAAAGCCTTCTACAACAAATAAAGGCTGACAAATAACTGAATCATATTAAGATTCCATCAGATCATGTATTCATGCTAGAGCAGCTCAAACACTACCTTATTTGCGGAACACTAGAATCAAATGTGCCACCCACACCATAAAGATAATATGTGCTTTGGTGAATCATATCAAAATAATGTTTTATGTCCAATTTTATTCCTTTTTTTTTAAATTCTGGAAAAGTATCTAATAAGGATGAAATTGGAAATTCAAATGTCTTTGAATCCGTACATAAAAGCTTTGCAGATTCTGCACAAGCATAAATTTCTAAAATAGTAAATAAAACAAACTCAGTTTACCCATGTAAATATCTCCCATTAAACAAAATGAAATCAAATTTCAATAAGTGTGGAATCACACAAATTTATATAGAAACACAAAGATGAAATATAGTATCTACAGTTTGAACACTTCAAAATCTGGGAACGTTTTTGAGTGACTATTAGGTGCTGTTTGTTTACATCTGATTGCCTCTTAATGGACTGCCTCTTATTCGCTAAGAGGCATGATGCTGTTTGTTTTGTTTTTTGTTACCTCTGAATGCCTCTTAATCGGTAAGACAGAAAATGAAATCTTAATAATTAAGAGGTACCTCTTAATGATTTTTTTGCTAATTTTTTTTTTATATAAATATATTAAACAATATTATGCACTCATTTTTATTAAATTGAATATTTAAAATTATTAAATAAAATTTTATCCTTTAAAATGGTAAAATAGTGTCATTAAGAGACAACTTACTTTTTAGTTATCAAACAATTTTTTAGATTCAGACATCATAACCATTCAGATAATCTAATTTATTAAGACATCATAATCATTCAGATCTTAATTCCCAAATTTATCAAACACAACCTAAGAAAGAATTGAAGAAAAAGGGACGAGGAAGGAATAGAAAAGATCGGCGATTTAATCGAATCTCTGGGAAAAAAAAAACTTGCTTCTGGGTTCTTAATATTTTTTTTAATTTTTTAACATACAAATCCGATTGAATCCAAACTAGCTGTTGAGCTGCTGTATAACTTGTCCCCCCAAAAAAATTTAAGGTGATATAGGTATCCCGAACATAAAAGGTTGGGCTGCTATATTATGAGGTAGTAATACATTATTCTACATACAAGACCAATAATATCATATCATTCAAGCAAATGATATTTGAGTATCATGTTCATAGACCAAAAAGACACTCGGTCAACACTACTAACCCACTCCTGGTCACATGTTAACCCGAGCAAAAAAATATCTTGTGAAGTTTAATTATAGAGACAAAGGAATTATTATTCAATTAAAGTTATAGCTCTTCAATCTTTTTCCTTTTCATATCTGTTACGTAAGCCTAATCACTCTTCTCATAGAAAAGAAAAAGGCTACATTATGTGATCACATGCAAATTCATTTTCATACTAAATAGCAAGCACTTTAAGCAAAAGGAATTTATCCAATGACCAATCCACCCCCAAAATAGAGAATTCTATACTATATTGAAACAGAAACATCCCTCCACGTAAATATCTCCGACTGTTGAGAGAGGTGTTCTTGTACACATTTTGAGTTTTAACTCTTTTCTCATCCAATCTAATTTCGAAATGATAACTAACTTTCAGTATATGTAAATTTGGCGTTAACTATGTAACTTATCATTTTCTCATTATGTGCACCTGCACATGGAAACTTCTAGTACCAATAAAATTATGGGGAAAAATAAATACAAGAAAAATTTGTATCTCAGCTTCTAACTAAAACAACATATATTCTTGTTAATAGATGAATTCACTTTTTAGATTGTTGGAAAATATAGCAATTAACAAGACGAATAATATAAATAAATTGGAACAACTTAGCTGGAAAACCGAGGCGTAGCGTAGCTACTGTCCTAAAAAGTGATTTCACCCCCACTGATAATAATCATGGTACAAATGGGCTGCCGGCGGCCACTCTCCAGGATTCAACGGCTAAATCTCCGATCGTGTGTACTCGCGGAAGGAGGCTTTGGACTTGTCTATGTGGATTGCCCAATTAACAGAGTATAAGAGTTGAATATATCGAGAAGAATAGGATACACAGAGATAATATGGAGAAGAAGAATAAAGTAGTTATTTGTGTATATCTTTTTCTCATGAAAGTAAACTCTCATTTTTCTAAAAAACAATCACCCTTTTAAGGAACGTTTAAATAACGTTGGAGATTTTAATAGTTTTTAATGAAACGCTTGGGAGTTACAACAAGATATAAATAAGGTTTATGTTGAAATTGAAACGAGGGTTACAGAAAACATAAAGGTTAGGGTATTAACTCTAAACGGGGGTTACATAAATTTTGGAGAATAACCAACACTATATACGGCGATGGTTCAGAACAATATCTACGATGCACAGGAATGCATAGTTAGTTCTTGTACCACAATTCAGAATGATATATAGTATCTAGTTTGCATATATAATGCTAGGCAATAAGAGTTTCATAATATATAATTCTTTTAGACACCATCACGGATCCAACAATGGAGCTGACGATGAGATCATGAGCATGTGACAATGTACACAAACAAAAACATGTGGAGTTGAGGATTTTAATTCAACAGATAGGCCGGTATGGGAATACATTAGGAGGAGCAAGAAAGCAACATGAATGTCCTCATTAATTATCCATCCCCAAACAAATACATTTTCCAGTAGACAAAAAATTCCAAACTATTGGACACATATTCATGGCCGGTTTTTGTTTGTTGTTTTTTTGTTTGAAGAAGATGGATTGCTACTTTGTTGAAACTGAGTTTCTAAGTGTCTGAGGCTTGTCGGATCCTTACACAAGGAGTTGATATTGGCAAGCTAGCTAGCTAATAAAGATTTAATTTGTTGTTTTGAGTGCTGGGCTTAGAGGAGATTGCAACTTGCATGGGCTTCTATTTCTGTACAATGCAAAACCAGAACCCCTTGTGCACCGTGACCTTAAGAACTCAAAAGAAACCTTTAGCAATCCATAATTCATATTGCAGTACTAAGTTGTATGAGATGTTAGACATAAATACGGGAGACTCACTTCTTTTTAAGAGAAAGAAGACATCAAAAGAGCACATTGTTAACCAATTAAAATATTATCAATCACACTAGAGTGCAAATATTCAAATACTAGCTAACTAGCTAACTGTTAAATGCATATAAGACAAGACTGCTCTAACAATTTGAAAAGGAACATCAGCAACCCATACCACATAACAAAAGCATAGTGCAATTTGAATAAATGAACTAGTACCTTCAGCATGCATGGTACCTTCAGCATTCTCATGAATGTTTTCCTCCTCTGCATGTGGTTCATCGGCATGGATCTCATTATCATTAATTTACGAGCCATTGGAACAGTTAGCACGAGATCTAGACGTTCTATTAGAAGCCATTAAAGCAACCTGAGAAACAAAAATATGAAGAGAAGGCATAATTGAAACTTGATAACAATGTTAATAGGAAGAGAGCTAATGCATATAAGAATAAACCTAACCTTGTTATCAAGTTTCAACAACTCTACTTCAAGATTGTAAAGTTCAAGCCTCACAAGAATGATGAAGTTACAATTTGGAATGCTAAATATTCTCTCTAAAATTTGTGGCATGCAATTAAAGATCATACTGTGACTTTGATGGTAAACAATACATGTGCTGGAATTCTCAAGAACTATCTCGATTCATTGGAAACTCTGCATTAAGTCCGGAACTTAATTATTCTGAGGAATTTAAAATTTCTAGGACTTTTGGGACAATTTTAAACCAACTTGCTACTCCTACTGTTCCAAAAAAGAAAAGAGAAGTTCCATTTGTAAAATTACAAAGTTTGAAGTTAAATTTCCTTTCATGTTTATCAAAATGTTGTTACACTTGAAGACTTGTGTCATTTAAATTTTATACAATAGTTGCTTCTGCGAAAATTTACAGCATCAGTTGCTTCCCATCAAATTTAATTGGTAGCTGCTACCAATGTCATATGAATATGACATTGAACCTAAACCACAGTGGCTCACAAAACACCCCACAGAAGGGTGTCCCAAAATTAGTAAATTTAGGGCTTATTAGAGGGAGGAGAGAAATAGAGAAAATCATAACAACTAAGGGGTAAATAAAATTGAAAACCTAAATAATGAAATTATACATGCTCAAACAGCCAGTTAAAATGATGCTTCAAGCCGGACGGCGAACACGAGATGCAGAGTGACTGAGATGGACAGTCCGAATGCTGAAGATGTTGATCGAGTGACTGAGATGGATAGTCCGAATGCTGAACATGTTGATCAAGTGACTGAGATGTTAATCGACTGATTGAGATGTTGATTTGGGGAAAGAACAGGAGATTTGTGACTGGTAAAATGCCCCCTTTAACCCTCGACTATCTACGCCTCCCTTATGAGTTATGACCCTCGTTAAAATCCCCAAAAAAAAATTCCTATACCGACGGCCAAACTGTGACCCTCGTAATAGACTACCATCAGAGGCCTATACAGACGGTCAGACTTAGACCGTCGCTATATACATATATAGCGACGGTTCCGCCCCGAACATCGCTATAGATTGATTTTCTTGTAGTGTTAGTTCTCAAATCTTAAACCCTCATCACTGGTATCGTGTGCGTGTGTGTTCAACATCTATGATAACTGATACGGACTCAAATTCAATACATAAGCAATTTTTTAAAAGGACTCATCCAGTGCAAACTTAAAAATTCCAAAAATAGGCACATTCCAACTAAAACTAAGCAATACCAACTTCAAAGGTTCATGCAGGGTACTTATACTTCTTTTATCTCTCTCTTTTTTCCCACGGACACTTTTTGCTCTTTTCCCGTTTTTTTAGATATATGGTTGGTGAGTGCATTTTACGCTCCATCTCACGCTTGTGTTTATGGGGAGTATTTCTCCTCAACCCACCACAAGACTCAGCTTATTTCATTTTTTTCTTTTCATAAAGCTTATACACCCTACGTTTCCCCTCCAAACTTAAGTTCTTGCCTAATTTGTTATCTTCACTGCCTATCCTTAACATTTTCACATTTACCCTAGCATTATCCGTTAGAAACTATTTATGTATCAATTTGAACTGACCAGTCAACAAAGACGTTATTAGCGTGCTAACCTTTTTGTATACCAATTTCAAAGAAGCGCAAGATTCTATTCATAAAAGAAATTATATCACACTTCTAATAATCAATACTGTATTGGTTAACTTATTCTCACTCTCATCACTAGCCCACAAATCACATGAACTTCAACATTGTTGAACATATGCAAACACAATATCTAACTAATTTTTTTTATTATTTATTTCATTTTTTTTTAACAAAATGCACTATTTACAAAACTAAAAACAATGCAATGACAACAATAACCTAAGCTACTATGTATGCACCTAAGTTATCATGCAATTCTTCCTAAATAACTATGTAACACTTGAATTTAAAATGACAAAATTTAAACCTAAATACTACATATGCAAACATGAATTTAACACCCCAAACTTAAGTAATACAATGTCCTCATTGGATGAATAATCAAAATTAAGTACGTGAGGACTTCCCTACTATCGCTTAAGTCTGAGGAGGTGGTGGTTGAACTTCCTCGTCTGAGTCACTAGGCAGAAACCTTGGTAGTGGAATCGGCTGTTGATATGGAAATTGCGCAGCTGGATTGAAACTCTGAAGTGTCGTGTTGAGTGAAGCAATTGACGCGTTCATAACATCAAACATGTGGTCTTGCCTCATTGCGAATCGCTGCATCTCCCGACATGCTGCCCTGTTATGTGCATCCATTTGACGTTAAAAGTCAAGGAATTGAGAACTGGATAGTGCCTCGGTCTGTGGTACCTGTTCAGTTCCTTGATCTCTCATAGCCTCATCCTCATCCTCTGAAGCATTTTCAGCGTCAGCTTCGTCCTCCGAAGCAGGTGGAAATATGAAACCCAGTCCTCGAGGATAGGAATCGCCCCCAGCCCATACTGAATATCGTGATATCATTCTGGAGTCTAGCAACACAAGTGGCATCTGTGTGGGCTCATCGTCAGACCATCTCACACCTGCTTGGCGACACAACCCACATATGAGTGATGGGTGTGGCAAGCCACCCGAAAAGTTTCCACGTAAGCACTGGCGGATGGAGAAGCAAATAATAGCCCCGATGTCAATGAGAAAGTCTTGCACAATCGCATATAGTAGTAACGCCTTCTCTTTTGTCACGTCTGAGGTGTGTTGAGATGGATACAATTTAGCACATAGAAATGCATACCAAATTTTTCCATATCGACTTAGATCTTTGCTATGGAACATTGTGCCTCCTTTTCGACCTTTGATCTATGTTATGCCTGGCTTAGTCATTTCCTTAATTATTTCCTCATAGTCCGGATCAAAATCACGTAGTTGGGCATACTGGCATTGTCGAGGCACCCGCAGCTGATAATAGGTGTTTATGGCATTAGCACTGAACGGGACCAAGCGACCCCACACAAAAGCGTTGAATGGGGCTTTGTCCTCGGCGTTAGCATAAAACTCCTTGACTATGTTGACCACGGAAGATTCCGACTCTTGGGTGAATTTATTCCACCCCTTCTGATAAATTTGAGGCATCATCTTCCCATCAAAGGGATCCGGTGCCAACCCCCGCTCCGGTGTAAGGGCTTTTGTCATCATATACTCATACCGAGTGGCGGCAACGGCACTCACAAATTTCCGGCGATCAAAGGTGTGTGTCAGTTGTACGGATCGTGAACTCTCTCCCCTTTGGCGTTTAGATGTTGGTTGCGAAGTCATTGTGCTCTCTGGTGCGAGTATCACAGTATCTTCCCCCCCCCCCAACTTTGGTTCACACAAAATACCGAACACTTGGTGGGCACAGTATTTTCTTTCCCCAAACTAGGTGATTTCTATCGCAATTCTGGTGATAGAAGATGAAGATGAAGTAGACGTATGCTCTAAATTTACCCCAATAACTTGCTAAATTCGTAGCCCTTTTGTAGAAGGAGTGGAGAGTATGTGGTAGGGTTTATATAGATGTGGTGTGGGGGAGGGAAATAGTAATAGAGGGGTGATTGGATGAAGTAGTGGATTAATGGATTGGAGTAGTGGGGATGAGTAATGGAATAGTGGCCGGGTTGGATGGAAATATTCGTGGGTGAGAAGTAGTGGTGTAAGGATGTTGGAGGTTGTGGTTGTAATAGAGGTTTAAAGAGAGTAGGGGATAGTAGTGGTGTAACTGTAGAATTTGAAGTGCCCAGGTTCAATGACCCCCGCCCCTGCGGGGGGTGTAGTTCATTTTGGGCCCGCCCCGATGGGTATGCCCATTGTAAGTTGCCCACTTTTCTTCTCTTTTCTTCATGTTGTGCCACTAAAATTTATTTTTCCCATCCTGCAAGCCATGAAACATTACAGTTATTCGATTGTTGATAAATTTGAGCATGTGATAAGTGATATTTTTACTCACTTATTGTATATTAATCCATGCGAAGTGTGCCCACCTTGAGTACATTTCATTGTGTTTTAGTCGCATTTCATGTTATTTTGCATTTCATATACTTAAAACTCCTTTTAGTGAATAAGTGCAGGAATCGGCGTTATTTTGGTGGAAATTGAGGCATCGATGAGCGTATGTGTGTAGGCTAGTGGAAAGGCGAGGATGTGTACGGCAAGGGAGCATAATGAGGCATGGAAATCAAGAAAGTAAGAGGTTATGGCATGAGCAAACAAGTAGCAGCAGCAGCAAAGCATAATCCAGACTTAGGATTTGCAGGACACAAGCCGCGCGGCCGCGTGGAAATACAAAGGTAGGCTCGCGCACTCGCGCGAGTGCAGGGCTGGACATAAGGAGTATTCTGCAAGTCAAACGCCCGCGAGGCAAGGACCGCACGCCTGTGAGAGACCCAGCGTGCGCCCACAAGGCAGGAGCGCGCGACTGCGCGTTAAGACGTCTGGAGGCACTAAGCATACTGTAAGTCTCGCGGCCGCGAGACAGATATACTAGAGCTATGCGCGATGCTGATGTTGTAATTTGTTTTATTTTTAATTAAACAAATTTGATGATGTGTAATTGGTATAAAACGATTCTGACGTGTGTCAAAGAGTGGACTTGACATTATTTTATGTATTTTCATATTAGAATTAGGGTGATCACAGTGGGGGGAGATCCCAACGGAGAACGAAGCCGCAACGTTTTATTCTCTTCTTCTTCTTGGAGTTCTTAACCATTGTGGATTTTTATTATTATTGAATGGAATTCTTTGGGGTTTTCATAGTTAATCATTGATTACTATTCAGCGTTTGGGTTTGATTGTTCTCTACTTCTTACTCTTATTTGCTTGATTATTGATCATGTTTACTCTTGATCCCATAATGGCTTTTTGTTCCGCCATGAACTAAACTCCATTATGGGATTCTAACGAATTTTAATATATAGTTTGGTTGTACATCTAAGTGTTAGACTTGTTTTGCATATCATTGGGTTATCTATCATGGTTGGTTTATATGTATGAATGACTGATAATCTTCATGTTAGTATTTGTATGGAATTGGAAATGAATATATAAATATGGATGAAATCATGATAGTATGCGAATATGGGGCTAGAGTAAGTCTTGCATATTTTGTGAAACAGATAGGAATATACTGTTTTACCGTATGAGCTAGAGTAAGGGTTGTGCTTAAAATCAATAGGATTGCAATTGCGCATAGGAATATGGTAATTGTGGTGTTATTGGTGATTACATGGATTCTAACATCTGTAGATGATCTGTGAGTTGGTTATAGTGCATTGGAAAATGGTTATAACTCGCTTTTAAGCCCTTGGCTATTATCCTGTGATATGTAAACGCTTCTTGCATGACATATGGCGATTGAATGAAATATTGAATGAAGTTAGGATCCCATTGTTTCCACATCATATTTAATTCGTTTATATTCTTATTTGTAGTTGGTAATTATAATTTATTCAAATTGACAATTTAGTCTAAAGTCTCAGCATATAAATATAGTGAGTGATTAATGCATAGTAGTCTAAGTTAACAACTTTCTCTATGGAATCGATACTTTACTTACTCTGTATTACTTGTTGACCCGTGTATACTTGCATGAGTTAGAGCTCTTTTATAAGAACTATAAAAGAGGCAACAAGTTTTTGGCTCCGTTGCCGGGGAAAGGCGTTAATTTAGATAATTATCATTAGTTTAAAGTTGTATTGTATGACTTAGACAATTCTGTTCATTTCTCATTTCTATTTTTATTTTGTTTTTGGTTACAGGTACTTGTAAAGTTTTATGCACACACGATCTTCCAATTCAGAGTTAACACCAGCACAAGATAATATAAACGAAAAAGGTTGGAAAGCAAGAGTGCGCATAAATTTACAAGCATAGTTAGAGGGTACCATGGATGACTTTGCTTATCAATGGCCTTATGCAAATAGGATTCAACCAAGGGACACAAGACCTGAAGGACTCAATGTATTTTCTACATTGTCAGCACAGATTGTAACACTTTCGGAGAGGTTGGATGTTCTTGCAGCCCAACTCACTCGAGAGATAGCAGTTATATGTGAATACTGTGCTGGCGAGCATCCGAGTTATAAGTGCAACATCAAGGTTGGACAAGTGCAGTTTGGGGTGATTACTTCAACAATGATGTTTATCCTGATTATCAACAAGGTTGGGGGTATCACCCAGAATATGAAAGGGGTTATAACTATCAACGTCAATACTGCATCTCAAGTCCAACATATCCATCAAATTTCTCATATCCACCTCCAATGCAACAAGAAGAAAATGCAGAGTTGAAGGAATTCATGTCAAAAAGCATAGCAGACCATGGAGAGACGATGATGAGTCAGGAGTTATCAAGCCAAAATCTTAACAGACAAATGGAACAACTCATTAACTTCTCAGTGAATGGTCCTCAATACATGGATTTTGAAACTAAACAAGACAATTCAAGATTGGAGGATTTGTGGTTCAAAGTTGTATCATTAACTGAGGAGAAGATGATTAAGCAAGAGAGGTTAATTCGAAAGCTTCAGAATCATATGGATCAAATGTTCGAAGCCTTGAACAATCGTCCTCCAAACAATTGGTGCTATGACATGGATGATGAAATCGATGGAGAGCCAGAAGTGTACATGCCACTGAATGAACTTAAAGGAGTGGACATTGAGGAGACAACTGGGGGTATGGAAAATAAAGAACATGAGCTGACTTGTATAATACTCCAAGTGCCTTCTCAATTAGAGTTAAAAAATTCAGTGAACTTTCCACACCCATGTCCCCTTGGTAGTCACATCCAAAGCAATAATTTATGCGATTATGAGGCCTCTTACAAACCATGGTGGCCTACGGAAGAGATAATAGAAGAAGAAAATCACGTTGAATCTTTCATGCCTCAATGCAAAAATCTATTCACAGATACAACGGGAGAAGCACCTGGCATTGCAATGGAACTAGGGACATCATGTACAGGAAATATGCTAGGTGGCTTCAATTCACAAATTCTCATGATGGGGAACCTACCAAAGCACATAGCGGTTCTAATGGATGGAGGGTTATTATCTTATTGTAGAGGAATTGGATAGCGGTGTCAAGAAAAGAGTCCAGCTAACGGACTATAAGTCGAGCGCTAGATGGGAGGCACCCCATCCAATCTTTCTCCCTCCTTGTTTAATTCTTATTTACATTTCCATATTTAGTAGAGGTTAGATAGTGGTAAGTATTAATAATAGTTTGATTTTTTCTCCTCTCAGGTTCAATCCAATTGCTATAAGCATTCAGGATCAAACAGAAGTCAAAAACTGAAGCTGCCAAAGTACAGGGTGGCGCGGCAGCGCGACTCTACAAGCCAAACACCGTGCGGCCGCGCGATAGCTCAGTCGCAGAAAAAAAAATTGCTTAATTCTTAGAATATCTGACTAAAGCGTTCAGACAGTTAGAATCCTACACTCAGTTTCCAACTACAGAATATCTCAAACTTAGTCATCGCCTGATATACTAGCGGATCATGAGGAGGCGAACAGAGATGACATTGCCACTTAGGGGAGTATTCTTTCAATTTTAATTACAATGAGGGCATTGTTTATTTTAAGTTTAGGGGCATTGGTGTACTTGCATAGTAGTTTAGTTGCATTTTATTTTAGCATGTTTAGTTTAATTTTGCATGAATATGTGTTAGTTTAATTTTAGCATAAAATTTTTATTTTTTATTCATTGATAGTATGTTTAGTTTAATGTCTCACATAAATTCTTGCGTATAAATATAAATTTTTGCCTAAGCCAATGATGATAGTGAATTGTGAACAATTTCAGAATATGTTGCATAACACAACGTGGATATAATGTTTTACACAATGCGATTCATGTGGCTATTTATATGCTTTCGGTCTGCACAATTGTGTTCATATTCACTTGTAAGTATAATATGTGTGTCTTGCATTTCTCAATAGAACATGTAGATTTAAAATGAGAAACATGAGGAAAGTGTTGTAGATTGTAGAGTCATTGAGGTGCAAATTTTGGGGAAACATTGGTATGATGTGTATATATATATATATGCAATAACGTGACTAGTCTTAATTCGGGGCCCTGGCTACTTGAGTAAGTACGCCCGAGGGGATTGTCTCTACACCTAGTGCCCTAAGGTCTTTCATTGTCTGGGAGTCGTTGGTTGAAAGCTCGCTAAAGGGTAGCAGTGTGCCTAATGGATTGAGACATTGCACGGTCATGTGAAAAAAAAAAGGAAAAGAGCAAAACAAAAGAATCAATAGCAATAAACACCACGAAAAAGTGCAAAATCGCCCTCGTGAGTAGCAATAAAGCAATAAACCCATTGTTGAACCTTAGTTTGCAGTGAGATGTCGAAACAGTCTATGTGCATGAGTATACATGAATCTTGATTTAGATTATAATTTTCTGTGAAAAGCAATGTAGGATACATAATCTTTGCTTGGATCAAGTTTTTGTGAACAACACACACACACACAGCATCTCTATAGCATTCATGAATTATCTGCGTGTATGATGTTATATCTATGGTTTGGTTTGAAATTATGTTCTGGAATCCGGATAGTTCACTGAGGTAATTTGGGCTGAAATTCTGTTATGGTCAAGATTATGTGAGACTAGTTTGCATCATAAAGTAGTTGAATAGTTTTTTAGTTACATTTTCAGTGTTCACGCATATGCATTGCTTGAGGGCAAGCAACAGTTCAAGTTTAGGGGTATTTAATAAGTGATATTTTTACTCACTTATTGTATATTAATCCATGCGACGTGTGCCCACCTTGAGTACATTTCATTGTGTTTTAGTCGTATTTCACGTTATTTTGCATTTCATATACTTAAAAGTCCTTTTAGTGAATAAGTGCAGGAATCGGCGTTATTTTGGTAGAAATTGAGGCATCGGTGTGCGTATGTGTAGGCTAGTGGAAAGGCAAGGATGTGCACGGCATGGGAGCATAATGAGGCATGGAAATCAAGCAAGCAAGAGGTTAAGGCATGAGCAAACAAGTAGCAGCAGCAAAGCATAAACCAGACTCAGGATTTGTAGGACACAGGCCGCGCGGCCACGCGGTAATACAAAGGCAGGCTCGCGCGCCTGCGCGAGTGCAGGGTTGGACATAAGGAGCATTCTGCAAGTCAAACGCCCGCGAGGCAAGGACCGCGCTCCCGCGAGAGACCCAACGCGCGCCCGCGAGGTAGGAGCTCGCGACCACGCGTTAAGACGTCTGGAGGCACTGACCATACTGTAAGTCTTGTGGCCGCGAGAAAGAAATACTAGAGCCGCGCGCGATGCTGATGTTGTAATTTGTTTTATTTTTAATTAAGCAAATTAGATGATGTGTAATTGGTATAAAATGATTCTGACGTGTGTCATAGAGTGGACTTGACATTATTTTATGTATTTTCATATTAGAATTAGGGAACACAGTGGGGGGAGATCCCAACGGAGAACGAAGCCGCAACGTTTTATTCTCTTCTTCTTCTTGGAGTTCTTAACCATTGTGGATTTTTATTATTATTGAATGGAATTCTTTGGGGTTTTCATAGTTAATCATTGATTACTATTCAGCGTTTGGGTTTGATTGTTCTCTACTTCTTACTCTTATTTGCTTGATTATTGATCATGTTTACTCTTGATCCCATAATGGCTTTTGGTTCCGCCATGAACTAAACTCCATTATGGGATTCTAACGGATTTTAATATGTAGTTTGGTTGCACATCTAAGTGTTAGATTTGTTTTGCATATCATTGGGTTATCTATCATGGTTGGTTTGTATGTATGAATGACTGATAATCTTCATGTTAGTATTTGTATGGAATTGGAAATGAACATATGAATATGGATGAAATCATGATAGCATGCGAATATGGGGCTAGAGTAAGTCTTCAATATTTTGTGAAATAGATAGGAATATACTGTTTTACCGTTTGAGCTAGAGTAAGGGTTGTGCTTAAAATCAATAGGATTGCAAGTGCGCATAGGAATATGGTAATTGTGGTGTTATTGGTGATTACATGGATTCTAACATCTGTAGATGATATGAGAGTTGGTTATAGTGCATTGGAAAATGGTTATAACTCGCTTTTAAGCCCTTGGCTATTATCCTGTGATATGTAAACACTTCTTGCATGACATATGGCGATTGAATGAAATATTGAATGAAGTTAGGATCCCATTGTTTCCACATCATATTTAATTCGTTTATATTCTTATTTGTAGTTGGTAATTATAATTTATTCAAATCGACAATTTAGTCTAAAGTCTCAGCATATAAATATAGTGGGTGATTAATGCATAGTAGTCTAAGTTAACAATTTTTTCTATGGGATCGATACTTTACTTACTCTGTAATATTTGTTGACCTGTGTATACTTGCATGAGTTAGAGCTCTTTTATAAGAACTATAAAAGAGGCAACAGCATGCTTGAGAGACTAACAAGACTTTTATTATATAATACCTACCTAATAACTTAATAAAAACTATATTCTAACAATTATGAATGAAAATACAAAAAATAAACGAAAGGTTGGGTTGCCTCCCAATTAGCGCTTGATTTTAAGTCGTTCAGCCTGACTACTTCCTATTTCACTGTGTATCGGTGAGGGTAATATTGATGACATCCCAGTTTGAATCGCCACCCTAGTAATGCTTTATCCGTTGACCATTGGCCTTGAAAGTCTCTAATGGATTACGACTGTAGAGTTCGATGGCGCCATGTGGGAAAACGGGTTTGATAGTGAATGGTCCCAACCACCTCGACTTAAGCTTGCCTGGGAACAACTTCAATCGTGAGTTGAACAATAGTACTGATTGCCTCGGCTCGAACGTTCGGTGCATGATCTTCTTATCGTGTAATTCCTTGACTTTTTCCTTGTATAATTTAGCGTTCTCGTATGCATGAAGTCTGAATTCATCGAGCTCATTTAGTTGGAGTAGCCTCTTTTCTCCCACATTAACTTGATCAAAGTTCAATTTCTGAATTGTCCATTAGGCCTTGTGTTGTAGCTCCACATGTAGGTGACACGCTTTTCTGTATAGTAATTGGTATAGTGACATACCAATCGGAGTTTTATACGCCGTCCGGTAAGCCCATAGTGCATTATCCAACCGGAGAGACCAATCCTTTCGATTTGGATTCACTACTTTTTCCAGAATTCTCTTCACCTCCCTATTCAAAACCTCTGCTTGCCCACTTGTTTGGGGATGATATGCAGTAGCGACCTTGTGGTTGACCCCATACTTTACCAAAAGAGCTGTAAATGATTTGTTGCAGAAGTGACTACCTTCATCACTTATACTAGCTCTCGGCGTGCCGAACCTTGTAAAAATATTTTTCTGCAAGAATTTGAGAACCACCTTAGCATCCTTAGCTGGTATTGCTACTGCTTCAACCCACTTCGACACATAGTTCACCGCAAGCAGAATGTAGTGATTGGAAAATGAGGAGGGAAATGACCCCATGAAATCAATGCCCCATACATCAAAATTTTCAACTTCTAGAATTGTTTGTAGGGGCATCTCATTCCTTTTCAATATTTTACCTACCCTTTGACATCTATCACATGTTTTCATAAATTGGTGGGCGTCTTTGAACAATGTCGGCCAATAAAACCCGGCTTGAAGCACTTTTGCCGTCGTACGCTCACTCCCATAATGTCCCTCATATGCCGATGAGTGGCATTCCTGCAGTATGTTATGTACTTCACTGTAGGGGATACACCTTCTAATCATCTTATCGGCGCACTATTTGAATAAATAAGGCTCATCCCACATATACCACTTGACTTCATGAAGAAACTTCTTTTTTTATTGTCGTGTACGATCAGGGGGAAGCATGTTGCTCACTAGATAATTCGCGAAATTAGCATACCAAGGAAATTCTGTATTTAACCCAAACAGTTGCTCATCCGGGAATGACTCGTTGATTGCACATCTATCTTCTTCCTTTTTATTCGGATTTTCAAGCCTCGATAAATGGTCGGCAACTTGATTCTCCGTACCCTTCCTATCTTTTATTTCTAAATTGATTTCTTGGAGAAGGATAATCTATCGGATAAGGCGTGGTTTAGCATCTTTTTCGCAATTAAATACCGAATAGTCGAATGATCCGTGTAGACTATCACCTTATCTCCGATCAAGTATGCCCGGAACTTGTCAAACGCATACACCACTGTAAGCAATTCCTTTTCTGTAGTTGTATAGTTCATTTGAGTCTCCGTGACCGTTTTATTTGCATAATATATGGCGTGAAATACCTTCTCTCGGCGTTGTCCCATAACAGCCCTAACTGCGTAGTCGATGGCATCACACATCAGCTCGAACGGCATATTTCAATCCGGTGCGACGATCACAGGAGTTGTAGTTAACTTCTTCTTCAACAACTCGAAAGCCGACTTACATTCCTCATCAAAAAGAAACACAGAGTCCTTCTCTAAAAGACTGCACAAATGTTTTGCCACTTTAGAGAAGTCCTTTATGAATCTTCTGTAGAACCCAGCATGTCCCAGAAAACTTCTAATTCCCTTCACTGAGTTTAGTGGAGGCAGTTTCTCGATTGTTTCCAACTTAGCCTTGTCGACCTCCAGTCCGTGAACCGATACCTTGTGTCCCAAAATTATGCCCTCCTCAACCATGAAGTGGCATTTTTCCCAGTTAAGTACAAGGTTTGTATCTTCGCAGCGTTGTAACACCATTACCAAATTCCCTAGGCAAGTATCAAAATTGTCTCCATAGACAGAAAAGTTGTCCATGAAGACTTCCACGTTTTTCTCCACCATATCTATGAAAATGACCATCATACACCATTGAAAGGTAGCAGGTGCATTACAAAACCCGAATGACATTCTCCAAAACGCGAATGTGCCGTAAGGGCATGTAAATGTAGTCTTCTCTTGATCCTCAGGAGCGATGGCGATCTGGTTATAACCCGAGTATCCATCTAATAAACAGTAGTAGTCATGTCCCGCCAATCTGTCCAACATTTGATCGATAAAGGGTAGTAGAAAATGATCTTTTCTGGTTTCCTTATTCAACTTTCTATAATCGATGCACACCCTCCAACCTGTCACTGTTCTTGTAGAAATTAACTCGTTATCGTCATTCTGTACTGCGGTCATTCCCCCCTTTTTCTGCACATAACGAACCGGACTAACCCACTTACTGTCGGAAATATGGTAGATGATATCGGCATCTAACAATTTCAGAATTTCATTATTTACCACTTCCTTCATAATTGGGTTAAGTCGTCGTTGTTGCACCACCATCGGTTTTGCATCATCTTCCATCAGAATCTTGTGCATGCAAAATGAAGGGCTGATTCCCTTAATATATGCTATCGTCCACCTTATCGTTGCTTTATGTTCCCTAAGCACCCTCAGCAACTTTTCTTCCTGTAAATCGCTAAGTGCAGCAGAAATAATCACAGGTAAATAATTTGAATTGCCTAAATACGCATACCTGAGATGTTTAGGGAGTGGCTTGACTTCCAGAGTTGGTGGCTCCTTCAATGATGGTTTCAATTTTTTTATGGCTATCTCTTCCATGTGTAGTAGTTCAAATGGTGTTTTGAATCGGCTAACTCGTGGCAATGAATCTAACATCTGTAAGTAGTCCACAAATTTTGGGTCATCAAACTCTGCATCCCCCAATAATGTTGTCTCTAAAAGATCGTTGACCAGACTCTTTACCATGTCTTCGTTGACTATTTGATCAATGATTTCCATCCGAAAACACTCTTCTTCATCCGTGGGAAATTTTATGGCTTTGAAAACGTTAAACTTAACTTCTTGATCTTGGACCCTCATCGTTAGTTCACCTTTTTGTACGTCAATGAGTGTCCTACCCATCGCCAAGAAAGGTCTCCCTAGGATAATCGGGATGTTCTTATCCTCCTCAAAATCCAGAATAATAAAGTCCGTAGGGAATATAAACTTATCAACTTTGACCAATATGTCTTCCACAATGCCTCTCAGATACGTGACTGACCTATCCGCCAACTATAACGAGATGTTCGTAGGCTTTGGAGATGGCAAACCCAATTATGTGTATACTGATAACGACATAAGGTTCACACTCACTCCCAAATCACATAAGCATTTATTGAAAGCCGTATTCCCGATCGTGCATGGAATAGTGAAACTCCCCGGATCTTTCAACTTGGGTGGCAACTTTCGCTGTAAAACCGCGCTACACTCCTCTGTTAGTGCCACTGTCTCAAAATCTTCTAACTGCTTTTTCCTGGACAGAATCCCTTTCATGAATTTTGCATAACTCGGCATTTGCTCTAAAGCTTCTGCGAATGGGATGTTGATCTGTTGTTTCTTAAATACTTCCAAGAATTTTGCAAATTGCTTGTCTAATTTCTGCTTTTGAACTCTTTGCTGAAACGGCGGTGGAGGATACACAACTGGCTGATCATCTAACTTTGTTTTCTCAAATTGCGCATTCTCACCCTGTGTTTCTGCAACCACCTTGTTGTCATTACTCTTATCATCCGAGACAGCTGAATTTTCTGCATCTTTCTAATCCAACTATTTTCCACTCCTCAAGGTGACTGTCTGACATTGTTCATGATTTCCCTTTGGATTTCTTTCGGTGTCATTTGATAGGGTCCCTTGTGGTCTGTTGTTCAATGCTAAAGCAATTTGTCCCATCTGGTTTTCTAAATTCTTGATGGCCATTTCTTATGATTTCATTGCCATTTCTTGTGATTTCATTGCCATTACTTGATTCTTCATAGCTACCTCATTACTCGTTATATACTTTGATATCAATTCCTCTAAATCTAATTTCTTCTCTTGACGTTGAACTATTTGTTGTTGATTCTGAAACCTTGAGGGATACGATAGTCATGGAGCTTGCTGATTCTGATTATTATTCCACGACTGATTCAGATTATTATTATTCCCCTAATTATATGCATTCTGATATGTATTCTGAGGAATTCTATTGTAGCTACTCATGAATGGTATCGACTCTGGGTTAATTGCGCATTGATCCATTGAATGTTCCCCCGCGCACAACTCACAAATAACTGCAACTTGTTGTGTCTGTACCCCTGACCAAACGTAGAACTTCTTAGAGAGTGCTGAAATATGTGCCGTTATTACCGTCATTTCATCTAACTCTAATACTCCAGTGACCGTAGGTTGTGTCATTCTTGTCGTGGGCCACTGGTAGTTTTTATCCGTCATCATCTCTATCAACTGGTATGCCTTCTCATAAGTCTTTGCCATAAACACCCCCCCCCCCGATGTTGCATCAATACTCGTTCTGAGATTCCCATGTAGTCCGTTGTAAAATGTATTCATATGCAACCTTTTGGGCAATCCGTGATGTGGGTATTTTCTGAGCAATTCTTTGTATCTCTCCGACGTCTAATACATTGACTCCCCGTGTTGCTGATCAAACATGGTAATCTCGTTCCTCATCTTTGCATTTTTTGCTGGCGGGAAGAATTTTACTAGGAATTTCTGAGCCAAGTCCACCCATGTCGTTATCGAACCTGCTGATAGAGAGTGTAACCAACACTTCTCCTTGTCCCGCTGAGTGAATGGGAACAAGCAAAGTCTAACGGCCTCATCTAATACCCCATTATACTTGAAAGCGTCACAGATTTCCAGAAAACTGATTAAATGCTCATTAGGATCGTCATTTGCCATTCCCCTAAACTGCACTGAATTCTGCATCATTTGAATTGTCCCAGGCTTGATTTTAAAAGTATTCGCAGCGATTGCAGGCCTGATGATACTTGACTACAGCTTAGTCACCTTAGGTGTTGCAAAATCCCTCAACGCTTTCTGGTCTTCGGCAGCCATTGCTTCTTCCTTATCAGAGTTTTAGAATTCGTCCCTTGTTTCATTGATCCACTTACTTAACTTCTGAAACCTTCTCTCAATATCGTCCTCAAAAAGAAGCAAGTCTGGATTTTTGGATCGAGTTTGCATAAACTAATGTCAAAAACCTGAAATAAGAAGAACAAAACAAAACAAAAAGTGTTTAAGTAAAACTGGACTAATTATACTGATATTGTAAAAATATTAAAATCTAAACTAAATTATCCCCGGCAACGGCGCCAAAAATTTGTTGGGTAAAATCTATATACGCAAAACACGCAAGTATACGTGGTCAACAAGTAATATAGTAATGAATAAAGTATCGTTCTCACTGAGACAAATTAGCAAGAAATTTAACTTTACAATTATCAATTTCCTATTAATCCTAATTCTATTAAACTATTCAATTCAATGGTTTAAAATTATAGAAAATAAATTAATATATAAATAAACTATCACAAAACACCCACAAATATCAAAATTCGGAATTTTAAACAATTGATAAAGAATTAGACTTATGATTTCACCCTAAGTTTCACTCTGATTTCTACACCTTTATTCCAATTCAATTCACTATCCCATTTTATTAATCAAGAACACGAATGTAGTACTGGCCACCTCTCGATGCACTAATATCGTATTAACTTAAATCCACAATTTAGATAGAAACAAGTTAAACACCTTAATCAACCAACTCACTATATCTTTATGTGAAATGAAATTAAAGAAGGTTTAAGATTAAGTTCTCTATCCGATTACATGCGATGTCAAGCATATCTCTACCTTAACATAAATCAAGAATCTGCTATTCACAAAATTCATGAACACATGCTATATTAACTAAGTCTAGATTCGAATATCCTCTCTCGATTCCATACAAATCCACAAAGAACTATTGATCAAGCAATTCATAAATTCACGCTAAAATTAATATAGATAAATTGAAAATACTTTATTGAACTGGAAATCAAAGCTACAAAATCATTGTTTCACCTAAGGATCCACCACAAGCCTAAAAAGTGAATTAGTTCATAATAAATAAAATAAAAATTGAATAATTCCAAGGAAACATCCTTCCAATTACAAATATAAAACTAAGATGAAGAATAATGCGAAACCACACTTCACGTAGACTTAATCTGCAATCGTCAAGAAATTCTCTTCAAAACACTCCTCCAAAGCTTGCTATCAATTTCTGGAAATAATCTTCGTGATATGCCTTATGTGATGCTTTATTTGTTGTTTGTAATGCAATATATATATCCCCTTATGTTCTGGCCGAAGTCCCTTGCTTATTAGAGTCCACTCGCCATCCAAATACTAGACTTCATGTCTCAGCACAATCCAAAATCAAACAGGAGAGTTCACTGATCGAGACCCCCCGCACTGGCGGGGGTACATGGCTAGTATGAACCCGCCCCGGCGGGCATGCCCACTGCTAATTTCTACAAAAAGTTGCAGAGTAAATTTTTCCTTTCCTTCACGAATTCGTCCCGAAATGATCCTAATTGACTCCAAATCTTGTTAAATGTTACAAGGACCACCCTACACATAAAAGAACACAAAACAAATAAAAACAAATATGAAAACAAGAAAATAGCAAACAATTAAGCGTGAAATGAACAACGATTCGTGGATATGAAATCCACTTATCAGTAGTCTATACTTACATGCCTGATTGTTTGATTGTATGTTTATCATCAGATTATCTATTATGATTGAGTGTAGTGTATGAATGATTGACCACCATTCATCTTATATATTTATATGGATTTGAAAAATGAATTATGAGCATGGTTATAATCATAATAACGTACGTTTATGAGGCTGAGTTGTTTAGCTTTGTAATTTGTGAACCAGCTAGAAATATATTGGTTCACCGTGCGTAGTTTTGTAAGAACATGTGCTTTAATTCATTATTGCTGCAATTTCACATAAATATATAGTGATTTTGGTAATAATGTTTATTTCAAGATTTCTATCATATATGGAGGTTATGTAAATAGGTCATAAGTCATTGAAAGATGGTTATGTCTACTTTTATGCTTGTGGCTAATTTTCCATGATGAATATATAAGCTTACATGATGGTATTAGTTAGATGAAGTATTAAATGAAGTTAGAATCCCATTATTTCCAAATTTGATTACATTAAGTTAGTATTGTGTTTCTAATTATTAATTAAGTTTAGAATTAATTATAATTGTGAAATATTCGTTTAAGAATATAAAAATAGTGAAATAGTTGATGTATGATAATTAAGTTTTAAAACTTTTCTCCATGGATCGATACTTTCTTATTTTGTACTACTTGTTAACCCATGTATGCTTGCATGAGTTCTTTTGTTAAGACTAAAAAGGAGGCAACATGTTGCCTCCTCCAGTCTTTGATTCGCTTATCAGATGTGTCATTGGATCTACTTAAGCTTTGTGGGCTATTTGATAGAACCTGCTCTGATACCAATTATTAGTTCCCGGAGGCACAATAGTTATCTAGAAGGGGGGTTGAATAGATATTTTAATTTCTTTTCGAAATACTTTGTTAGTTTTGTTAATGATTCAAACACAGCGGAATTAAGATTTGTGTGTTCTCCCTTTTAGATGTAGTGAGTTAATGAGAGTGAAGCAGTTATAGCAATTATAATAGTTATAGCAGTTATAGTAAGAGTGTAAGAGACACGATGATTTTAAGTGGTTCAGAGCACTTAAAGCTCCTATTCCACTCTTCTACTCCTCGAGTAGGAAATCTGCTAAGGATATCTTTACACTTTCTGAATCTCACAGATTCCTTCAAGACCAGCAGTCTTGGCACTTCTCAGTTCACTTTTGAACTCTTCAAGTCCAGCAAACTTGGTTCTTCACTGTTCACTTAGAACTCTTCAAGTCCTTCTGACTCGGAACTTCTTACTTCACTTGATAGTAGTTGATGAGTTCTTGAATGGTGTTACTCAGTTGCCATTAAGCTCTTGTTCGAAAGAACTGAGTAGCAAAGCAAGCTTTCTCTTTTTCAGATCATAGAGTTGAGCGTTGAGTGTTCTTCAGCGTTTTGTTCCATGCTTGCTTAGATCTATCATCTGCTAATGTTTTGCATATATTAGGTCTTTGAAATGTATCCGTTGAAGACATCCGTTGAAGCATTAAATGCATTTGACATTTCTGAGCTTTGATGGAGACTTTCTGCACATCTTTTGATTTGCAGTCTGGCCCACTGACACAGCAGACTGCTATCTCACCTAACACCTGAAAAGGTGTTTTCTGCAGACTCATAGTACTTTTCTTAGCTTCTTCAATACGTTTCTTTGTTGTATACTAAGGATGATTGTCGTGACATTGGGACTGCCGAGGGCTTCAACATTTATAATCCATTCCACATTTGTTGGGATTTATTCTTAAACAAATGGACAAGGCTCGATGCTTCTTACACAGGCAGATGATGCTCTACGATTCTGATCGTGGTGTCTTGCCACCTTGGTGCTTGATCTGATACTGGCAAACGAGAATACTACAATTTCTCTTAAGGACTGGCACATTATGATCTTCACTTCCTTGTCTTGCAGACTCTACGTTTTCGAGAGCACACTACGATCTTTTAGTTGACTCGACAAATGTTTAGACCACTCTACAATTTTAGGAGAGCTCCTTCAAGGCAGACACACTACGATTCTCAATGCTCTACGATTTTGCCTTTGCTTCTGCAATATCTTGATCAGCTCGATAGACTACAATTTTGTTGAAGCCTATCTATTACATCTTAAGACATAGATCAACCTAACAACTTTGATCTCTTCATCTATACATTCATTTACATAATGATAAACATTAAAAGCTTAGATCAACCTAACAAATTTGATCTGCCACTAAGTCCTTGTATATATATTCATTGAAGGACTTTACATACAATCATGAATATTTACTTTCAACATTAAATTTAAATATGCAATTGTTGGATAAAATCTATATACGCACAACACGCAAGTATACGTGGTCAACAAGTAATATAATAGTAAGTAAAGTATCGTTCCCTCAGAGACTTAGCAAGAAATTAACCTCGCAACTACCAATCTTCTATTAATCCTAATTTTATTAAACTAATCAATTTCCAGTTTATAGCGAAAATATTAAAATTATTAAAAATTAACTAAATACCAACAAACCCTAAAATTGAATTTTCAAACAAATATTGGAGAATTAGGCTTGTAACTTCAATCTAAGCATCCCTCTGATTATTATTCCCTTATTCCAGTTTAATCCACTATCTCAGTTTATTAATCAATAACACATAAATAGTATTAACCACCTCTCGATGCATTAACACTGTATTAACCCAAATCCACAATTAAGATAAAATTAAGTTAAACACTTTAATCAATCAACTCACTATATCTCTATGTGAATTCTAATTAAATAAGGTTTAAGTTCAAGTTCTCTTCATGATTACATGCGATGTCAAGCATATCTCTACCCTAACATACATCAAGATTCTGTTCATTCATATAAATCAAGAATACATGCTATATTAATTAAGTCTAGATTCATATTTCATCTCTCGAATTCATACAAATCCACATAAAATTGTTGATCATGCAATTCATAAATTCAAGCTCAAATTAATATAGATAAACTGTACAATAGCTTTATTAAACTGAAAACCGAGGTTACATAATCATTGTTCCACTTAAAGATCCATTATAAGCCTAATAAGTAATTTAGTTCATATCTAATAAATTAAATACTGAATAAATAAAAGAAAATATCATCCCAATTACAGAATATTGAAATTAGAGGAGAATAGTAATACACCACCCTTATCGCCCTTCAATTCTGAAATCTTCGTGAAATTATTCTTCTTCTTCGTTCCTCCAAGCTCTTGCTCTCCAATCTCATTCTCGAAGTGTGTCTAGATAGCCCCATTATTCCACACTTAGCCTTAAAAGTAGTCTCAACTCAGCTCCATACATCAATCCAAATCCAACTCTAACTCTCCCCATGTGCAAATCTAAATCCTTTTCAAAATCAACCACTCAATAGTCAAAGACTCCCACAAAACAAACTAACAACCATCCCACACTCCTATTATGGTCACATTACATACAGAATTAATAGTTCCCAACATAACCCAACTTCCAGCACAAAATCAATTTTCCTCAACTAAAAGTACCGATGCAGCGCGCCCCGCACTTCACAACACACGCCTACAGCGCGCCCCGCGCTATCGCCCCAGGAGATTGTTTACGCCCAGTGCGCCCCGCGCCACATTCCTATGCATCACAGCGTGGTCCGCGCTATGTAGTCAGAAACTCCAGAATTGCTCGAAATCTCCTTCCAATTGTAACATTTTGATAGGCCCATGGATTATCCTGCAACACACAAACAACCCATCAAAAGTAACATGAAATTACCAAAAACTAACAATATATCAAGCTAAACGAACATAAATCATAGGTTAAAAACCTACTCATCAAATTCTCCTAAACTTGAACATTGCTTGTCCTCAAGCAAAATGCAATGCAATGTACTAACAACTAAACTATGAATCTAGAATTAAGATAGTAAAGATGGTTTACTCATACGGCCTCAGAAAAACTAGTAAACATGTCAACACTTCATATCAAAATCAATCTGCACTCACTATCAATCCTTACATCTTACCTTGTTATCACTAATACAGTGTGTGTGTGTGTGTGTGTGTGCAACACCCATACTAACTGATATCGAATCAAATTCAATTACATAACCAGTTTCTTATCAGGAATTATACAGCATAAACTCAAAAATTTCAAAAACAAACAAGTTCAAGCTTAGCTCAAACAATTACCAAGATTCAGGTTCCGAAAAGGGTATTCATGCTCACTTCTTTTATGTTATTTTTTTCATTGACGGGGGCTCTTTACCCTTATTTTTCCATCTTTTCTTTATTTCATTTTTTAGATAGATGGTTGATGAGTGCGTTTTATGCTCCATCTCACGCTTGTGTGTATGGGGAGTATTTCTTCTCAACCCACCACAAGACTCAACTTGGTTCATTTCTTTTTCTTCCCCTTTTTTTAGAGCTTATATACCCCCTATCTTCCCCCAAACTTTAGATTCATGCCTAATTTTAGCTTTCACTGCCTATCTTTGTAACTTTCTTGATTATACTAGCAATATCCTTTAGACACTCTTTATGTAACAATTTGAACTAATCCATTAGCACATATGTTATTAACGTGCTACCCGTATTATATTAGTTTCAATCAGAACAAGATCCGCATCATAATAGAAACTGCATCAAGATTCTCATACTAAGTCATGTACTTGTTTACATAATTTTAATTTCATCATTGGCCAAGAAACACAAATACAATCTAATAATTGGATTCATGAAAACTATATGCAAATATTTTTGTTGTTTTATTTTATATTTTTTTTCTTTTTTTTAGATAAGATAACATGAATACGACAATTATAAACGACTAATGAACATGAAACATAATCCCCCAAACTTAAATCAAGTAATGACCTCATTACGACAAAATAATTCAAATAAAAGTATGAGGCCTTCCCTGAAAATGAGTCACTGCTCATCGTCATCCGATGAAGGATATGCAGGCAAATTAGGAGGAATGGGCATGACTACTGGAGGTGCAGTTGGATTGCAGCGGGAAAATGCATCAGCAAGCGTGTTGAAGGCATTAGCATTGTACTGATGCATTAGATCTTGACGCTGGGCCAACCATAGAAATTGATTCCTTGAAGCCCTCGTTGGTGGCTCATGCCTTGGTTCCGCTACAACTGGGGGTGAGGGTTGTCAGATCATAATATAGCCTTCTCCACGTGGATGTGATCTTGCCCCATCCCATGCCTTATACTTCTCAATTGATGCATGATCAATGATTGCCATGAGCTGTTGGATAGGTTCGGAAGGTTGCCACTGCACTCCAGCTTTACGGCACAAGTTAGTGATTAAGAATCCATGCAGCAAACCTCTCGTAGTGCTCCCACATAACACCCGATCTATGGACTCTTGAATACACTCCCCCACATCGACATTATAGAACTCAATTGAGTTGTCCACATGGAAATGGTGATGAACAATACCATACAATAGCCGAGCTCATGCCTTAGTGACATTGGTCTGATGGCGAGTGGGCATTAAACGGGTACACAAAAATGCATACCAAGTTTTTCCATATCAACTAAGTGTAGAGTAGGGAAAACTTATCTTTTCATTTGTTCCGATTTGAATTACCCATTGAGTACCCGATTTGCATAGTCTAACAAGTAACTCGTCTAACTCGGGCAATCCATCTTCATATCTGTCATCTTGTGCTGTGTCAAACCCAAAATACTCATTGATAGCATCGGCGTGAAACGCCACCGGTTTCCCCCGAACCATGACTACGTGATTGACATGTTCCATTGCATTGGCATAAAACTCTTTCACTATGTTGATTGCCACTGGAAGTGGTTGTTCAACCAACTAAAACCAATTCCGCTCCACAATTTACAAAGCCATGTCGCCATCCAAATTAGCATATGGCTTCAACCCACGTTCGAGAACCAATGTTTTCTTGTCAATGGTTGACTTGAATCGGTCAGCGACCCTCTCACTAACAAACCTTGTTTGATCATATTGAGGCTGAGTAATGGAGGAGGATGAGCGTTGTCTTTTGTGGGAAGACATGGTGGTTCGTGGGGTGAGTAGGCTTAAAGTGTGATTCAGAACTTTTATTGAACAGGTGGCGAGCGCACTGAGTTTTTCCCCAAAATTGGTATGTTTGTGTTATCTTGCTACCCAAATTTTGAAAACACACACCCAATAACCCAGTTTTTCTACTTACTTGGTATCAAGAATAGAGAAGATGATTCGAGCAAGAAGTAAGTTGTTCCTCCCTTGAATAGTTGTGTATTCCTAGTTGGATTGGTGTCCTCAATTGAAAGGGTTTGTGCACGAAATGAGTTTGATGTAGAATTGGAGAATAGTGTGTATAATTGATATGAATTTTATTATATATATAGTTGGGGTTCATGTATGAGATGGACAACCAAAATGGGTTGGAAGATGGAATGGGAGTGGGTGTAATGGGAATAGAATTTGAAAAGGAGAAGGATTGATGGGGTGTTGTCATTAGTGTTGGAGTTATGGAGTGTTGGAAGTTGAAGTGGTGTAGGAGAAGTGGGTGAATTTGATTTGGTGAAGGAGAGGCAAGGTGGGAGTTATGGTTGAGGACACGTCGTGTAATACAAGTAGACGCCTAGAAATTAATCGCAGCGCAGCCCGCCCTGCAACGAAGGTGTAGGTAGCGCGCCCCGCGCTAAGAGGTCAAGGAGTTGGTGGGAGAACAACGCGCCCCGCGCTATGTATAGCTCTTGGAGAGCGCGCCCCGCGCTATGTATAGTTCTTGGATAGCGCACCCCACGTTAGGAGGTAAGTGAGTTGGTGGGAGAATAGCGCACCTCGCGCTATGTATAGCTCTTGAAGATCGCGCCCAGCGCTAGGAGGTTAGTGGGCAGAGGATCTATAGCGCGCCCCGCGCTGTGAATGGCGTGCCCAGCACTACGACGTCGACGAAGTGGTATGGTCTGCGTTGCAAGGTATGAAGGACTGGGCTTGTAGCGCACCCCCCGCTAAGCATGTATAATGGACAGTGCGGCCCGGGCCATGAGGTTAGAATTTACTTCCTTCTTCATCCTGCAAATCATTCAGAATTGACGTAAAAATTCTACGAAAGCTAATACTTAGATTTGATTATAAACTATCTTATAAAGAAAAAATTAAAAGAGAAAGAGTACAGAACATGGGTTGCCTCCCAAGTAGCGCTAGTTTTAACGTCGTAAGCCTGACGGTGCCTCTTATGTCACTGAGCATCGACGAGGGTAATGTTGACGGCATCCCAGTTCGCATCTCCACCCCAGTAATGCTTTATCCGTTGACCATTGACCTTGAATGTCTCCAATGGATTTCGACTGTAGAGTTCGATTGTGCCATGTGGGAACACTGTTTTAATGGTGAATGGTCCCGACCATCTTGACTTAAGCTTTCCAGGGAACAACCACAATCGTGAGTTGAACAACAACACTGATTGCCCCCGCTCGAAAGTTTGGTGCATGATCTTCTAGTCGTGCCATTTCTTGATGTTCTCCTTGTATAGTTTAGCGTTCTTGTATGCCTGAAGTTAGAATTCATCGAGCTCGTTTAGTTGTAGTATCCTCTTTTTACCCACAGCTGCTTGATCAAAGTTCAGTTTCTGAATGGCCCAGTAGGCCTTGTGATGTAGTTCAACTGGCAGGTGACAAGCCTTTCCGTACAGTAGTTGATATGGTGACATCCCGATTGGTGTCTTATAAGAAGTCTGGTATGCCCATAATGCATCATCTAACCGGAGCGACCAATCCTTTCGATTCGGGTTCACCACTTTTTTCAGAATTTCTTTAACTCTCTGTTCGACACTCCAACTTGCCCACTGGTTTGGGGATGATAAGTCGTCGCCACCTTGTGGTTAACCCCATACTTTGCCAAGAGAGCTGAAAATGATTTGTTGCATAAGTGACTACATTCGTCGCTTATAATGGCTCTCGGCGTGCCAAACCTCGTAAAAATGTTTTTCTGCAAGAATTTGAGCACCACCTTGGCATCGTTAGTCGGTAGTGCTACTGCTTCAACCCACTTTGACACATAATCCACTGCAAGCAAAATATACTGATTGGAAAATAAGGAAGGGAATGGCCCCATGAAATTGATGCCCCATACATCAAAAATCTCAACTTCTAAGATAGTTTAGAGTGGTATCTCATTCCTTTTTGATATGTTGCCCACTCCTTGACATCTATCACAAGTTTTAACAAATTAATGGACGTCTTTAAATAACGTAGGACAATAAAACCATGCTTGAAGGACTTTTACTGTTGTTATTTCACTGCCATAGTGTCCCCCGTACGCCGACGAATGGCACTCATGCAGTATACTATGTACCTCGCTGAAAGGCACACACCTTCTGATCATCTTGTCTGCGCATTGTTTGAATAGGTATGGCTCATCCCACATATACCACTTGACGTCATGAAGGAACTTCTTCTTTTGTTATCTTGTAAGATCAGGGGGGAGCATGTTGCTCACTAAATAGTTTGCGAAGTCCGCGTACCATGGAAATTCTGCATTTAACCCAAATAATTGCTCATCCGGGAATGACTCATTGATGACGCACTTGTCTTCTTCTTGTGTACCCGAATTATCCAACCTAGATAAATGATCAGCGACTTGATTCTTCATCCCCTTTCTATCCATTATTTCTAGATCAAACTCTTGAAGAAGGAGAATCCACCGAATAAGGTGTGGTTTAGCATCTTTCTTCGCAATTAGATACCGATTATCCGAATGGTCCGTGTAAACTATCACCTTAGTCCCGATCAAGTATGCCCGAAATTTGTCAAACGCATACACCACTGCAAGCAGTTCCTTCTCCGTAAGTGTATAATTCATTTGAGTCTCCGAGAGTGTCTTGCTTGCATAATAAATGGCATGAAATATCTTTTCTCGGCGTTGTCCCAAAACAGCCCCAACTGCATAGTCGCTTGCATCAAACATCATCTCAAAAGGTATATTCCAATCTGGTGCGACGATCACGGGGGTTGTAGTTAGCTTCTTCTTTAACAACTCAAAAGACGACTTACATTCCTCGTCAAAAATAAACACAGAGTCCTTCTCTAAAAGACTGCACAACGGTTTTGCAATTTTAGAGAAGTCCTTTATGAATCTTCTGTAGAACCCAACATGTCCCAGAAAACTTCTGATTCCTTTTACTGAGTTCGGTGGAGGCAGTTTCTCCATCGTGTCCAACTTAGCCTTGTCAACTTCCAGTCCTTGAGCCGATACCTCGTGTCCCAAAATTATGCCCTCCTCAGCCATGAAGTGGTATTTTTCCAAATTAAGTACAAGGTTTGTATCTTCGTATCGCTATAACACCATTACCAAATTCCCAAGGCATGTATCAAAATTGTCTCTATAGACAAAAAATTCGTCCATGAAGACTTCCACGTTTCTCTCCACCATATCGGAGAAAATGGTCATCATACACCGTTGGAAGGTAGCCAGTGGATTACATAACCCGAATGACATTCTCCTAAATGCGAATGTGCCATAAGGGCACATAAATGTAGTCTTCTCTTGATCCTCATGAGCGATGGCAATTTGGTTATAGCTCGAGTATCCATCCAATCGACAGTAAAATTCGTGACCCGCCAATCTGTCCAATATTTGGTCTATAAAGGGTAGCGAAAAATGATTTTTTCGGTTTGCCTTATTTAACTTCTTATAATCGATGCACACCCTCCAACTTGTTACTGTTCATGTCAGTATTAACTCGTTATCTTCGTTTTGTACCACAGTTATTCCCCCTTTCTTCGGCACACAATGAACCGGACTAACCCACTTACTGTCGGAAATCGGGTAGATGATTCCGGCATATAATAATTTCAGAATTTCCTTCTTTACTACTTCCTTCATAATTGGGTTAAGTCGTCGTTGTTGCTCCACCGTTAGTTTTGCATCATCTTCCATCAGAATCTTGTGCATGCAAAACGATGGGCTAATTCCCTTGATATCCGCGATTGTCCACCCTATCGCTGCTTTATGTTCCCTAAGCACCCTCAGCAACTTTTCTTCATGTAAATCGTTAAGTGCAGCAGAAGTAATTACAGGTAAAGAATTTGAATTGCCTAAATACGCATACCTGAGATGTTTAGGAAGTGGCTTGACTTCCAGAGTTGGTGGCTCCTCCAATGATGGTTTCAATTTTCTCGTGGCTATCTCCTCCGTGTGTAGTAGTTCAAATGTTGTTTTGAATCGGCTTACTCATGGCAATGAATCTAACATCTATAAGTAGTCCACAAATTTCGGGTCATCGAACTCTTCATCCCCCAATAGTGTTGTCTCTAAAAGATCGTTGACCAGACTCTTTCCCATGTCTTTGTTGACTATTTGATCAATGATTTCCATCCGAAAACACTCTTCTTCATCCACGGGAAATTCCATGGCTTTGAAAACATTAAACTTAACTTCTTAATCTTGGACCCTCATCATTAGTTCACCTTTTTGTACGTCGATGAGTGTCCTACCCGTTGCCAAGAAAGGTCTCCCAAGGATAATCGGGATGTTTTTATCCTCCTCAAAATCCAGAATAATAAAGTCCTCGGGGAATATAAACTTATCAACTTTGACCAATATGTCTTCCAAAATGCCTCTCGGATACGCGACTGACCTATCCGCCAACTGTAATGAGATGTTCGTAGGCTTTGGAGCTGGCAAACCCAATTCTGTGTAAACTGATAACGGCATACAGTTCACACTCGCACCTAAATCACATAAGCATTTATTGAAAGTCGTATTCCCGATCGTGCATGGAATGGTGAAACTCCACTGATCTTTCAACTTGGGTGGTAACTTTCGCTATAATACCGCGCTACACTCCTCTGTTAGTGCAACTGTCTCGAAATCTTCTAACTTCTTCTTTCTGGACAGAATCCATTTCACGAATTTTGCATAGCTCGACATTTGTTCTAGGGCTTCTGCGAACGGGATGTTAATCTGTAATTTCTTAAATACTTCCAAGAATTTTGCAAATTGCTTGTCTAATTTTTGTTTTTGAACTCTTTGCTGAAACGATGGTGGAGGGTACACAAATGGCTTGTCATCTAACTTTGTTTTCTCAAATTGCGTCTTCTCACCCTGTTTTTCTGCAACCACCTTGTTGTCATTACTCTTATCATCAGAGACAGCTGAATTTTCTGCATCTTTCCCATCCAACTGTTTTCCACTCCTCAAGGTGATTGCCTGACACTGTTCATGACTTCCCTTTGGATTTCTTTCGGTGTCACTGGGTAGGGTCCCTTGTGGTCTGTTGTTCAATGATAAAGCAATTTGTCCCATCTAGTTTTCTAAATTCTTGATGGCCATTTCTTGTGAGTTCATTACCATTTCTTGTGATTTCATTGCCATTGCTTGATTCTTCATATCTACCTCATTACTCGTTATATACTTTGATATCAATTCCTCTAAATCTGATTTCCTCTCTTGACGTTAAACTGATTGTTGTTGATTTTGAAACCCTGGGGGATACGATGCTCGTGGAGCTTGCTGATTCTGATTATTATTCCACGACTGATTCAGAATATTCGTATTCCCCTGATTATGTGCATTCTGATATGTATTCTGAGGAATTCAGTTGTAGCTACTCATGAATTGTACCGACTCTGGGTTGATTACGCATTGATCCGTCGAATGTTTCCCTGCGCACAACTCACAAATAATTGCAAATGATTGCGTCTGTCCCCCTGACCACACGTCGAACTTCTTAGAGAGTGCTGAAATCTGTGTCGTTATTGTAGTCACTCCATCTACCTCAAACACTCCAGCGACCATAGGTTGTTTCATTCTTGTCGTGGGCCACTGATAATTGTTAGCAGCCATCGTCTTTATCAGCTAGTATGCCTCCTCATAAGTCTTAGCCATAAATGCTCCCCCCGATACTGCATCAATACTTGTTCTAAGATTCCCCTATAGTCCATTGTAAAATGTATTCATCTGCAACCACTTGGACAATCCGTGATGTGGTCATTTTCTGAGCAATTCTTTGTATCTCTCCCACGCTTCATATAGTGACTCCCCATGTTGCTGATCAAACATGGTAATCTCGTTCCTCATATTTGCGGTTTTCACTGGCGGGAAGAATTTTGCTAAGAATTTCTGAGCCAGGTCCTCCCATGTCGTTATCGAACCCGCTGGTAGAGAGTGTAACCAACTCTTCGCCTTGTCCCGTAGAGTGAATGGGAACAAGCGAAGTCTAACTGCCTCATCCGACACCCCATTATACTTGAAAGTGTCGCAGATTTCCAGAAAACTGATTAAATGCTCGTTAGGATCGTCATTTGCCATTCCCCCAAACTAGAATTCTGCATCATTTGAATTGTCCTAGGCTTGATTTCGAAAGTATTCGCATCTATTGCAGGCCTGGTGATACTCGACTGCAGCTCAGTCACCTTAGGTGTTGAAAAATCCCTCAACGTTTTCTGGTTTTCGGCAGCCATTGCTTCTTCCTTATCAGAGTTTTCAAATTTGTCCCTTGTTTCCTTGATCCACTTACTTAATCTCTGAAATCTTCTCTCAATGTCCTCCTCAAAAGGAAGCAAGTCTGGATTTTTAGATCGAGTTTGCATAAACCAATGTCAAAAACATGAAATACGAAGAACAAAACAAAATAAAAAGTGATTAAGTAAAACTGGACTAATTAAACTGATATTGCAAAAATAATAAAATATATACTAGAATCCCCGGCAACGGCGCCAAAAACTTGTTGGGTAAAATCTATATACGCACAACACACAAGTATATGTGGTCAACAAGTAATATAATAGTAAGTAAAGTATCGTTCCCTCAGAGACTTAGCAAGAAATTAACCTCGCAACTACCAATCTTCTATTAATCCTAATTTTATTAAACTAATCACTTTCCAGTTTATAGCGAAAATATTAAAATTATTAAAAATCAACTAAATACCAACAAACCCTAAAACTAAATTTTCAAACAAATATTGGAGAATTAGCCTTGTAACTTCACTCTAAGCATCCCTCTGATTATTATTCCCTTATTCCAGTTTAATCCATTATCTCAGTTTATTAATCAAGAACACATAAATAGTATTAACCACCACTCGATGCATTAACACCGTATTAACCCAAATCCACAATTAAGATAGAATTAAGTTAAACACCTTAATCAATCAACTCATTATATCTCTATTTGAATTCTAATTAAATAAGGTTTAAGTTCAAGTTCTCTTCATGATTACATGCGATGTCAAGCATATCTCTACCCTAACTTACATCAAGATTCTATTCATTCACATAAATCAAGAACATGTGCTATATTAATTAAGTCTATATTCATATTTCATCTCTTGAATTCATACAAATCCACATAAAATTGTTGATCAGGCAATTCATAAATTCAAGCTCAAATTAATATAGATAAACTGCATAATAGCTTTATTAAACTGAAAACTGAGGTTACATAATCATTGTTCCACTTAAAGATCCATTATAAGCCTAATAAGTAATTTAGTTTATATCTAATAAATTAAATACTGAATAAATAAAAGAAAACATCATCCCAATTACAGAATATTGAAATTAGAGGAGAATAGTAATACACCACCCTTATCGCCCTTCAATTCTGAAATCTTCGTGAAATTATTCTTCTTCTTCGTTCCTCCAAGCTCTTGCACTCCAATCTCGTTCTTGAAGTGTGTCTAGATAGCCCCATTATTCCACACTTAGCCTTAAAAGTAGTCTCAACTCAGCTCCATACATCAATCCTAATCCAACTCTAACTCTCCCCATGTGCAAATCTAAATCCTTTTCAAAATCAACCACTCATTAGTCAAAGACTCCCACAAAACAAACTAACAATCATCCCACACTCCTATTATGGTCGCATTACATACAGAATTAATAGTTCCCAACATAACCCAACTTCCAACACAAAATCAATTTTACTCAACTAAAAGTACCGACGCAGCGCGCCCCGCGCTGCACAACACACGCCGACAGCGCGCCCCGCGCTATCGCCCCAGGAGATTGTTTACGCCCAGCGCACCCCGCGCCACATTCCTATGCATCATAGCGCGGTCCTCGCTATGTAGTCAGAAACTCCAGAATTGCTCGAAATCTCCTTCCAATTGTAATATTTTGATAGGCCCATGGATTATCCTGCAACACGCAAACAACCCATCAAAATTAACATAAAATTACCAAAAACTAACAATATATCAAGCTAAACGAACATAAATCGTAGGTTAAAAACCTACTCATCAGCAATCTTCCAACATAAGATACTATGATGATCTTAAGTCTAAGGATCATTTGTACTACTATCACTACAGGAATTCCTATTGACACATAAGTAAAACTCCATTAGGTATTCCTTAGCGAGTCACGTTCAGTGAACTTATTCTTTAATAAGCACCTACATACTTGCTCTAATGTCTCAATACAAATGATTATGAGATCAATCATTCTCATTCAATGAGCAAGCAACGTATGTATCAATCTATCCGGATTCACTAATCCAATTTTAGTAATCCATTGATTGAGAACATTTTAGTTTTAAGCTATCTAAGAATTTAGATCTCATTAGCATGATCTCATCATGATTTTAAAAGCATTGCTTAAAACTATGAGTTTATCATGTAGATAATAAATGCCTTTATTAAATAATTCTTTTATAAATAAATAATATTTATTACAAAGTATATGTTTTATCATCATACATGATTGACTTGTATGCATACTACTTTCACTTTCTTCACATGAATAATAAATAGGGCTTGCATTTAAGTGAGTAAAAACTTGTAGAAATATTAAATTTCAATTGTGGAAATAACAATTCACTTTATTTTTTAAAGATATATTATATTTGTCAGATATTTTTGTTTTTTTTCTGAGTTGGAGGGTTTTTTGTACTTTCTTTCAATGTTTCCATCAAAACAGCTTCACTAATTGCACTTCCAATAAATATTTTCCAAGCCCTTTTTTCAAGTGTTCGAGGCTGATGCAGTGATGCTCGCCTCAGTTAAACTTGTCCAGCTTCTATTCACTACCACACAATTTCTAGCATCTATCCTTTTTGGTTAGGAAAATAAAATGTATCGACTCGGCAGTCAGCATATATGATAATGTTGTGTTTGAATTGCAGAAATTCAAGTTGGAATTGAATGAAAATAAGTGTTTGGTTGTTCTATTAGAACAATATGAATCATTTTTATTTGTGACAAATTTTAAAATTTTATTATTCAGGTAAGGATACGAAATGATTCATTCTATTCAGAAATTGAATTAATAATTTATCTCTCCATTCTATTTTCTTCTCTTTTCCTTTGACTAATTTTTTTGATCTAATTTAAACGTAGCACAAGCAAGTTAAGGAGTTTTAATTCAATAGCATTTGTGTCATTGTGTGTACACAGTTGTATTCCAAGTCAATATATATAGAACATGTCGTTAGATAAAATATACATAGACATGTGTTTATATAAGAAAAATATTTTACTAATATAAATTAAAAAAAATCAAATCAATTTCATAAACCTTACATGTCTTGAGCATGGATTAAAAGCTAGTTACATTCAGTGTAATGACATTTGTTCCAAAACGACGTCGTTTTAATAAAAGAGTGTTATTTAAGGAAAAATGTTATTTAAAAGGAATGCTCTTGATCCTTGCTATATATATATATATATATATATATATATATATATATATATATATATATATATATATATATATATATATATACAGACAGGATCAAGAGTAGACCTCTTAAGTAGTAGAACTCTCTTAAATAATAGAATTTTATCAAAACGACGTAGTTTTGATAAGACGCGGTGGCATTTTTGTAAATACCATGCCACCGCGTATTTACAAAAATGCCACCGCGTCTTATCAAAACTGCGTCGTTTTGATAAAATTCTATTATTTAAGGCATTCTGCTATTTAAGAATTCTACTCTTGATCCTTTTTGTGTGTGTGTGTGTATATATATATATATATATATATATATCGGAAAGGATCAAGAGCATAATTCTTAAATAGCATAACGCCTTAAATAACATAATTTTATCAAAACGACGTAGTTTTGGAGGGACGCGGTGGCATTTTTGTAAATACCATGTCATCGCGTATTTACAAAAATACCACCGCGTCTTATCAAAACTACGTCGTTTTGATAAAATTATGCTATTTAAGGCATTATGCTATTTAAGGATTATGCTCTTGATCCTTCCCGACATATATATATATATATATATATATATATATATATATATATATATATATATATATATATATATATATATATATATGCAAATGGGTCTGTTCGGGAGCATTCTGCTGACCTTCACTTGGGCTGAAGGCCCGACACCAGAAGAATCGTATGAGTTCATTGGGCCGAAGCCCATGGTTGGTTTTGAGGTGTTCGGGTCGGCGTCTGATTCCTTCGGGTCCGGACCCTCACTTTGGTGGATGCCTTCGGGTTCAGCATCCGATCCCCTTGGGCCGGAGCCTTATCTTGTTGAGTAGTATTGGGGGTCGGGCCTTCGGGTCCTTTGGGCCTTAGTCTAGACCTGAGAGTGGGATAGTTTGGGCCTGTACAGTGGGCCTTCCTACGTGCAGAGTTGGACGTCCCAATTATAATGGAATACGGTTACTCCAAAGGTAGTAATTGGATTGGATTCTACTTGCATCTTTTAAGGAGATTGTGTTGGACCCAAGTTATGGTAACTACCATAGCTAGGAGTCCTTAACCGATTAGGAGAAGGATTTTAAGGCAGTGAGATTATTATAAAACCAGGCCAGGGTTACAATTAAGAGGTAATTCATACTTTTGAGCACTAAACACTTAGCCTCCATTATTAAAACCTTGTAACGGTCTGTACTCATTCTCACACCAAAGCTATCCCCCGGCGGCAGAAGCAGTCAAGCTTCTGTGTGATCTGTTACTGTGCAGGTTCTAGCGCGTGGATTCTGTGATTGGATGCGCCGGCGAAACTTGGCGTTAACATTGGCGCTAGAAGGAGGGCTTTTAGTGTTTAATCAATCACAATCAGGTTCTTTTCGGGTGAGAAACTATGGCGAGCGTGGAGTATGCAGTTTCAGACCGCGAAAAGGCCAAGACACACCAGACCACTCAGGTGAGAGGGTCGGTGAAAGACAGACTGGGTTCCAGAATCCAGGAAGATCAGGTGGATCCGGCCGGCTCCCCCCGACAAAGGCTCTTCCATGAAAGCCAACAAACCCCCAACCAGGCTAGTCGGGCGGATGAAAATAATTCACGAGCCTTGGAGGCGCAAGGAAAGAGTCATGGCCAAGCTGGTCGAGATCAGAGAGAATTTATCCTGCAGAGAAAGATGCAGCAAAATAAATATGCCATGGTGGCCCTACGTCTTCAGCAGGAGAAGCTCGAAATACAGATGGCTAACGTGGTCGGAGAGCAAGAGGCTTCCTCTAGAAGACGTAGACACCGCAGCTCGTCTAGGTCACCACGAATGAGAGAGGCTGATCGGGAAAGGAGTAGGCACCGGACCCGCTCGAGGGATGGTCGAAGCCGGAGGAGGAGCCGATCAGCAGAACGACAATCTGAGCACCCGAGCAGGTCGGGGCGAAGGAGAGGAGACGAGATTCCCGAATGTGAGAGGGACAGACCCCGGTCGTCCCCCCATAGAGGAGAATCCGATTCCCTCACCCAAAGGGTAGCCGATTTGGAGAAGTTGCTATTGGCCAAAAGTTCAACAGGGACGCCTGCGTCCTGCATAGGGTCACCCTTCTCGCCGAAAATTAATCAGGAGACAGCAGATCCCAAAAAGAAGATGCCCCCGATGGAGACTTATGATGGGTTGAGGGATCCTTACGACCATTCCGATGGATACGACAGACTGATGACTTATTATGGTCATTCTGACGTGGCCAAGTGTCACATGTTTGCCACTACCTTGAAGAAGAGTGCCCGGGAGTGGATGGGAACCCTGGCATCGGGATCGATAAATTCATGGAATGACCTTCGGGGAAAGTTTCATGCCCGACTCGGGAGTAATATGAGACGGGGGAAGATTACAGCATCCCTCATGCAGGTTAGACAAAGATCAGATAAGAGCCTGGGACAGTATGTTAAAAGGTTTCGAGAAGTTGTGGGGTCGGTGGCGGAGTTAAATTCCCCACAAGCCTTGGGATTCTTCACAACAGGGCTAGACATCGGAAGATCGAAGAAGCTAATGAATGACCTGGTGATCAACCCCCCGATCGACCTGACAGAAGCCTTTCACATGGCCGAGGGTCACATAGCGATGGAGGAGGTGATGGGGAACTTCAAACCACAAACCCAGTCGTACGAGAAGTCCAGAGATCGGGACAAACAGAGTTACCAAAAGTCAGACAATCAGGGGAGGTCGGATAGCTACGGCAAGAAGTATTACAACGGCGGAGGGTCGGGTAGTGGAAGACCACCCTTCCCAAACAAAAATGTCAACAAAGTGTATACCGCTCTCAACGCGGACCGGGCTAAGATACTGGAGGAGATGCGAAACAAGCCTTTTTTCGAACCCTGCCCATCGATCCCGAAGCCGACTAAAAGGGGCAGGAACAAGTACTGTACGTATCATCAGAGTCGGGGTCACACGACAGAAGATTACAATAACTTGAAAGACTTGATTGAAAAGAATGTTCATAATGGGCAGTTGGTACAGTATGTAGTCGACAGGGAAGGGTTGGAAGCCCCGTGAGAGGAGAACATAGAGCTCACCCGGGAAACACAGCCGCAACCGAACCCGCAAACCCGAGGAATTATTGATGTGATATCGGGCGGGTCGGTAGGGCGTGTGACCGGAAGGAAGAGGAGTGGGCATCTCGCGGCCATAATGTCACTAGCTGGCTCCTCGTCCAAAAAGGACAGGTCATATTCAGGCACGATCATCTCCTTCTCCGATGATGACTACCATGCGGAACACATTGAACCGCACGACCGAGCACTGTTGATAATGGCTCAGGTCGGGCCAGTGGACATGAAGAGAATGATGAACGACAACGGGTCCTCAGTCGACATACTTTACACACATGCATACCAGAGGATGGAGTTGGGAGGAAAGAAGATGGAACTGGGAACAGAGGGTTTTTTATACGGTTTCAGTGGCGATCCGGTTCATGTGTCAGGTACGATAGAACTACCAGTCAGATTCGGTACGGCCCCTCAACAAACAGAAATTATGGTAAAAAAATTTGTTGTACAAGTGGATTCGGCTTACAACGCCATCTTGGGAAGGCCTACTTTAGCAGCACTGCAGGCAGTAACGTCTATACCCCATTTCAAAATCAAGTTTCCAACACCGGATGGGATAGGGGAAGTAAAAGGAGATCTCGATATCGCCCGAAGGTGTTATCGGAATACCTTGATTTCTTCAGGGGTCGGGGTCAGCAAGCAGAAACAGACGATGACCATCGAGATAGAACCGTTCACTGAGGGCAGCACTGAACCCATGGCTCTATCGGCAGAGGAAACAGAAGATGTTGAATTGATACCGGGGAATCCAGATAAACTGATCAAAATTGGGGCGGGATTATCCGAACAGCTGCGAACGGGTCTGGTGGAATTACTTTGAGTATATGTCGACATCTTCGCTTGGGAACCTAGCGACATGCCCGGAGTAAGCGAGTCAATAGCATTACATAGGCTCCATACTGATCCAAAGAAGAAGTCAGTGATACAGAAAAGATGGATCTTCGCCCCGGAAAGGCAGAAGATTATAGATGAAGAGGTTACTAAATTGTTAGAGGCAGGGTTCATCTTCGAGATCGACTTTCCCTAATAGCTGGCGAATGTGGTCTTAGTTCAGAAACAGAATGGGAAGTGGAAGATGTGCATTGACTACACGGACTTGAATAAGGCATGCCCTAAAGACTTATATCCCTTACCCAACATAGACCAGCTAATTGATGCCACTTCAGGGTATGAAATGTTAAGCTTCATAGACGCTTTCTCGAGATATCACCAAATCTCGATGCACAAGGAAGATATCCTGATGACCAGTTTCATCACACATCGGGCTATATACGCGTACCGGAAGATGACTTTCGGACTGCTGAACGCAGGGGCGACCTACCAACGGATGATGAACTTCGTATTCAAGAAACAGCTGGGGTGAAGTATGGAAGTGTACGTAGACGACATGATCGTCAAGAGCATGTTAGTCCGAGATCATCTGGAGGATTTAGCAGACTGCTTCGAAACAGTAAGGCAACACAAATTGAGACTGAACCCGACCAAATGCACCTTCGGACTAGGTTCAGGGAAATTTCTGGGATACTGGGTCTGTAAGAGGGGAATTGAGGCAAATCCGGCAAAAATCTCGGCGATCTTAGACATGAAATCTCCGAAGACATACAAAGATGTTCAGAGGTTGACAGGCCGAATAGCTGCCCTTCGGAGATTCGTGTCAAGGTCAGCTGAAAGATGCCTACCCTTTTTTGACACTCTAAAGGGCCCAAAAAATGACAAGAGTTTCCAGTGGACTTCGGAATGTGAAGACGCGTTCCAAGAGATCAAAAGGTACCTGGGCACGGCACCATTATTAATGAAACTGACCCCCTCAGAACCTTTATACTTATATTTGGCTGCCAGACCGATGGTAGTAGGGGCGGCACTGGTGACGGATAAGGGAGGAAAACAGTTTTTGGTGTACTATGTCAGCCATGTTCTTCGGGACGCAGAGACGAGATACCCGTGCCTGGAAAAGTTTTCCTACGCACTCATAATCGCTAGCAGAAAACTCAGGCACTATTTCTAAGGTTGGTTGATAGTGGTTTACACGGATCAGCCTTTGAAGAAGATTTTTCACAAGCCCGAGGTATCAGGTCGGTTGGCCGCATGGGCGATGGAGTTAACACAATTTGCTATAGAGTATCATCCCTGAACGACAATCAAAAGGCAGGCGTTGGCAGATTTTGTGGTAGAGTGTTCTTTCACCGAACCCGAGGTGGGTATAGTGGCCGAAGCACAACCAGGTCAAACCTCATGGACTTTATACGTGGATGGATCGTCAACTTCGGATGTCAGTGGAGCGGGGGTCATCCTAACGAGTCCCGAGGGATTCAAGGTGCAGCAAGCTATTTGGTTCGGTTTCAAGGCCACAAACAACGAAGCAGAGTACAAGGCCATCTTGGCAGGGATACGTTTGGCCCGAAGCCTAGAGGTGCAGAGGTTGATCATCTACAGTGATTCCCAGCTGGTGGTCAAGCAGCTTTCGGGCGAGTATGAGGCTCGGGGGGCAAGGATGGTGAAATATTTGGCCGAGGTAAAGGATAAGCTTATGTACTTCGCATCGCACAGTTGTCAGGGGGTGGACCGGTCAGACAATACGATAGCAGATGCCCTGGAAAAGTTGGCAACTACCGAAGCAAGCTCTTTCAATGGATCAGTGTACCTGGAGATTCTGGAAAAACCCAGTGTCTCGAAGATAGAAGTCTTGGCTTTGGACCGACTCAATTGTTGGCTCACACCTTATGTCTCATACCTGGCCGATGGGACCCTCCCTTCGGACCGAATCCTAGCCAGACAAGTCAAATATCAAAGCTCAAACTTTGTCCTGATAGATGGAGACCTATACCGCAGGGCCTTTAGCTCTCCACTGCTCAAATGCTTGACTCCCTCGGAAGCAGACTACACACTTCGGGAAGTGCATGAAGGGATCTGTGGGGATCACATGGGGGCGAAATCACTGGCACATAAGATTCTGAAGCAGGGGTATTACTGGCCGACTATCTACACTGAGGCAAGGGAATTCGTTAGGAAGTGCCCCAAGTGCCAGCTGAACAGTAATATTCCGCATCAACCTCCTGAAGAACTCTATTTGGTCTTATCCCCAATCCCCTTAGCTGTATGAGGCATTGACATCCTGGGCCCCTTACCAAAAGCTAAAGGACAAGTTAGCTTTGTGATCGTTGCAATTGATTACATGACGAAGTGGGTTGAAGCCAAGCCACTACAAAAGATCACTGAGAAGGAGTGTTTGAAGTTTCTTAAAGAGGGAGTAGTCTACCAGTTCGGTATCCCGATGGCAGTAATCTCAGATAATGGCAGACAATTCGTGGGATCAAAATTCAAGGGCTTTCTGAAGGAGTTAAGGATCCAACACCGCAAGACTTCGGTGGCCCATCCTCAGTCAAATGGTCAAGTGGAAGTGACCAATCGAACACTACTCAACGGGATAAAGCGCAGATTGGATGAATTAAAGGGTCGGTGGCCCGAAGAGCTGTTATCTATTTTGTGTGTGTATCGAACTACTCCAAGGACAACAACTGGGGACTCTCCCTTCAGATTTTCATTCAGGACCGATGCTCTCATTCCTATCGAAATCGAATACCCCACCCTTCGACTCAGCCAGTACAAAGAACTATACAATGACGAAGGCCTAAGAACGAATTTAGATCTGCTAGATGAAGTCCGAGATTCGGCTATGATGAGGTTGGCAATCTATCAGCAACGGACATCCCGACACTACAATCAGAAGGTGAAGTTCAGGAGGTTTGCTGTAGGAGATCTAGTCCTCTGGGAGTCGGAGGCTTCAACCCCCTAGAACACCGGCAAGTTAATGCCTAACTGGGAGGGGCCTTATGAGGTGGTGGAAGTGCCGAAGCCAGGAACAGACCGGCTTCGAGCAATGGACGGTTCGGAGGTAAAGAATACATGGCATGCTGGAAGACTTAGGAAATTTTACCAGTAATAGTTATGTCATTCTTACTTTTATCCATGTAACCGATTATATTCAAATGATATAAATAAAAGTTCCTATTTCTGTCAATGTTTAACTTTATTTATATTCATACATTCCATTACTACCCGAACAGACACGCTTCGGGCACTATCCGATCAAGAGGTTCGAAAAGACACCACTGATCGAGATAAGTCCCGAGCATAACAGACCAAGGGTTTAGTAAATTCTTAAGGTACAGAGCTCGGGAACTATCCAATCAAGAGGTTCGGAAAGACACCACTGATCGACATAAGTCCCGGGTATAACTGTTAGACCCTTCAAGATAAGATAAACTCTAAGGACAATCCGATCAGAAAGTTAGGGTGGACATAACCAAACGAGATTAGTCATGAGTAAGACTGACAACAAATATTCATAGAAAAATATTTCTCATTTACACTTAGAAAATTTTTACAAACCCGGTCGCCTACGATTCGGGCAAAGTACAAAAAAAAATTATCTACTCTGCAGGGGGGTCATCTTCAGCTTCGGACTCGTCATCAGAAGAGTCAAGGACAGAGATATCGAGCCCAGCAGCCATCAGCCTTGCCTTTGCCTTCTCCCGATAAGTCTCTACCCCTCACCGAATTGGGCTATGACCTTATCATTCAAGGCTTCAGATTCTTCGTATTCGGCGATGGCCTGCTAACTGGCCTCGACAACCTTCTCGGGAAATGCGTTGACAGTAGCCGTTAAAGTGTTTTTTTCCTTAATCAAGAACATCATCTTGTCGGCATCTCGGAGAACTTCTGCGTAATGGCGTCAACAGCATTCTCCCGATCCTTGACCTCCTTAAGCAGATGATCCCTCTCAGTCAGAAGAGTCCTGTGTTTTTGTTCCAATTCCTTGACCTGGTCCTCCGCTCAAGTAACTTTATTTCGGGTTTAGGCATGAGAATCTCGTTCCTTCTTCAAATCTGATTGCAGACCCCGAACATCAGCCTCGAGCAGCTCCACCTCCGTTCTCAGCTGAATTTCTTTCTTTGTAGATCGGGCGAGGGGAGGGATGGCTCGGGCGAGTATAGTGTTGGCCTGCAACGAACACATACATCAGTACAAGAAGTAAAAAGCCAAGTTAATAGCAGTACTCTGATTGACAAAGGGGATTACCTGAGTCTGGGCTCGAACATAAGCCACCAAGAACTGATCGGACGAATACCCTTCAAACCGCTCGTCATCACCAGAAAGTTTGAAGTGATCGAAGAGGGTAAAAGGGAAAACCTTTGAAAGGCTCTTGGGCCAACAGGTAGTCGGCGATCCCTGGGAGGAGCTTGGCCCAGAGGAAGGAGTGGGGCACGGTCCGGACCAGGGACCACCAATCGTCCCGTCGGTTGATCGGAACCTTCCGACAATCGAGGCCTCTTGGGTCGGGGTTCGGGATGAACCTCTTCGGTTTCCTCCAAATCCTCGTCCACCTCGGTCGGGGGAGGGGGAGGTGGCAGAGTCGGCTTTGGCAGGGAAGGTGGAGGGGCTTTTGTAGGCGCTTTGATGGTCGTCCTGGAGGGCTTCTTGGATTTCTTCAGCAAAGTCGCCTTCTCCGCGCGACTCATCTTCAGCGCCCCTTTTTGTGTGGTCGGAAGCTCGGGCCCCGACGTGGACCCCAGAGACAGCTCGCTGATAGGAATCGTATCCTCCTCAGGAATGTCATCAGTCACCGGGGGTCAGATGAACCAGGTGGCGATGGTGGTAGGGATGAAGGCGTCGACAACGCCCTCCGAAGAGAAAATAAAGAAAAATAGAAGGATACTTACAGCCATATTTGTACAACCAGGCTTCGTCCATCAGAAGCCCTAGACTCCATTAGGTCTTCTTCCATTGCTTGTAAAACGTCCAGAAGGCCTCGGTCCGACCTTTCGGGAACTTCAAAACTTTGGTCGCCTGGTCGGTCGGGTGGGCCCAGGAGGGAAGAAGCTGGAGATCGGTTCCCTTAACAAAAAACCACTGTTCATGCCACCCCTTGTTGCTTGAAGGGGTTTTGATCGGGACAGTATGGTTGGGCCGTTTGTTGAGTTGCCGAAGACCGGGTTCTTTCAACCCCCTGACGGTGAACAGGGCAAAGAATAGATCGAGCCCGGGAGTGATGCCCACTTCTTGGCAGATGGCTATAAAGGAGACTAAGTGGATGAACGCGTTCGGCACAAGTTGCGCGAACCCGATTCCCACGAAGCTCAGGAAAGAGGAAATGAAATCATGAAGTGGGAACCGAACCCCGTATTTCAGAACGTACAGGGGGACGGCCACCCACTCTCCCTCGGGGCGCCAGAACATCTTCTCATCCGACGTTGGCACTCGGAGCTTGTATTCCTTAGGGATTTTAAAAAGGGTTCGGATGTCAGAGATCTGGGAGGGGGTGATAGTGGAAGGAGTATGGAGGTGAGAAAACTCCTCTGAGGAGTGGTAAGCATTTCGAACCCTAGCCTCGGCGTCTCCCGGACTAGGCAGGGTCGAAGGTGTGGTGGTAGCGGAGGCATTTGGCCGTTCAACCTCTAATAGGTCGCCGGTGGTAACGGTGGAGGGGAAATCGGCCATTGAAAAGAGATAGGATGCGAATAAGAAGTTTCGGAGAAGAAATGATCTAAGAATAGAACTCAAATATATGCAAAGCGGTAAAAATTTGGGGAGTTTTTGGGAATAAATGAGCTCGCCGAAAATCACCTTGCCGGAGAAAATTAAAACAGGGAGTTTGGGAGAGAGGAGTCAGTAAAGGAGGTAATGAGGAGGGAAAAGGTATTTTTATAGGGAGTACGGCACGGAACCCCAGGGCGGCTATTAAATGCTTAAGGTGGGGCCAGGCGTGAAAAGGTGTGCAACGTTTCAAAATATCAAAAATCGACCGTTTAATTTTCTCAGACAGTTCATTATTAGCTGTCATGACCTTTCGAATACCTGACCTTTCAAGTCTCCAATCATGAATACCTGACCTTTCAAGTCTCCAATCATAAATACCTTATAAGTGAAGACTGGGGGGCAATGTTCGGGAGCATTCTGCTGACCTTCACTTGGGCTGAAGGCCCGACACCAGAAGAGTCGTATGAGTTCATTGGGCCAAAGCCCATGGTTGGTTTTGAGGTGTTCGGGTCGGCGTCTGAGTCCTTCGGGGTCGGACCCTCACTTTGGTGGATGCCTTCGGGTTCAGCATCCGATCCCCTTGGGTCGGAGCCTTATCTTGTTGAGTAGTATTGGGGGTCGGGCCTTCGGATCCTTTGGGCCGAAGTCTAGACCTGACAGTGGGATAGTTTGGGCCTGTACAATGGGCCTTCCTACGTGCAGAGTTGGACGTCCCAATTATAATGGAATACGGTTACTCCAAAGGTAGTAATTGGATTGAATTCTACTTGCATCTTTTAAGGAGATTGTGTTGGACCCAAGTTATGGTAACTACCATAGCTAGGAGTCCTTAACCGATTAGGAGAACGATTCTAAGGCAGTGAGATTATTATAAAACCAGGCCAGGGTTACAATTAAGAGGTAATTCATACTTTTGAGCACTAAACACTTAGCCTCTATTGTTAAAACCTTGTAACGACCTGTACTCATTCTCACACCGGAGCTATCCCCCGGCGGCAGAAGCCGTCAAGCTTCTGTGTGATCTGTTACTGTGCAGGTTCTAGCGCGTGGATTCTATGATTGGACGCGCCGGCGAAACTTGGCGTTAACAGGGTCATTCTCAGGTCTTTGAAACATTGCATTGACTTGTTCATATTCTTTAAGTTGGGACATGACTCTAGGACATTCATTAATCACATGGCTTGGTGAATTACTTAGACACAAATGTGTTGGTGTTGATACTTGGTTCACGTGTGATTGTCCCCTAGTTTCTAAAGCTTCAAGTCTTTTAAGTACACCAGCCAACTTAGCTTCGGTAGCAATTGAATTGTCAATTATATGAACACCCCTAGATGAACTAGGTTTATCGGTCTCTCGAGTGGTTTCCCATTGCATGATTTTTTCTGCTAAGTCTTCTAAAAACTCCCAAGCCTTTTCCTCGTTATTATTCAAAAGAATTGGTTTGATCATTTTTTGACACAAGCTTAGTAGATGGACCTACTGATCATTAAAAAGAATGTTATTTAAGAGGAATACTCTTAATCCTTGCTCTATATATATATATATGGGGTTCCATCCACAGCAACCGGTTACTGTGGAGCAACCCCTTTTTTGGGCTGTGAATTTTTTTTTTCTATTGCCGAAATTTCACTAGCCAAAAAAGGGGTTGATGTGAATGGAACCCCTATATATATATATATGGAAAAAATATATGTACACAGCTGTGTATTACACAGTAGGTTATTACGACGGTTTTTGGTCTATAGCGACGATTTCACCAGTCGTCATAGTTATTCTGGGCTATGATAGTCCAAAAAATCTGTCGCCAAAGCCTTACTGTGTAATACACAGCTGTGTATATACATATAGCCCTATATATATATACATAACTGATCAGGTCCGGACTCCCGTACGGGAGTAAAATCCGGACCTTTTTTTTTGTTTTTTTTAAACAACTAATTTTATTTTTTTAATATTTTATGGAACTGGAATTTTTTTCATAATACAGTGTTTTGGGTTTGATTTGGATACATATAACAAAATATGTATGTACAATCTGTACAGACATGTTTTGTTATATGTATCCAAATCACACAAAAAATATTGTATTATGTAAAAATTTCAGTTCCATAAAATATTAAACTTTTTTTTTAATTGTTTTAAAAAAAAGTAAAAAATAAGTCTGTAACTTAAAAAAATACGGGAGTCCGAATAAGAGCCGGACCCTATATATATAAACAAATCTATATTGACTGTATTAATTGGATAAATTTTAGTGGGTTGTGAGTTTATTCATGCAATAAGTATTCTTTTTTAATCTTAAAAAAGTTTTATCTAAAAATTTCGAATTTGACTTCCCTTCATTACACTTTCACTCCAATTCATCTAATACACTATATTTTTATAATTTTAAATATTATAATTGAAATCAACACCGGTCAGTTAATTTATATTATTTAGAATAATTGCTTTAAAAATAAAAGTAATCCAACATTTTTTTACCATTTGATGAACATATGGATTTTTCATCAAAATTTTAATGTATGAGTAAAATTATTTTTAATGATTCTAATTTTTGGTATAATTAATCTTAATATTATAAACTATCTATTAACATATTTTAATTATTACTAACAAAAATTATTAAAATCAAATAATTGATATATCGGGTAAATTAAATTAAAAGGAATGTATAATGGAAGGTAGCAAAATCCAAAATTTCAGTATTAAAAGTTTTATCCACCAATGGTGATAAAGTTCCATCATCTGTAAGATATCATATTGAAGAGCTATCATTATCCTCTCCAACAATAATACTTTTTTTCTTTTGGGACAGATGTATATATACTGATTCTCTAAATCTTTAAAGTGTATAATTATTGATATAATATTTTGTTATTACAACCATTTTAATCAATTTTATATCTCTTCATTTCAAAATTTGAAATATTTTCAATCTCAAATTGAGATTTTTTTTTTAAAATTTAATTAATATAATGATAAATTTAAAACAAACAACTAATTATGATATTTCATTATAGTATATTTAAAAATAAATCATCTCAATTTTAATCTTAAATGTCATAAATTAACTTTCACAAAATCAGTAATAATCTTCTATTTAAAAATGGATAAATATTACACGTGATGTTGATAGGGGTTTGTGCCAAAGATACACATCAATTCTCTAAATTTCTAAAGAGCATAAATAATACACGGCTTTATTATTTTGAAATTGTTAATAAATTTTATATAACAATAAAAATACCAGTTGAATTTTTATACTAAAAAATATAATTAACTAGTCAAAAAAAAGTTGCCCCAACCTTATAAGCACAATGCATACAATTGCATGAGAGTGAATGTAATAATTTATTTCATTCATTTTTATAAAATAAAAAAAAATTGTATTTTATTGCGATTGAAATGATTCATTCCATTCTTTCGATCCAAACATAACATAACGATATTTGTATATTTAAGTTGAGTCTTAAAATAGCAACCCAAAAAAATTATGGAGAAAATTAGGGAAAAAGAAAATAATGTGACCTAAAAACAAAAATAATTGGATGAAATTAACTTTAGTCAATTGATTAATACAATATCGACACGCAAGTCGGGAGATAATCTCTCTTTTTACATGTCAATACTATATTAATCAATTGATTAACTTACCATAAAATTAACTTCATAATAACCGAATCTCTTAAAAACACCAAAAAACAATTACAAAAAAGCTCAAGCACCTAGACACTAGATAATTCTTTTCAGCCCAAATGTTTTCTCACACGTTCAATTAATAAATCTGATTTTAAATATATCCAAAAATTAAAAATCATTCAGTCACAAACTATCGTTTTTTACAGAATCCTATCAAAGCAACTTGTGAACATCAAAGTAAGTTCAATAAATGTTAAACTTTATTTTATAATAAATAAAAACTCTAATAAAACGCCCATAAAGTAAATTCCATTCATTAGCAATATAGATTCTTAAATAAAATATGAGGACGACCATTTTTTAGATGGAGCTAATATATACCATAACTTAAAGAATAAAAACTGGTGCATGTGAAAATTAGTGGTTGCATAACCCGTAGTTCCTTTCAACCAGTTACAACAGAAAATACAGCATAATTATTAACCTCCGATGAGAAAATGGCGGCACATTATTAGACTGTCTACTGAGATTCCTCAACTGCCTTGGACCTAAAAATGAAGTAAAGGAGATAATAAGTCGCTACAATTACGTAGAATAGTTCTTTTGTACAATTGAGACAATAGGGAGAATTCTACGATATTCCAACAGATAAAATTAATATAGAGCTGTAAATTAGTTGAGCAAAGTTGGGCTTTGACTTATAGAGCTCGAACTCGTTTAAAAGTTAAACGAGCCAAGTTGAGTGTCGTTCTAGACAAGCCTGAGATTTGATGTAGGAACTCAGCTCGTTTAGTTAACCAATCTACCTTGAGCCCAGATAAGCAAGCCATGGCTAGTCGAGCCTAAGATCAACTTTAATTTTTTATTACGAAAATAATAAATTAAATGCTACAGTAGTGCTTACTAAAATTGAGCCTAAACAACCAGGGCACAAGTAGTCACTTCACATTGTACAAGCTCGGCAAGCTTGAGTCAAAGCTTAATCCAACCAAGCCATGCCGGGCTCACGTGCAGCCCGGCTCATTTTACAACTCAAGATAAAATTGATGATGCAGTACTTTGATAATCAGAGTTCAATACTGATCAAACTACCAATCAGATCAAAATCAAGACATGAAATAAAAGGATACTGATACACAACTCCACCAAAAATCTACAACTATTTGACAGAATATACCATAATCCCTGGCACCTAATAGTGAAGGAAAAACAAGTGTTGCATAAAATAATTGATTTAAAAAAATTTCTCTAGTGTATATTGAAATGATTCCTTGCTACTAATACTCCCTCCACAAAAAAGAATCCTATTCGTAAAAGAAAAATTTTCCACAAAAAGAACCCACCTTTTACTGACATTAGTATAAATTAGTGACATTAGTATAAAATGACACAATGTCCACAAGTTTACCACCACAATTCAATTTGAAACAAAAATATATCCTTAACATTCAACAATTTTGCAAATGAGACATGTCATGGAACGAAGGGAGTATTAACTTACAATTCTGTAACCACCAAAAAAAACTAAAAATAAATAAATAACCCTTGTGTGGATGGTTTGTGTGGTTGTAAAAGTATCAAATGGAGTTGATAAGTTCCAAGTGAACTAATTAAACTCCACTAGACTATCATACACTGAGCTCTTCAAAATATTGAAAACGAGTGACAAATTCAATAGTTAGTACATTAGCTATAAATTGAGAATATGTATATGCAAAGTATACAACATATCGTTTATATGATGTTGGAACCTTATATGAAATGTCATGACTATGAAATAACTCTTTCGTAGGTAGACAGTACACAAGGTTCATATATATTGAATATGGGTGTAAACTGGCAAAAGCAACCCACGCAATCTAATCCAACCCAAACAATGACTTTATGGGCTGCTTTTGGTAAACAAAGATGATATAGGACACTTTCAAGAGACCAAAATCCAGAAACTGAATTTCACATTTTTTTCATATGCCACACATAGTACACAAGATGAGAACTCTTAACAAGAACATGACAAACTAAATGCTATGAGTACCTTAAGTCATCCACAGCTTGTTTCATTGCATGAATGGTTATTTTCTTCACCTGTTTCAAAATAATAGGAATTTGTAAGACTCCAATATAAGGCAAAAAACTTGAATAAAATAAAAAACTTTGAAAGAAAAAATATTTAATAGTCATTTTTTTCTCAGATGTTTCAAATTCGATACTATTTTTGAGGTAATCTAGGATATAGATGGTATACCTCCAACTTGTCTTCCTTGGCCCTGTGATTTTGAGGAAGAGTGCGGAATTCCTCTGCTAAACGGATGCACTCGTGAACATTTTCAGGTGAAACGAAGTCAAGCGCAACCTTTATACATGACTACAAAAAAAGGAAAAAACATTCACTGTTATTTCAGATCTGAGAACTTACATTTATGAAAATTGGAAAATGATTACAAAATGTGCTCAAGAGATTACACCAATGACCTGTAAAATAATACAATTGACACTTTCACTTTATTGGAATTAGTTAATATCTTGACTCTAGCTTAGGCATCTAAACAGACTTAATAGGCCTGTTAAGACAATGTTTTGAATTGCCTCTGATTTGTGGAATGTACTAGGAATTAATTACTTAATTGAATGGCAATAGCAGTTCTGGAAGTTTATAACAGTTTGGTTTTCTATTGAATTGTTTTTATTTAGAGCATTTTGATTATAATATTTTTACCATTGTGTGGTTATAATAACAGTTGGGCAATTGTAGTGTATGATGCAGTATGGTTTGTACATTAATGCAGGGCTTGCTATTATAGCAATATGGTTGGTGCATTAATGCAGGGTGCCTATGAAAATGCACCAGATATCATAAATTGCACACTAACCATTTTATAGCATATATCATAAACAAGCTGTAAAATTGCAGCAATTCACACATAAAACATCAATAATTCTTGGTTTACAACATCTTCATTCAAAGAAATTGCCCATAGATACACTTTTGAGACTTAACTAGTATTTATACATCATCCGTTAGGTACTTGGGTCATCTTCTAGTTGACAAAATTTATTGTACTTCAGAAATATTTGTGTCCCAGGGAGTATCAACGAAGAACTTAATGAGATACCTTGACATTAGTTTTGGCACTTGCATAAAACATTAGCTACATCACTCTACAGGAACAAATGGCTTATGTGACGATCGAGAATATTGAACTACCTTGTAAATAAGATTTTACGAATATTATTTAATAAAATAAGACTGGATAATATTATGTTATATGTGGTTAAGGTCGCATTAAGACCTAAAATATGTGTTATGTATGTGAATGTGTGTTTAGGGTTCGTAAGAAGAAAATAAATTTTTTTCGAGAAAAGACTTCACGCTAAAAATGTCTTTTCGTTTTTTCGAATTACGACATGGCGTTTATTCGGGAAATGGAGATGAAAAGCATAATCAAAATTATGAAAAGTGAAAATCGATTTTTCGGCCAATCGAACGTGTTATGAAAACGTAACAGGAAAATAGACCCCGCAAAATCGGCCTGCAGGGCGGCCCGACACGCCCGTCAAAAAGTGGACTTTGGGCTTCATATTGTCAGTCCAACAAAACCTGAGCCAGTTTGGCCCGGCCTGTTTGGGATAGGCCCAAAAATGTTTTAAAATTTGGTCATAAATCAATCCAGGCCCACGGGCCAGCCTGGCCCGGCCCGTTTGCCAGGTCTACCAAAAAAGTTAGAAAACCTAACTAGAAAGAAAATGAGTAACTAGCATAGTTCGGTCTAACCAAGCATAGGGTAAGCCTAGGGTTTAGAAGGCTTGGTAAGGGTTTAAGTAGCTTGGCTAGAATTGAGTCGAGGCTTGAGTCTAGGGTTAAAACCTAATTTCTTGGACAAAAGTTGAATAGGTCAACTAGGGTCAAGATGGGGATGAAATGAAGATGAAATGGAAACCAAATGAGGCCTAAAGAGGGGAGAATTTGATCATGAACATGGAGGGGACAAAGTGGTGAGACATTTACTATAAATGTATAGTTTGGAGCTTAATTGGACAAAGCATTTAATGTTTGTCTCCCCCATTAAGTTACTTAACCAATAAGTCTTATTAAGCAATCATTTTTTCTAGCATTAGTTAATCTGATTGTGGTTGATTAAGGTTAATTAGGGGATGGTTTGTAAGAGTATGAAAGATGAGGAGTAAGATTATGGAAAACTTTAGTCTAAGTGACTACCTTGTAAATATAGCAAAGTAGCTTTAATATAAGCAATACCAAGCAAGTACCTCTTCACTTTTCATTTCATTAGTTGGCTAAGTGTACGAGAGAAAGAGAAAGAGAGGGGGGTCAGATAAGAGGAAGAGAAAGAGAGCAAGGAGCAATCTTGGATCATCTAGCTAAGAAAGAAGAACAAAAAGTAAGAACATCAAGAGGTAAGCCTAGAAACCCTAACTTCCTCATCATCTCTTTAATTTTAATTTTAGTTTTAATGGTGGTTGTTATAGTTGTGATGGAAGATCATGAAAGATCTTGGTATTATAAGGTTGTTGTGATAGTATATAAACTTGTAAACTACCGATAATATGCATGTCAAGAGAACGAAAAACTAAAAATGTAAGCCCGAGCACAAGGATAGACAATAATTGTTTAGAGGATTGTAATAGGACTAGTGTAAATGGTTGTTCGTATGGACAAATCGAAATCCGAAAAGAAGGAAACGTATATACAGGGGTTACGTAAATGTTCAAGTGAAAAGGGGAAAAAATGTCATAACGAAGTTATGACGGAATTTTTAGTAAAAGACGTTTAAAGATGAAAAAGTCCAACTTGAGACGATTTTCAGGACAAGTTTACAGGTAGTTAACACTTCATGAAAACTCCAATTTTCTGGGGTTTTGTAATTCGTAGCATAAGTGAGTCGTAGGCTCAAGAACGAACTCAATTCGACTTCGGATGAGCAAGTTACGTCAATTTGAAAATTCGACGTTGAAAACATAATTTACCGAAACCTATCTCACGAAGGATTTTTGAGCCAATTTTCCAGCTAGTTAAAGACTCTGAAAAATTATTTCATCTGGGGAATTTGTAGAGAATGTTACGAACAAGAAAATGGTTCAAGTGAGAAAGTTATGTTGTTGAAAAGTAGGGTACAACAAAATTGTAAAATTGTAAATCTGAAAAGGCTGAAAATTTTGGGACACAGCGCTGCCTCCTAGTGTCGCTATGTCTCTGGGGGCAGGAGCAGGTTATTTGGGCGGCGGCGCAGCACTGGGCTTGCAGCAAGCATTGTGCTGAGCTACTATGTGTTCGGGCGTTGGACGATCGCGTGGGCCAATGTTCTAAAAGACGCTAGGCGGGAGGTGAGCGGCCGGGGGCCTAAGCAAAATTTTTTATTTTAAACCAATTTTAATATTTTATCTTACATTTATCCAAACAAAACAATAATATAAAGCAAAACAATCTATAATAAAGATAATAAAGACTTTTGCTTAAAGTTCAAACACATCCATATTGCTAATGTCAAAGTTCAAACATATTTTTAACGTATTAATTTTATTCATAAACAAGATTGCTATTAAATAATAAATTTTAAAATTTTAATTCAATATTAAAACTTAAAAAACTAAACATAAATTTAAAAATTATATTGAATTAAACTTAATATTACAATTGCATCATCATTTATATAATTTGAAGTTGGTACAAGTTCAAAAAATTACAACTATAATAAAATTATTTATTTTAACTTGATATTGTTCACTTCTTGTTCAAAAAATTACAACTATAATAAATTATCTATTTTGACTTGATATTGTTCATTTCTTGTTGTGATTTGATATATTACAACCTTTATTATGAGTAAATCATTAGAAAAATAAATATATCAAAATCTGGTTAAAGTAGTTATTAAAATAAAAAAATACTTCCACGTCTAGGCCTCGCCTAATTTCCTGTAGGGATTTTTTTGTCACCTTGGGCCTAGGTGAGGCGCCAAGGGGCCTAGCACCTAAGCGAGGCGCCAAGGGGGGGCCTAACGCCTAGGCGGAGATTTTTAGAACACTGGTGTGGGCGTGTTAGACATGCGTTATTCAAGTGTCATGATGTCATACCAAGACTTAAAAGACGTAGTGTAATTTGAAACTTCGAATAAAAGCAAACTTAATAAAACGTAAAATACTTAACTTAAACCAAGGAGTATTATACAAGTTGTATGATCATGCTAAGCGTACACAAGGGCGTGTCACTTGGGCGATCGCGTAGGAAGAGTCAGGCGTGCAACGTATGAACGTCAAACCGCCGTGTCAATCGTTAATGAAGTTAAAAAGTGTTGTGATTCTAATAAAACAGATTTTATAAGACAGAATAGAGCTGATGTAAATCATAACTGACGTTTATATGAGACTAATTGATACGTTATTATGAAGTGTAGGACGTTCGAAGAACGCTTTAAAGTGGATTGTTAAAGAACGCGAAAGGCAAGTTTTTCTAACCTTAAACAATATATTTGTATACAAGCTTTGATGTTCATTTGACTATGTTCATATGACTATTTCGTATGTATGATTTGATTTACGCAATACTTATATATTGTGTGAATCTCGAACTTATGCAAAATCTTTCGGTATTTGAATAAGTTGTTCAAGCTTTGCTATAATGCATATTGATGAAGTTCTTACGTTCTAATATTCATGAACTGTTTAAGAGGGATGTCAATGTCAATCATATCGAGTTGGCGCATATTGAAATTCTTTATTGATTTGATAATAAATCTTACAAGTGTTATTGAGTTTAAGTAGAGCTATTCAACCTAATTGTTTTGGTTTGGATTCCAGTCTGAGTAGAACCCTAATATTAGAGAATTTTGGTCGGATTAATACCAATTGACCTTGTCCGGAGACAAACAAACGCATATATATAGTCGTTTTCATAAAATGTTGTACAACATAGGGTATATAAAACTAATCACCTAGCGTGCCCCGAGGAAAATTATTCAGTTTTATAGTTGAACTACATTTAAACCTTTTACGGAATGAAAAAGTTCAACGTCCTATAACCACTGTCGTTTCAAAATTTATTGACGAAAAGTTTTGTTATTCGTAATTGTTCGAAATGTTTTCACAACTGTTGTGTTGTTGAAGTTTGATATAAAAAAATATTTGATTCTTGATTTTGTTGTTATTTAACTGTTAACACTTGCTGAGCAATTAAATATTCACACTTTGCTTGAAATTAAATATTTTCAGCGAACTGAATGTTTGGGTAAGGACAAAAGAAAGGGAAAGATGAACGAGTACAAGATTTGTTTTATTTGTAATAGAATGATTGTAATAAGTTTTATTGTTTATTATCATGTAATGAAGATTTTAAGGTCTGAGAACCTGGAATATCGAGTTAGACATATGGTAATAATTAGTAATAACCTTTATGCCAGCATTATGTTGGATAGATAGTACCGTGTTGCACCGAATTCGGGTTTGAAGGTACCCGAATTTGGGGGTGTCATAGCTTACATATTCAACCTTACATAAACCCTGAGATAACTCTGCGGGAACCGATTGATGTAGAACACGGTCTAAAAAAATTTAAAAAACATTAGAAAAGAGAAAGAATGGCAATACTAATAGGTAACATATCCGCACATGGAGTAGGTAAAAGCATTCACAAACAAAGCACAAAGCTTTAAACTAAAGTCATAATAATTCATCTCTAAAAAATTACAAAGTGAATCAACTTATATAGGATACCTGCAACTTGGAAGATACATAAAACTCTTAAGAAAAAAGAGACGACTCATAATATCTACTGCCTTAATTAAATAATCTACATAAATTAATTAAAAAGTAATAATTACAAAAAAAACTCTAATAATAATATAAAAATACTAAATACTCCTTTATATTGCTACACATATACTCCCCTCCATTGAGAAAAATGTGTCCTCTAATTTTATAATAAGATAGGATGAGACAAACCATTTTGAAGACCGAGACAAATACCATTTAAAAGTGGAAAGTAAACATGTGCTACCCTAATTGTTTTCTTTTTTGTCATCAACCTCATGGTCTACCTCGACTAGCACTTGATCTTCATTTTGTTCAACTTCTTTTTCTCATTTGCATAACCAAGAACTTCATGTTTTGGATCACTCTCAATTTTTGACGTGGTTTCCTCGATTTCATTTTCCTTCAGCATGCTCAATGTTAGTCATCAAAGGACATTCTAATACATATATGGCATGTGAACTCATAGTAGCTAGGATTTGTCAAAAAGGCCATCTTGGGAAATATTACCACCTGAATCGAATAGTTGACCACAGATTATATTATCCCCTAGCTTTTGTTACATACGGTTACTGCGAATTAGTCTCCCAAGATAAGACATGCCTATATTTTACTCCGTACTAAAATTTGTTGTGTAGGAACAAATCTAGTGCAAAACTATAAATGAGAGAAGAAAATTATAACAAAAAAAATTGAAATGAAATTGCAACCTATTTATAGGTTTTCAAATCCCCTTTTGAAGAGACATCAAACACTTTTAAAAGATATTTGATTTCATGTTTGAACCATTGTATAGATTCTGACCATTGCAATTCAATCAACACATGCGTCTTAGCAACAGTCAAGTCATGCAACGGCCCAATTTTAATTGGCACAACAAAAATCCATGCAACAGTCTAATTTTAAAAAAAAACAATCCACAATTATGCAATTGCTAAGAATTGAACCCATAACATCACTATTGAAACCATCCAAGTCTTGCCAATTGAACCAACATAATTTTGGTTATAAAGGCAACATATAATACATTTATTATATATTTTCCAAATTTGAAAATATCCAACACGATATGTTTCACACATCCAAGTCGGATAGGCTCAGTAAATAAGGCGAGATTGATGACATCTCCGGGGTGTCAGATGATTGTCTAGACTGGTTCTTTTGAGGGAGACCTCTTAATTGCACGGGTCCGAACCCAAATGAAGTTATGACCAACTGTCCTTAGTTGTCACAGCGTCACGACAAGTCATAGTGGTAGCCGGCTGCCTGGACGCCTAGGCAACCGCCATGACGTCTGTATGGCGACAAGTCGTTTACAATGTGCAATTTATATATTATTTATTTTACTTAATAAGTATATTGGCAATAAAATTTCATATAAATTAAAACTCAAGACATAACACTATGGAATAACATTAAAAACACAATTATGTAAAAACTTAGAAACAATTCAAAAATAAAACAATTGATATTAAAAACTAGTAAAAGAAATAAAGAATTCAACAAACACCACATTTTAAAACTTTTGGCAAAACTGAAGGTCTAAAATAAAAGAAATTTAAAACTTTAGGTCTTCTAGAAGATATTTAGTTGGGTGCAACATACAGATAGATCAAAAGTTATTCCCAACAATACCCACAAAAGAAATCAGCAGCTAGAGACTTCACACTTGCACAAAGTAGCATGGAGGGAAAAAACTAAATAGCAAGGCTGATAGGTGGTGGGGGAGAGTCGCGACTGTGAGATAAGCCCAACTATGCGACTGGGGGAGGCGCAACTCGAGGAGTCATGGGGAAGAGGAGTCGCGATGTCGTGAGGAAGAGTGGCGAGAGGCAAAGGGAGTTGTGAACTGTTATCGAGACTTAGATTTGCTTTGTTCTTCTTTCAATGTTGCCGATGGCTTATCACAACTAAGACCTCCGACTTTCTCTGATACAGCTAGGCGACCACTCGACTTGGTGCGACAGCAACGACAGGACGCATTGGCGTCGCCTAGGCAACGCCGTAACAACTATGCATCTGTCAAAGAAAGAAAAACGAACAGTGAGGAGAAGAGTCATTGCCTCATGGTCAAGCAAGAAAGGAAAGCACCATCCATTTGCTGGAACGAGACCTTTCTCAACTCTTGATCTATTGACACTCTTCCGGTCAAGACTTTCGCAACTGGACTCCACAGGTTTCATGCAAAAAAGAAAGGTTTAGTTTGGCCTTTAAAGCTGACCAAAACACGTTATACCTAACGAACTAACGTGTGATTATGTTTTCAACCTGATTGGGACGTCAACTATTTAAATGGGAGAGTTTGTAACACCTTAATCCCCCCCATCAGAACACGTGCAATATTTGGATGTGTATATAAGAACTTAGACTGTTATCCTTAATACCTTTAGTCATGACCTTTTAGGTGAGTCTGTAGTGCGCTAAGATGACCCAAAAAGATATTGAGCAAGCGCGTTGAGCCTTATCATGCTATGATTTGATTCGGACTCGGGATTTGACCCAAGTAGTTACATGGAACCTATAACAAAATTAGTACAAAAGGTAGAAGGGGCTTTCGATCAATTTTCTGGAAGAGTCGAGGAATAATCATTTTTGCTTCAACTCTTTTTTACGTATTTTCTATTTAATCTAGAAAGGAGCCAAAGGGGAAAAAGAAGAGGGCTAAATCTGTGGAGACTGAATTTTTGGGGGCAGCTCTGTAAAAGAAGTATAGTCCAGGGACTGAATTGAAATTTTTTCTAATTTTATGGTCAGATCTAAAATTATATCAATGTCGATTAAAAAAATCTTATAAAACTTTGGTATGCTAGGTGTAGTTTGGCATACCAAATGAAAATTAAATGACCGTAACCTCTTTCTTCATCTCCTCGCACAAAAGAAACAAACTAGCAATGATTCTCAGTACCCCTACAAAGGCTTCAGCTGCTGAATATTTACCCTATCATTTCTTCTCTTTCTGGTTGGCTAGCCTTTTATTCCACTTAAATTTCTGGTTTGAACTAGTTGTTATGGTGTCGAAAAGATGATGGCATAAAGATTATTCCAAATCAGTGAGGGTTTCCAAGTATAAATGTGAAGGTTGCTATTGAGTTCCACCCACCCCAACCCCCCCCCCCCACCTTTTTTGGTGACGAACAGTGATGTATGAAGTACCTACTTTTCTTTTCTGGGCAGCAGCTGTTGGTTTTGAGTTTAGGTTTGGGCAGTATTTTGTAGATGATAACAATGAACAATAAGTGGCTGATATCGAATCACTAATTTGGGACAATAATTTTAGGACAGAAGACCTTATTAAGGTTTGTTTTTTGAATAATTCAAACTATACCAAGCCTAAGTTGATGATACATCATACAAGACGGGTTATAAAAAAGTTGCGAAATATAGATTAAGATGAGAGGGAAGAGTGATAAGGAACCTATCCACATGGAATTCGTAAAAAGCGCACAACTAAAGAACAAGCTTTAAACTTAATGCATACTCAGAAAAGTAATAGAGCTCAAAGATTACTCCCTCCATCCCACAAAAATGACTGAAGTACAAAAAATATTGTCTAGCAAAAGATGTCTAACATACATAATTCAAATTCAAATGTTATCTAAAGTTTATTTTACCCTCAAAAGTAATTAAGTAAAGAGAACACTAATTTAGAGGAAAAGGAAGAATCCTTAATGTACTTACATGAGGTCCACAATGGATAAAATGGCAACTTAATTATCTTCTCTCCTCGACTTTCGTTTTTCTTAAATTGAGTGAAAAGAGTTTTCAAGACATCTTTATGGAACAAGAGTACATCAACTTATATAGGAGACCTACGACTTGGAAGACGAGTAAAAAAAGCCTAATTAAGAAAAAGGAAATAACTCCGCCTCCGTCTGCTAAAATTAGAGATACAATTTCCTTTTTAGTCTGAGATACATTTCTATTTTAAGATTATAAAGTGTCATTATGTTTCTAATTTTCCATTACTTTTCTACTATCATTTTTACTATACCAGCAAAAATGAATTCCTAGCTAATACTAAGATTATATTTGAAACCATAAAATTATCCTTAAAAATCATCTTTTTACAAATGTAGCTCAAATTTTGGAACGGAAGAAGTAACAATTGTCTACCATCATATAATCAAATAATCTACCTAAAAAAATTAAATATGAAAATTACAATTTTTTCTTCTAAAAAACAATATAAAATAACTAATTAATAATCCTTTTAACTCCTTTATATTGATCAGTATCATGTGGATAACACAATACATTTTAAGATAAGCAAAAAAACAAATCTCTTTGGACGCTTGGTCTGCCAGAATCTTGAAGAAACAGAAATCCAAAGAAAAAAGTTGCCATCATGTTTCATAGAACAGAACAAAAGATGGGAGCATTATTTACAAACAACCAGACTGAGTAGGCATTTGACATGTGAGAACTTGAACCATAGAAAGTAATTAACATTCTCCCCTGGACTTTTAATTATTTTTTTTTATTCAATTGTTACGTCATTATACTGTCCCAAAAACTAAAGTCAACAACACAATTTAACACTGATTCTAAGTAAAAAGTGCTGTCAGCAGAATAAACAATATTCACTACCACACAGTCCGCAAGGGAAGGTATTAATCTATTTTTTTAGAGTAAAACATAAAGAGCAATATGAATAAACTAATTACCTTTAAATTTCTAACTTGATGAGGACATCCAGCTGGAATAAATACTGCATCTCCTTGTTTTTGCACAAATGTCCAGGGTTGAATTCCTAAATAACAAGAAAACATAAGGTCATGACAACCAAAAAATAAAGATATAGCTCCTACTACATCTATTATGTCAAATATATGAAAAAACAACCATATTCCTCCTTGAGCCTCCTTTTGTGCTCCATAGTCAAGTAAAAAGTTTGGTCATGAATAGGATGAACAACCTGTAACATCGAATTAAATATATTACAAAAAGAACAAATATCAAATGATATAAACAGGGACGTGACATTAGATTTCATCTCATAGTTGAACATTAATATTTTGGCAAACTAGCATGTTAAGAAGTTTTGCATATTGATTCAAGACATTCTAGAAAGTGTGAACCAACAGAAACTGAACTAGAACAACAAAAAGATAACTAGTGTTTAGGCTCCACACCTAAACACTAGGGTCTCTGGATCGCAACCAATATAGTTTTGTCTGTAGACAAGAAGATTGCTACATAGCAATATATGAAAATTGAAGGACTATTAATTACTTATATGTATTATTGTTTAGAAATAAATTGATGTAATTATCTTCTAATCCTACTAGCAGGTTATCATTAGGAGTTTGTTTCCTTATAATTAGATGAGAATTATGGTGGGAAGTAATTAGCACTTGTTTTCCTTATTAAATTAGGTTACCAAGTTATTTGAATTTTACTTCGCCTTCAAGTTTTAGTATTTCTATACAAATACTGTAATCCCACAAGTTTATTAAAGTTTTGCTCTCGTGTGTTTCTACCCTTTACAATTCTCGGTCTATATTCTAAACTTGTCCAACAGCAACAACAAATTGCAAACATATCAAATTATATTTCCACATGTATTTTTGATATTTTCACATAGTTCTCTCTCACATGAGCATACAGTGGGTCCCACTTTCATGTGAAAAGAACCATGTGAAAATATCAAAAACACATGAAGAAATAGTGTTCCCCATTCCATACTCTTAATATCAAAAATAGTTAAACTCTAACAATGTTGTGGGGATTTCCTTATTTACATAGAAATAAAACACTAAGTTCACTTACAAGACAAAAATAAACTATCCAAAATCCAGATATTAAAATACCCTAGCTAATTATTAAAATTCCCTAATCAATATAAAGCACCTAATCAATATAAAACACCCTGTATCCCCAATTCTTTAGTTAAATATCTAATTACATCAATTTTTATCCAGTTGTACATAATAAATTCCAAACAATAAATACAAAAATTCTTTAGTCTCGGATTATCCTCAACTTCTTTATCCACAAAACCTTGACCAATGTAATTCTCTCATTTTGAAAAACTCTTGTATGCATTCAGACTACATAGGACGATGAATAATTTGTGAGAAGATGCTTTTTGTAACACTACTTCTAATCTCCTTTCCCTAACCCCAACTGTAGGCATATCAGTTGCTACTCCTTTACGCACGGGATTTGAAGTGAATTCAACTCTGATCTGCATTAGTTAATTAGGTGAATTTACAAGATCTGGTAGGTTTAAATTTGTAATATTCTGTTTTTAAGTCAGCTCATTCTAACTACCAGTCTTATTCCATGGATATTAAACATACAAAATCGATGGTTCCCAACCTAATTTTTCTTGGATGATCTAGGGATGTTAATAGATGCGGAAATAGGTATATTTGTATCCGTTTTGAATGAATACAAATCCATATATTATCCACTTTGACTGGATATCAGATAATATTTGCGTTGACCGTATATACCAAGATAATAGAACAGATTACAATATTACATATGTTTTGGATTTTATTTACAGCCCTAAATAGTTCACTACCCTAAACACTAAATAGATATATGTAGTTACTTTTTGTGCCAAAATTTGATAAAGACTCATTTTATTACTTAATATTCACCAAATAACATTAGAATTCTTACATCCAAATTAAATTAATTTTTAACCATCCAAATAAAATAACAAAACTAAAAAGTAAGGTTATTTCAACAGCCAATTGTCAACTATAAATCATAACATAGCTAGAAAAAATAATATTCAATGAATATTATTCATTTTTGTGGTGCATAAAGTTTAAATGAAAAATTTTGAGTTCTTTCCGTCTTAAAATGCATGCTAACATTAAATTTATTATAACTAACTATGTATTTTAAGGAAAAAAATAATAAAAAATTGATTTCTTAATTTAATCACAATACATAATATAACAATAACATCACTATCAAGTAAATCTAGTACTATATATCTTAAAAGCCGACACAAATATTATATTAGTGGATACGGATGTATCTATATCCATATTCGTATCCATCGGATGTGAATATCCGTTTTGACCAGGTATTGGATATCCATTTTGACCGGCTACATTTGTCAGAAATTTCGAACCAATATTTCAGGTTTTGTTAACAGCAGCCCTAGGATGATCTATAAGGAAGGTCCATGTACCATATAGATGATCAATAAAATTATAACTTCTTTACTAATCAGTATAAAGAAATAGTACAATCAGAAGATAACAGGTAATGCTAGGAGTCTATTTAAGACCATCATTGGTTGAGTATATTTCTTGTGCAAATGCGTTATAGAGTATTGAGATACCATGAAACCAAACAACCTTATTAAGTAATTCTAATTAAAATCAAACAGATTTTATATATCTTGATAATTTCTTTCTTAAATTTACAGTACAAGTTCTTTCTATTCTAAAACAAGCCTCAAAACTCAACATTTAAAGTTACTTTACTTCAAGAAAGCAAGATGAGAGTTAGAAATAGCATAGCATCTTAAGAATCCATAATGCATCAACTCGATCAATAATACTGCAGATTCTTCTATTCGAAAAAATGGAACACCACAAAATGTTATTACCTGGTCCACCGGAGAACAATATATGTGCCTAAATTCTTTGAAATATTTCTTCAAATATTCTTCCAACTTAGGGGAATCTTGCCTCCTAAAAATGTCCCAAAGAGCACCTCCCTCTGGGTGTTCAAAACCCTCTATATTGTTATCTGAACATCCAACACCACTATTCCCTGCATTTCCATCCAGTTCTCCCCTCTTTTCCTCATGAACACCATCTTGCTGCTTCACCATTTGGTCCGTTGCATGTTCACTTAACATGTTCCCCTTTGTCTTGATATTTAAACCATTAACATCACTAGTTTTTTCACTAGTTTCTTTGCCAAATCCTAGGCCTTCCTCTGACTCTAACCTAGTCAGAAAACATTGCTCAGTCAATGCAGATACACTACTTTCTCCATGTTTCTCATGTAGTTCACCACTAACACTATCATTTTGCTTCTTGACCACGTGATTCACTTTCAGTTCATTTCCAAAAAACTCCCTTCGATTCTGGGCAATGTGACGTTGCTTCAACTTCTCTATCCTGACAAGCTGTTCAGATGTAAGAGTCACTTCTTGAATATGTGTCAACACATTCACCTGTAACATATCACATGTTTTTTTATGAGATGTAAACTACAAAAAGAGTAAATAAATGAAAGAACAGAAATTTGACAACAGAAAGCACAAAAAAGGGAAACTTTTAAGCTTGATGTTTTGACATGGTGAGCGGGGGAGCACATTATAATGTTTCACTGTCATACAAGGTTTTCACGCAATCTTAAGTACATTGTAATTGGTTTATACATTTCAGAAATAAACATACCGCATCAGACATGTCACAGTGGAGTTTGGTTACAGAGTCTCCACGTCCTAGCTCCTGAGCAACTCCATATGCAATATACGTCTTTGGCCCCATATCAGGCTTCAAAGATTCATCGGGCAACTTGACGGCAAGATTTAGGTAGCCACTACGTGAATCTGTATATTCCTTGAAGGGCAAACAACTGAGAAATTCAGCACCGTGACGTGGTAAGTGCTCCTCGAATAAACTAGATGGGGGCCAGTCTTTCAACTTCAGAATTTGGGGCCACCCTTGACTGTCAAATCGACCTTCCAGATAGCCCTTGAAAAAGTTGTGTACATTAATATCCATCTGCATCAAATAAAAAGATATAATCAATTTATTCTGGAGTTTCTGAAATAAATCTGTGAAATACAATAACTAACAAACCTCTACAGATTCAAAATAGCTATAAGACAATTCGAGAAAGAAAATTTAAAAAGTACTGAAAACTTTGACAATATACATTAATCAGGGTAAAAAAAACTGGTATATCTCAATCTCTATTTGCATATAAATCATAACTACAATATAAATTATAAAACTAAAAAAATGAGATAGCCAGATTTCATCAAATAGACAGCAGAAGTCAAACCAATGATCGTTAGTACTACTCAAGTCGACTTGGAAGCCTATGTACACAACAGCAAAACAATGTGAGATGCACTTAAAAGTTAAAAGAAAAAATAGTACGAGTCTATGATGGCCCTAACCCACAATTGCATCACACTATACAAAAATAAAAGATAAGACACACTCGTAAAACCTTAGGACCAGCCCTCGACTTCATGGACTAAGGTTCAAACACATTCCCTTGCCTTGCACAATATCATGTGCCACGAGGAGATGACGGGACAAATGAACAGCAATAGTTAAAATATTCTAGTAGAAAAGGAATTTGAAGCATCAAGAAGCATAAGCTTATTAAAATAAGAGTTTGTATTGTTGATCATATTCAAAGATGGAATTCTACAGCTTTTAAGTTTGTGAATGGAATGGAGCAATGGTTTATATGTCATTCGACATTAAGGCTGAGCTTATCATAGTTATCAAGGCACCAAGTCGAGTCGAGGCGAGATAACAACCGGGAGCTTAAGCACTTTAAGCGACAAGGCGCTCGACTAGTCGTCCACAAATTGTTAACAATGTAAATTTTATACGTATAAAATTATATATATTTAACATTTATATGAATATTTATATATTCATGTCTAATGATTGACCATATTCATAATGCAGGTTGTAGCATATCAAATCACAACAAGAATCGAACAAGATCAAGTCAAAATGATAATTTTACTATAGTTATAATTTTTTGAACTTGTACCACTTCAAATTATATAAATGGTGATACATTTGTAATATTTAGTTTAATTCAATATAATTCTTAAATTTATGTTTAGTTTCTTAAGTTTTAAGATTGTATATATAGAATGCCATTAATTTCAATACTATGAATTCAGTAATTTATAATAAAACAAGGAAACAAGCAGTGGTAAGATAAAGGTATAAACAAGCATATAATCATATCATAACATTAGAAAACTAAGATAAAGGCATGGTCATTGTGACATTGCCAAAAACTCAATATTCTCTAACTCAAAAGTCTTATTTTTCAGAATGAAAAGATCACTCAAGTTATCAAGCAAAATCATCAAGGATCAAATCATCGTCATCTCTCCCAGCAGTGGCATCCATCACTCGAAACAGTAGTTACTCTTCGGCCATAATCATCATCCACATTCTCATCATCATTAGGAAGGCATTCCTCCTCTTCTCCAACATCAAAATCAGAGTCATTCACAACTCTTATCCTCGATTCCCTTGAAGTCGAAACACCACCACGTCGTGAGTAGACATGACCAATTCTAAGAAAATTGCAACCCTCGGCGACATTGGATGCAACAACAGCTCTACCAACATCCTCCCATGTAAGATCATCTCCACGATGAACTACATCTTGCTCGGGCACTATCCACTCATTACCCCAATCGAAATCATCTAGGAGCAATGGATCAAAGTTTATTCCAAGTTCGCCTCTTCTGGAACCTATCAAAAATTCGACGATTGTATTTCACATACGCCAAATCATTTAACCGTTGTTGCTTCAACCTATTTCTCTTTTTCGTATGAATCTAAAATTTGTTTTAAAAAATATTAAGCAAAAGAATATATATACTATTTATAGATTTAATTATGTACTAATTAATATTAAATACAAGATATTTAATTACTAAATACTTACAAACTCAAAAGTGCTCCAATTGCGTTCACAGCCGGAAGAACAACAAAGGTCAATAGCATAACCGCCAAAAGCATTCCACCAATAGACTACATTAGATGTAAAAAAATTAAAAAAAAATCAAATATAATCTAAATTATAAAACTTAAAAAGCAAATTTTATAATTAATTTAATACTTACTAGGATTTTGTCTTATGTTGCCTAATCGACATGTCTTTAGAAAAGTTATCACGAGAAGATTCATATACATCGACTAGGTCGATTATCTTGTCTGTCAAAACTTGGTCGGGAACCATTTTTGAAAGAATATCATTGAAGTTGCTACATAACTTGTAAGCTAAACCAAATTCTTCATCTTCTTTGATGTCAAAATACATTTCCGGATTTAGAAACAATGTTGCCCCATATAACTTCTGCACCATTTGGCATGCCCCATCTTCGCTCAATAATGTCGATCACTTGTATAGCCTTTGTTTGTTATTAAAGGCATCGTTGATCTTCTTCTTTGCAAATTCCATCGCATCAAGAATCTCAGGCATAGATGGCCTCTCATCCGAATCCACAATACTCAAGACAACAAGTAATGGTTGTGACGCTCTAATACAATCTTCAACGACATGTCAAAAACTAGAAGAAATAATTGTATCATGCACTTTCTTCTCCGTCTCTATAGCCGACAACCTAGAATGTGTCAAATCATCATTGATGAATAAATGTCTCAAAGCATCCTTGTGCCTGCACAAGCTTTGAAGAGTCAGAAAAGATGTAGCAAAGCAGGTGCCTCCTGATCTCACAAAGTCCCTCCCATTTGTTTTGTTCCTCATCGCATCAAGAAAGCAACCATGTCTATAAATGAATGTTGTTATTTTTCTTGCCCTCCAGACTACAGATTTAAACTGCTTCAAATTGTCTATGTCCTCTAACATAAAGTCTAGCCAATGGACTGCACATGGTGTCCAGGACAAAATAGGTCTTCTCTCCATTAAAATCTGACCAGCTGCCTTATAATTGGAGGCATTGTTTGTCACTACTTGCACAACATACTCTGCCTCAATCTCTTTGATCTTACCATCAAGTAACTCTGCCAACATGCTTGCATCTTGAGATTGACTAGAAGCATCAATTGATTCCATAAAGTTAGTCCCTACAAGACTATTAACAAGAAAATTTATCAAGTGTTTGTTCTTCTGTCTGTCCATCCGTCTGACATAAGAGTGCAATCGTACTGCTTCTAAGAAGTTGTGTTTCTCCTTTAGTTCCTTTGTTTTAGTCTTTACCTTCCCTGAAAGAGGAACTCTCAACTCGTGATACGAAGGAGCCTTCAAACCCGAACCATATTGCATGATAGCCTCTATCATCACCTCAGAACTTCTTAAATTTACTACATTAAAAGGGATGTTATTCTCATAAAACTAGCTAACAATGTGCATGTGAGCTTTATCTTCCTCTTTCGATGACCTTAGGCGATTCTCCAAAGATGTTTGGCTAAGACCTTTGCTATGTCTTTCGTCCACAACTTCTTCAAGAGATTTCCTAAGAAGAGTTTTAATTGTTTTTGTTTGTGGTTGTGGCTTAGGGAATTGAAATGCACTCTACATCCTTTTAGATGCAATCCCAAAATTTGGAACAGCTGCAGAGGAAGCATTGGAAGGATTGGATACATTGCTTGAAATATTAGATGACTAAATTTCTTCTACTTCATCATTGTCATCAAATTGAATTGGCTTATTCCTTTTGTTACTCATTATTGCTTGATGCCTCTCGTTTGCAAAATCTGTTGAAGTTCGAGGACACTTAAACACATCCATGGACCCACCGATAAGATGTTGCTCGAATCTCTTGATTCCTCCATGAACCTTTTTCCCACAAGAGTATGCATTGCACAAGATTTTTATCATTCAATCCCGGCCAAAATCCATATTTCCATCCCAAATCCTTTGACTTGGCCTTTCTTTTAGGATCCTCACTTGGATCATAACCCTCCATTCCCAAACTTTCTGCCATTTAACTACCTACAAAATACAATTTATAATTATATTACAAGCACAAGACAACAATGCTTCACATATCATATTAAAAAAATTGAACACCAACACTCGATAAAGCACTCAACAAAGCAGAATACAGTCACACACTTTACAAGTTTTAAAAAAAAACCTTTATTCTTATACTCTTAAATTATAGTTACATAACATTTTTTTTCTTATAATCTCTTGAATTATAGTTGCATAGGCCATAGCATAGCCTAACATATTTTCAATTCAATTATACAAAAATCATGCATCCACATGTACAAATACAAATTAGTAGTAACTAGTTGGTAAAGTTCTTCAATTATACAAAAATAAAAGCAATTACTTCTTCAATTTAATTCAATGTTGCTATGGTATACCAAAAAAATTTGAAATAAGTAATTACTACTTCATGCATGTGTATGGTAGGACCATAGGATTGCCACGTGTGCAATCAATAAATACGTGCAAGTATACATGGTCAAAAAGTAATAAAGTGATAAGAGAGTGTCGAACCCACGAGGAATAGTAACAATTAATTACTCCGATTACTAATTCCTAATCGACTCAATTTTATTTAAACAAACGAAATTAGGAGCTTAACTAACTCACAAAGATATTAATAGATTAAAAGCATGAGATTACAATTCCCCCCAATGTTTTACTTCAATCTCTTCATTCTCTTATCAACTAATCAATCATAATAAATTGTTAACCCATTATCCATATAACTCTTTCCCAAGTAATCATATAACATATTCATTCATATTATTTCACTATATCCCTATGCAAAATAACTACAAATAAATTCATTAAGGACAGATTCCTAATTTGGTTACATACAATATTTAAGTATATTCATATCCTAAACATTAGCAAACTACTAAATCTTTTGAACAATTAACTTGACACACGTCCCCGTATAGGTATATTCCTATCCTATATGCAAATCTCGTTAATTACCCTAAGAAGAATAACTTTCGCATGTCATCATATTCACATCTAAACCTAAACTTCATCTCTCGAATTCATATAGGTTATCCCATATAATTTCTAATTAGACAATCATTCATGAAGCACAAAATATGACGAAAGATTCATATATAATCAACCATAATCAATAAGAGAATAAATTAATAAAAGTTACATATTGGGTTCCATTGCAATCTCTATAAAAAGATTAAATCATCTTAAATAATAAAATAACTAATACGATAAATTCAGAAAACATTTTTAAGGTACAAGAGAGAAAGATTTAGAAAGGAGAATGAACTCTGTCACAGTTAAGCTTCACTCCCCCCCTTCAATCCTTGCAACCTTCAAATGCCTCCTTCAAACCCTAACTATTTTCCAAGCTTCTAATTTTACTCCTACTCTAATCTACTCATGAAATATGTTCATCCCCCCTTGTTATATGTCTCGCGTCATGTATTTATAGGTTACAAGTCCAATTCCTAAGCTTAGGAGGAAAAACAATCTAATTTGGAGTCAAAAACATGTAAAACGCGTCAAAACATGTTATGGCCGCATCCCGGGCGCTGCAGCGCCACTCACAGCGTTGGAATGCAAATTATTTGGTGTTATGGAGCTGCCGCGCCGAAATAGTACTAAGAAATGGCACCACCGCGCCAGACAAAATTTTATTTCGACATCTGTTGATAAAATGGTCATAACTCTCTCATATGAACTCCGATTGGGACGATTCAAGATGTTCTAGAAAGCTAAGAAGTAAATCTACAAATTTCATTTTTTGAGAGTTTAGAGATTCGGCCTAGATCAAAGTCGAAATTGGGCTTCAAGTGTCTGTTATGTCAATAGCAACTCCAAACTTTGATCTTTGTTCCGTTAGGAGTTACGGGATGTACCACCTATCAAATCAAAGCTCTCGACAAGATCCACAATAAAATTTGAATCCTAAGCCATGAACATGCATCCAACTTGGCATTGACAACCCTTCGATCTTCAATTCTTGCATTTGCTTGCAAATTTTACTCCAAAAGATGTTAGATTGCATTTACTTGCTTCTTTCTACAAAATAACATAAAAACACTATAAAAACATAATACTAACTTAAAATACTTAAGAACTCACAAATTATCAAGCCAAACGTATTAAATTCACAAGTATAAAACTTACTCATCAACGTGTATCATGGTCTAAGCATAGAATACAATCAACAAACCATATCATGTCATATAAAAAAATTAAAAGAAGTCAGAATACCCCAACTTCAAAAAGAAGTCTGAATACCCAAAAAAAAGCAGAGCCGTCACTCAGCAAAGCAGAGCACTACCTCTTTGTTGCTCTCAAAAAGAATACCCAAAAAGAAAGAAAAATAAAAGGCAAGAGAAGAAGAGTAGAAGAAGAACATTAGAGAAGAAACGTACAACATACCGGAGGTCGCGAGCTGCCGAAGTAGAGGTCAAAGTCGTCACTACCGGAGTATACGCGGTAGGTCGCTTGCTCTCCCTCTTTGTTGCTCTCCCCTTTCTTCCTCTCTACATAAGTTTTGTTGGCTTGTTGCAAATCTTGCGATCGATTGATTAGGTTTTAGATGCGTATCTTTTTTTTAACCCAGTTAAGTTATGGTCAAACCACACCTGACCCGTAAAATCCAAGTCGTCCAATTTGAAATCCAATCGTCCAAGTCACTCCCAAGTCGTCTTTTCTGGTCAAGTGCTCGACTTTCTTACTTTCGACCAAGTCGCCCAGACGCCTTAAATTTTTTCACCGACTCGACGACTAAGCGTTGCATTGGAGTCGCCTAGACGACGACTTGACAACAATAGAGGTAATGGATATTATTTGCATTAAAAAATGATTGCTTTAAACATAACCTTCATATTTTTATGAAATTTGAAATCGATGAGACAACATATAAAAAAAATCCCTTCATTTCAAAATATAAGATTAATACAGACTTTTTAGAGTAAATTAAGATATTTTCAAATCCAAAATTGGTATGAATTCATTTAACTTTAGATAATACAACTATGAAAATTATAAACCACTCCAGAAATACTAAATACCAATGTTCTAAAAGGCGCTAGGCGGAAGGCGGGCGACCGGGAGGCCTAAGCGAGATTTTTTATTTTAAGTCAATTTTAATATTTTATTTTATATTTATCCAAACAAAACAATAATATAAAGTAAAACAATCTATAATAAAGATAATAAAAGCCTTCGCTTAAAGTTCAAACACATATCTATATTACCAATGTCAAAGTTCAAACATAAACATACAATTGTTGAAAGTTCAAACATATTTTTAACGTATTAGTTTTATTCATAAACAAGATTGCTATTAAATAATAAAATTTAAAATTTCAAGAATTCAATTCAATATTAAAACTTAAAAAATTAAAAATAAATTTAAGAATTATATTGAATTAAACTAAATATTAGTATATTACAAATGTATCATCATTTATATAATTTGAAGTTGGTACAAGTTCAAAAAATTACAACTAGAATAAAATTATCCATTTTGATTTGATATTGTTCGCTTCTTGTTATGATTTGATATGTTACAACATGCCTAATGAATATGGTAAATCATTAGAAAAATAAATATATAAAGATCTGGTTTGATTAGTTATTAAAAAAAACTCTCCACTTGGATCGCGTCACATGCACCTCTTAGTGTTTTAGGGCTTCTCTCCACAGTTGTGATTAGGGTCTCCCTTCGCAGTTCACGGAAATAAAAGATGCAAGACTTTCAATTTTCTTCTCCCTCTTTTAATCGACTAGTCATGGGTAAAGTCCATGGGTCACGGATTGTGGTTAAGCCAACTTAAAATCAACCCAGCTACCAAGGCGCACCACAACCTCGACGACGACTTGTTGATGCCTTGGCAGCCTACCCCAAGACGAGCGTCGCCATGCTGCTTGATGTTACACCAAGACAGCATGGCGACGTCTTGACAACTATGCGTAAATCCTTCAAAAGTGCACCAAAACTAATAAGAATAGGAATTTTGTGCAAGTTATCACATTATCTCAATATTGTGAGAAAGACAACGACTTCTAATCAACTATCCATATATTTTCTTGGAAAAAATACAAAGCATCTTCAATTACATAAATCGTGGTTCAAAGTTCCAGAATATCAGACGATATTTCGACATATTAGAGTGGGTTCAACAAGGGCCGAACCACAACCTTGATATGAGTGCATGTTTTATCATTTGGACATTATTATGTGTACTACATAGTTTTTTGTGAACTTAATCAATCCATTTTGTTGTTCTAATTATTTAAAAATAATTCACAACTATTTTTAAAAAAAATTAAAGTTCTTAAATAGCACAACGATGAGTATCGCCCGACACCAACACCAAGTCAAAAATGGCCTTTCGAAACATAGACCACTACCACGACTTTGAACCATGACTTCAAGGCTACGTTTGTTTGCAAATATGTTGCATGGATTGTGCTATTTTAAGATATATATATATACTAGATTAATACCTTTAAGCACATTTTTGTCCTTGTATTAGTCCGAAGATGACATGACAACCTCATTGATTTTTTTAACTCCCAAGGCCATTTGTTACTTAAAGGGGACACCATTTAAGCTCACCTTCCTTCTTGGGATTATATAGTCCCTCATAAACAACCTTAAAAACAAAAAAAATATTCCATAAGCCTGTCATCTTCAGCCGAATAAAAAAGTACTAAAACATATTGAGCTAGTATAAATCCCAAGTAACATAATAGCAAATGAATATAGCCTAAACCATTGTCGGGCAGGATTCTCACCCTATTGTTCACTAAGATAAATTGTCAAAAAAACAATCTTCTCTATGCCATTTACTTGCATATAATGTACATATTTATGGAAAAGAAAATATTTCCTCTTCTCAAAGAATATACGAGTTTGTTTAGGAACATAAAAAAGGGGAAGGGTAACAATATCCGGATGGAGGGAATAGATATCTGAGGATTTTTGGTGTTTAAATTTGGAGCTATAATTACTTTACAACAATCCCATTATTTTGTTTTAATGTGTACATATAACTCATGGGGAGAACAAAATTGGGATGGAGAGAGTATTATATAACTATATGGTTTTCAGATCACACCAAATAAACAGCTCACATTAACATCTACTTGAGAAATAATTGACATTTTAAAACAATGAGATATAGTCAAAGTAAAACATCAAGGTTATCTATTGAATTCTTATAGTTTAGTAGTACGAAATCAGCATTTCTACCATACTAGCAGAATGGTAGAATTAACTCTCGAACAGTGGATCAAGAGTTCTAGATAGAAAGAGGAAGAAAATCCCATTAGAGCAGGCAGGAGAGTAAAAAATGTATTACGGAGGGAGAATTTAAACTGACCTCGCACCAATCCAAACAATTAATTGCAACCACATCCAATAGCTGGGAATGATTCAGGTTTTTGATCTGACGAAATGCACGCCACATAACCATTGGTTCCCAGCTTAAACCACATGTTGTCTCAAGCACATTACTGACAATCACAGGTTCACCTTTCAACCAATGGCACTGAAAGTGCCTCAAATCCTCAGGTTGAATTTCTACAGCAGTTGGACAGTATAGATAGTTGTCATCAGAATCTTCTCGAGATGCGGCTTTCAGTAACTTCACTTTGTCACTGCCAATTTCACACACTGAATTGAAACAGGAGCACCACTGTCCAGGAGTTTCAAGTGGAATCTCCACGAGTTCGTATTTTCTCGCTAAATCTTCAGCATCAGATAACAATTTGGAAACAAAATCCTTTTCTAATATATGCCCCAATTCTAATCGGCCTTTACCACAACCACCCAAAGTTTCAGGAGGACAAGGGATGCTACCATCTTCCTGGAATTTCCACTCGAATACCGACTTTGCATGATCCCTATCACTAGTTTCAGTAGATGCGCCCAAAGGTCCATCCAAAGTTTCAGGGGGACAAGGGATGCTACCATCTTCCTGGGATTTCCACTCGAATACCGACTTTGCATGATCCCTATCACTAATTTCATCAGATACACCCAAAGGTCCACGTCTTGGTCGTGTCTCTTGACAACGATTTCCACCATGCAAGTACTCCACCCCAGGGTCTATAAATTGCATTATCACTTCCTCTTGACCTTCCCGCAGGCATCCATCACGCATCTCCCGACAACAAATAAGGCAAAGATCATAATAACACTGTGGACAGCTTCTGTGTAAGTCAGCAATTGAAGTTTTGCAATGGTTGCTGCATCAAACATATGAAATAATTAATTCCTTCCAAAATCGAAGGAACAGACTTTCATGGCAGAGACAGATGGCTTCAGAAAACCTACCAATACATACGTTCACCCAACCCGCACTTTGCTTGTTCTACTTTAAGCTCAGACAAAGATAATCCTGCGCAAACAAACAAACCAGGAATCACTAACAAGTGGATATTATTTTCTACTCCATTTTTCAAGAAAGACTTTTGAGCATCCTACTTTATTACCAACCCAGTTTAGTTGAAATGCAATCATAAAGAACTGTAATGCCCACCAAAATTCGGGAACTAAATTATAATACCTTGAATTTTAGCTTCTAACTGTTTCTCCACCATCTGCTCTTCATAGAATTGTTTTATAAATGGGAGAAGCATAGGTATGATATATTTAGAGTACTGAATCTTTTCTTCAACACTGAATTTCAAATCAAACCTTTCCTTGTCCTACAACAAAAATCAGAAATACCATATCATGTATGTTGAACCTAACATCAAAGTAAAACATTAATCGACTAAAGTGTTGGGAGCTAAAGAAACTGACTTTTTTGAGTACTTCTAAACGCAAGCAACGTTTGCAATTGCAGTTAACTTGACAAACAGGGCAAGCCTTGGCAAAATCATCTTCCGTCATCTTAGGGTACCTACATACAAATATACACTTCAGGAATATTGTGTCCCTGCTCAACACTGACAAAATCGTACAACTCAAAACAAAATCAAAAGTCTTTGTTTTCGGCAATTAAAAAAACAGCAGTCAATAAGAGAAATAAGGCATAAGAAGCAATTTCAATTTACAGTCAAAATAATAAAATCACTAAAAGAATAATAAATACCATCTAGTCATGCATGGGACACAATATCGCTTCCATATACATTTAGAACATTGTACAACCCGGCCTTTGTCATTCCTCTGGCACTGATGACACATAATAGATTTTGGCTGCCCCTGTTAATATTAATTAAACCAAACATCAGAAATAAATCCCATATTAACATATAAACAAATGTTGGTAGTAAAAATGATTTAATATAAGCCAGAGAAACAGAAATTACATTATCATCCATCCTTCCACCACCCCTCTGCTTTGGTACAGCTGCAGTAGTCTTACCAACTGTCTCAAGGGCATCTGGTTCTTCACCTCTATCAGTTGTTGGTGACCCATCCTCCCCTTCTTCAACCTCCTTTTTCAGACCCTTTCTCGGTTTCTTTTCCGACCTATCTTTCCCTTCTTTAACCTCCTTTCTCATAACCTTTCTCGGTTTCTTTTCCAACCCATCTTTCCCTTCTTCAACCTTTTTTTTCACACCCCTTCTCCCTCTCTTCTTTGACCCAAATTCCTCATCCTGTTCTTCAAAAAATTTCTCTACTTGGTCATTAAACCGGTCCACCAACATCACAGCCGTCTGCCGAAGAGTCCTCTTATTCACAGAAACCCCCTCCAATTCGTTTCCAATACTTCCTCTCTGATCATTAGCCATTTTATCTGTTTCTTTTTCCTTCACCAAACCCTCAGTACCTATACAATTTTCCTCCACTTTTCCACCCAAATCATCACTTTCCTTCTTTTCTTCACCCCCTTGCTCATGAGTTTTCTCTACCGACTCAATTTCACCTCCTTTTCCATCCAGATCAACACTATTTCGTCCCAAATCCCCACTTCCTTTCCTTTTCCTTCCCCTTGGTTTATCCCCTTTTTTTTCTTCAACAAATCCCTCTCCTTTTCCACCACTTTCTCTCATAATCCCACCTTTATTATCAAATTCTGAATCTTTCCCAATTCCCTCCCCTTTTCCACCCAAATCCTTCCGATTCCCCTTCTTTCGTAGTCTCCCTACTTTCCCTTTTCTTCCCCTTCGAACAGGCGCTTTCTTCTTCACCGGATCCTGACAAATTTCTCCCAAATCCTTTTGATTTGTTGTTGTTATCGCATCAACAACAGTACTACCAATAAAATTCACTTCTTCCGACTTCTTTCGTTCTCCAAACGACGCCGTTCCATTCTCAGACACCAAATCCTCTTCCTCCCCTGAACGACGCCGTTTAACACCCACATCCCAATCACACAAAGTTTTACCCTCCTGCCCTTCACCTTCAACAACTTGAACTCCACTATTCTTTATCTTCGTGACCTCTTCCGACTCCTTTCCTTCTCCGAACGACGCCGTTCCATCCTCAGCGGCCAACTCCTCCTCCTCGTCACGACGCCGTTTCACACCCACATCACCCTCTTGCTCTTCACCTTCAACTCCATTAATCTCCCTCTCCATGACCTACAATAATGAACACAAAACAAGAAGAAATCAAAAGAACCCAAGATTTTTCAAGAGAGGAAATCTGTAAGAACTCGAGATTTTTTCAGAGAAAGAAAAGGGTTATAAGGAATTGTTGTCTTAATTGGTTTTATGAAGGGTTTTAAATGAAACTGTGGATGGTAAATATATTCAAAATTCCCGCCCTTTTCGGTCTCTTAACATTCATCGGGTTTCGGGGAAAATTGTATCTAATTATCTATCACAGATAGAGTTAACACGTATAGTGTTAGATAGGGCTTTCGGAGATACGGCCCATAGATTTTCGGACACTAGTTACTTAAAAATTGGTGGTGTCTGTATATAAGTTAAAAAAAGTTTTTATTTGAGGGGAAGTAGAGAGAATAGAAGAGAAGAAAGAAAAAATAATTAAAATTTCTCAAAATTTTATGTTTGTTAGTTTTATTTAGAGATAAATAGAAAGGATTTGAAGCTAAAATTAATTTAATTTTTGACTTACAATTTCTCCCTCAAAAGTGGGAGGATTTGGAGAGATGGGAAAATGAAATATTTTATATTGATGATATACTTGACTTATTGATGGAGAGTGAATGTACGGCTCCCGCCATATGGATCCGTGATCTTCCCAACAGTAAATTATATCTTTTAGTGATGTTGAGCACTTGAAAGAATATGTAGAAGGTATGTGGACCAATTTTTACTGACAATTCAACCTCTCCTACAACATCTCGTCGAGACCCATCGAATGCTCTTATGACTATGTGGCTGCTTCGGATCCGATTGGGATTGATCTTCATTTTTTACAATGTGGCATAAGGGCATATGTTTAGGGAAGATCATCAATCTATTAGCACACCTCTGACCACATATCCAGAAGACATCACTGTTATGTGCAGTGGCTTGCAATGACCCGTCCCCTCGGGGGGTATATAATCATCACTGAAAGATATCACATTGTTGTTGAAAATGTGATCTACCAGATGATTAATGTAACGCCCCCAAAATAGGTATACATCACCCATTCTGAGTCGCCAATACATGGTACAAAATTCAAATACAACTTAATTATACAACAGTCGTGTAAAATACGACAAAACATAATCTAAGAATTTTAATATGTATATTGTCCTCTAGACAGTATACAAACACAATGAAGTCCTCATTACATTTATTATCACACTATTTCATAAAATAGCGAAGACAACTAATGCTATCATCTTAGACCGTCACTCCATTCCCCGACTAGTCCCGGCTACGTTCTCATTTCCTGAAGAGAACAATGAAAGCAAAAGGGTGAGCTCAATTAGCCCAATAAGAAATATTATGACTAAGATAATGCAGAATAATTTATCGTTAACCTTCAACAGTGTTAAACTGATAAAATATAACAAACATCAAGTTTAACTGCAGCGGAACAAGCAATCCATTAGAAAAGTCAAGTAGAGAATAAAATCTATTATCTTCTATTATTTAAAAGGTTTTTCATTACTTTTATCGCTAAGACTCGTCTTAATAAATAATCCACATCATCCCTGCACTTCGGCCAAGGATATTCATTAGTATCACAACCACAAATTATCCATGCACTACGGGCCAAAAATATTCGTGTATTCATCAATGGTCATGATCATGCCAACAACTGTCCATCAATGCACTACGGCCAATGAGGATTTTTACCACATCATTTATAACATTACGGTCATGATTATACCGAATAATCCCTGGTCATAATCATACCAAGTCCATCTATGCACTACAGGCCACAGATGACTTTCAACATATTATAAACATAAGGATGATGACAATTCAATAAAACAAGTTCAAGAATAAATTTTAAAGATTTATAAGTTAATTTATCCTGAACTCAATAACGTCCAAATTGTCAACACGATACTGCTTTGTGGAGTAAAATTCAAGAATGCTCAGAAGAATTTTTCCATGAAAAGATACTGGATGAAGTGCAGATATCAAGGATATTCCACTAATTTCGTGGAGTATAGAAGTCAAAGCTTTAACCAACTGAGTATAAGAGAATATATGAAACTGCAAATGGATTTTCGTCCGCCATGTGGTAATCCACTTAGACAGATCATTTCCACAATTTAATAAGGAATGAATACAAAGGATCATTCACCATGCATGTGATAATTCACATAGACAGGTTATTCCAACAGAATAATAAAGAATGCAATAATAGAAGAAATCACCATGCATGCGATAGACCGCACAGACAGGTTATTCCAACAGAATAATAAAGAATGGAACCAGGTCATGCGTAATCCCCACAGACAGAATGTTCCAACAGAATAATAAAGAACGAAACCAGGTCATGTGTAAACGCACAGACAGGATGTTCCAACAGAATAATAAAGAATGGAATAACAGAAGAATTTCACCATGTATGCGGTACTTCGCATAGACAGGTTATTCCAACATAATGATAAAGAATGGAATAACAGAAGTTCTCTTCATGAAGACGAAAGAAATAATACCTCTTACGAGTACAACAAATAATATCCCTTACCGTAAAAGAAGAGTATTCCGACTGGTAGGGCGGGGATAATCTTGAAGAAAACTTATATTGTTTTTCTACGCTCAAAGCTTCTGAAAACTCTAAAGAAATACGCTCAAGATTATAGAAGGAGAATTCTCTGAACTTCTTGTGTGATTTTCAATATTAACTAAGCATCCTATTTATAGAAGAATGGAAATGATACTATTGTTATAATTTATGCCCTAGAGGCCAATTATTTGATATAAATGCTTAACGTTTTGATATTATATTTGATTGAATAAATGAATGATTTTATTATGATTTTATTTACTGCGTTATATAAATATTAATATAATAAAAATCCTTAGAATATTGATATAAATTATATAATTTCAAGTATGTGACTTGAACATGAGATTATATATATTTAAAATTAGTATCATTGTTCTTAAATGTCCCTAGTTGAGTATCATTGTTGATGGGACAACAATGATGCATTAAGACTAGTATGTGGATTGACTGATGACCAAATCTCATTGGTCATAAATATATGAGATATTAAGTCAATGCATAGGTACATGTTAGAGATAGATGTACTGGACAGACCCACCATGAGAATTCTATGTGGAGCATTATGCGAAGTGTCATTAGCAATTCTCATAGTGACAATGATGTAATGGTCCTCCGACCTGAAATCACTATATTTCTACACGGGAATTTATGTATTTTGATATCATCAAATATCACCTTTAATAGGGTGAACTATAAAGGTGATTATTGGGTACATCATGAATCGTGTGAGTAATATGAGTGATTTAGATGGAATTTAACCCTCCTATGTATTATGGGTGATATCCATAGGCCTCTTGATTGAGTAGGACTATGAAATGCATGATCATGCTCGAATAGTGATTTGTTTCATATAGTCTACTCATTGATCAAGAAAAACTCAGATTAAATTATGAATAGTTTGACACATTCCATGACTCGAGTTTAATCTAGGATATTAAGGTTAAAAGGATTAAATTACATTGAAACATTGGTCACTAAAAGGTTGCATCGAATCATCGATCTTATTATTACTTGGGTAGCAGTGATGCATTACTAGATGTCGTTCACTGTTTATAATTTTATAATATGATTTTAAAATTATTGCCAACGTAATAATAACCTATAGGGTCACACACATAGAACGTAATTAAAAGGGAATTAATTTAAATTATTAAGATTTAAATATGTCAATATGATTGATAGAATTTAAATTACGAATTTAAATTAATAGGATAATTTATATATATGTATATTAATTAAGTGAGACTTAATTAAGATATATATAAATTCGGATTATATTAAATTAGGTTTTGAATAATTCCTTTTAATCGCTATATATATGATATGTAGCAGCCATTTTAGGGATTATTCGTTAACCAAAACCCTAGCCGCTCTTAGAGAGAGACTAGAGAGAAAACAATTTTAGAAAATCCTCATCCTTGGTGTCTAGTACCGCATTTCCTTCTTCTGCAGATCATAGGACGATTCGTGTAGAGCGTTTGTGTGGATACCGTAGAGACGCAATCGTTTGAATTGCGTTGGAGATTCGACTACATCGATTCTAGCTTTAACAATCGGTATAATTTCTAACCTCTACATTAATTAATTTTTTCGCATGGATCCTGTTTCAGGGTTTCAGAATTACCTTTAATTGGTTTATTTCCGTTGTGTTTCTATGCCGATACCCAACAACTATGCTGCACTATGCATATGACGCCCCCAAAATTAGGTATACATCACCCATCTTGGGTTGCCAGATACATGGTACGGAATTCAAATATAACTTACTAATACAACTGTCGTGTACAATACGACAAAACATAAACTGGGAGTTTGAATACAATTATTGTCTACTAGAGATTATACAAACTCAAAAGGAGTCCTCATTACAATTATTATCACACTATTTCACAAAATAGTGAGGACTACTAATGTACCATCTAGGACTATCACTCTGTTCCCCGACTAACCCCAGCTACGTTCTCATTTCCTGAAGAGAACAGTGAAAGAAAGGGTGAGCTCAACTAGCCCAGTAAGAAATATTATGACTAAGATAATGCAGAATAAATTATCATTAGCCTTCAACAGTGTTAAACTGATAAAATATAACAAACATCAAGTTTAACTGCAGCGGAACAAGCAATCCATTAGAAGAGTCAAGTAGAGAATAAAATCTACTACCTTCTATGATTTAAAAGGTTTTTCATGACTTTTATCGCTGGGACTCAGCTTAATAAATAATCCACATCATCGAATCACCCATGCACTACGGCCAATGATATTCTTTAGTATCACGACCACGAATTATCCATGCACTACAGCTAAAGATAATCATGTTTTCATCAACGGTCCTGATCATGCCATAAAACAATTCATCTTTGCACTATGGCCAAAGAGACTCCATAGCCATAAGCATACCAAAAACTGTCCATCAATGCACTGCGGGCCAATGAGGACTTTTTCAACATCATTTGTAACATTACGGTTATGATTATACCGAATAATCCCTGGTCATAATCATACCAAGTCCATTTATGCACTACAGGCCACAGATGACTTTCAACAAAATATAAACATGAGGATGATGACAATGATATAAGAATTAAATAAAACAAGTTGAAGAATTAATTTATCTAGGAAATGATACTGCTTTGTAGAATAAAATTCAAGAATGCTCGGAAGAATATTTCCATAAAAAGATACTGGATGAAGCGCAAATATCAAGGATATTCCACAAATTTCATGGAGTATAGAAGTCAAAGTTTTAACCAACTGAGAATAATAAAGAATGGAATAACAAAAGAAATCACCATGCATGCGATAGACCGCACAGGCAGCTTATTCTAACAGACTAATAAATAACGGAACCAGGTCCGGCGTAAAACGTACAGACAGGATATTCCAACAGAATAATAAAGAATAGAATAACAGAAGTTCTCTTCACGAATACAAAAGAAATAATAACCCTTACGGGTACAACAAATAATATTCCCTACCGTAAAAGAAGAGTATTCCGACTTGTAGGGCGATGATATACTCGAAGAAAACTTGTACTACGCTCAAAGCTTTCTTAAACTCTAAAGAAATACGCTCAAGATTATAGAAGAAGAACTCTCTCTAGAGTTTCAGTGAATTCGTAAGAAATAATGAAAGAATGAGCTTCTATTTATAGAAGAATGGAATGAATAGTAACCAACCCATGAATGGTCTAGATTGATTTACTTTAATCGGACGGTTCATATTTAAAGCAAAATCTTTTAAATAAAATATAATATATTCTATTTTATATATAAAAAAAATTTACTATGCAAACACTATAAATAATAAAATATAATATATTCTATTTATAGAATAACTTTAATAAAGTATTCTGTTTTATATAAAAATATTTTACTATTCAAAATACTATGCACAATAGAATATAATATATTCTATTTATAGAATAACTTTATAAAAGTATTCTATTTTATATAAAAAGATTTTACTATACAAAACACTATGCATAATAGAATATAATATATTCTATTTATAGAATAACTTTATAAAAGTATTCTGTTTTATATAAAAAGCTTTTATGTTATAATTTCAACCAACGATCTGAAAAATTAGTATATCTCTTCATGGAATAATATTGTACCCAAAAATAATTTGGACCGAAAAGAAATATATTTTTCAGGTGAATAGTACCCCGTGAATAGTACTTCGGGAATAATACCCTGTGAATAGTACTCCGACACAAAAAGTGTATCAAATACCCGAGTGAAGAATACTAGAGTGAATAGTAATTGGGTGAATAGTAACCCGTGAATAGTAACTCGTGAACAGTACTCCGATACGAAAAATACCCCAAATACCCGAGTGAACAATATTTGGGTGAATAGTAATTTAGGTGAATAGTAACCCGTGAATAGTAACTCGTGAATAGTAACTCGTGAAAAGAACTCCGACATAAAAAGTGCCCCAAATACTCGAGTGAACAATACTAGAGTAAATAGTAACCGGGTATTTTATGACAACTTGTCTACTTTGAAATTTTTTCACATATCACCCTTAACTTTAAACTTTTATCAAATTAACTATTTACTAAAATAGAAAAATTGAATACTTTTATTTCATAAAATTCGGGGTCTCACAATGCAATAAAATATCCCTAAGCTTTGATAGCAACAGTGACGCCCCCAAAATAGGTATACATCACCCATCTTGAGTCGCCAAATACATGGTATAGAATTCAAATACAAACTTAATTATACAACAGTCGTGTAGAATACGACTAAACATATGTTGTGAGTTTTAATACAAATATTGTCATCTAGACAATATACAAACTTATTGGAGTCCTCATTACATTGATTGTGACACTATTTAACAGAATAGTGAGGACTACTAATGCTATCATCTGGACCGTCACTCTGTTCCCCGACTAGTCCTAGCTACGTTCTCATTTCCTGAAGAGAATAGTGAAAGAAAGGGTGAGCTCAACTAGCCCAGTAAGAAATATTATGACTAAGATAATGCAGAATAATTTATCATTAGCCAAGAATATTCATTAGTATCACAACCACAAATTATCTATGCACTACTGCCAAAGATATTCGTGTATTCATCAATGGTTATGATCATGCCAATAACTGTCCATCAATGTACTACGGGCCAATGAGGACTTTTACCACATTATTTGTAACATTATGGTCATGATTATACCGAATAATCCCTGGTCATAATCATACCAAGTCCATCTATGCACTACAGGCTACAGATGACTTTCAACATAATATAAACATGAGGATGATGACAATGATATAAGAATTCAATAAAACAAGTATAAGAATTAATTTATCTAGGAACTAATAACGTCCAAACTGTCAGCATGATACTGTTTTATAGAGTAAAATTCAAGAATGCTCAGAAGAATATTTCCATAAAAAGATACTGGATGAAGCGCAAATATCAAGGATATTCCACTAATTTCATGGAGTATAGAAGTCAAAACTTTAACCAACTAAGTATAATAAAGAATGGAATAATAAAAGAAATCACCGGGCATGCGATAGACCGCACAGACAGATTATTCCAATAGAATAATAAATAATGGAACCAGGTCATGCGTAAACGCACAGACAAGATATTCCAACAGAATAATAAACAACGGAACCAGGTCATGCATAAACGCACAGACAGGATATTCCAACAGAATAATATACAACGAAACTAGGTCATGCGTAAACGCACAGACAGGATGTTCCTATAGAATAATAAATAACGGAACCAGGTCATGCGTAACGCATAGACAAGATGTTCCAACAAAATAATAAAGAATGGAATCACAGAAGAATTTTACCAAGTATAGGGTAGCCCGCGTATACAGGTTATTTCAACAGAATAATAAATAATGGAATAAAAGAAGTTCTCTTCATGAATACAAAAGAAATAATACCCCTTACCGTAAAAGAAACTGAATATAAGAGTAAGGAAGTAGCAGAATACTTTTCTATAGTTTTTTTATAATTTCTCTCTATAGAGTTCCAATGAATTCGTAAGAAATAATGAAGGAATGAGCTTCTATTTATAGAAGAATGGACTACATAGTAACTAATTTATGAACGTCCCAGATTGATTTACTTTTAAACGGACGGTCCAGATTGATTTAATAAAATATTCTAATAAAATAAAATCTTTTAAATAAAATATAATACATATTATATATATATATATATTATTTATATATATATATATATATATATATATATATATATATATATAACATATGCTCCTTTTTATACATTCACTGGGTAGAACCCGTGATTTCCCAACCCTCCCCAATAACAATCATCAAATATTATATATATATATATATACATATATATATATATATATATATATATATATCATCAATCATCATCATATATATATACAATTATTACAAAACCCACCATAAAACAACTCTCGTGAAAACATCAGCCAACTTCCTGCTTCAATTTCAAATGTTGGCCCCATAGTGGGCCCCCACCTTTTATTATATAAAATACTTTTCTACCGACTATTTTGAAAAATGGGTAAATGGGGGGTAAATATAATAATCAAAATTGACAACCATTACTATAGCAATAATTGAACAAAACTGAGTGACTTCTCATGTAAGCATCAATAATCAATACCGTGTGCTACTATGCAACCACGCGTATTACTGTACTTTTAACACCGGGTATTTCAATAGTTGACGGTAAAACTTCCGCCGTTATTTTCATAAAGTATTTTTGTCGTTTTCTCAATCCGACAATAATTTCGTTGTGAGGTCCACCAATGATTGTGCCGTTGTACGAATATTCCCTGTTAAAACGAATATTCCCGACCAATCGAATATTATATAACAACTTGCGTACTTTGCAAAATTTATAAATATTATCCACAACTATAACATTATATCAAATTCATTCTATAATATTCAAAAATGATATTTATAGAAAATTCATCTTTATTTATAAAAGTAGGGGTCTTACAACCTCCTTTCTTATGAAATTTCTCCCTCGAAATTAGGGTACGTACCTGGTATATCGAAGAGTTAAGGATACCTTGATTTTATTTCAGATTCTAACTCCCAAGTCATTTCCTCAACATCGTGGTTTCTCCACAAAACTTTGACTTGAGGTATAACCTTGGAGCGTAGAATATGTTCCTTCTTATCCAAGATTTGAACAAGAACCTCTTCATACATCAAATCTTCCTCTATTTCGTCCGGTTCTAACTCAATAATGTGGTTCGGGTCTTCCACATATTTACGTAACATGGATATGTGAAAAACGTTATGAACACGAGACATACTTGGCGATAAAGCGAGTCTATAAGCCACAGTTCCTAATCGACCGAGGAATAAAAATGGGCCGATGAATCGAGGATTGAGCTTTCCTCTCTTTCCAAATCTCGTAACTCCTTTCCATGGAGAAACATGTAACAACACATGATCTCCTATATCGAATTCCACATCCTTTCGATGAAGATCAGCATAACTCTTTTGTCGATCTTTTGAGGTTTTTATACGTTGCTCGTTTGAATATTTTTCGTAGTCATACGTACCAACTCCGGTCCCAACAACGTTGATTCACCCACCTCATCCCAGCATACTGGAGAACGATACTTTCTTCCATACAACGCTTCGAATGGAGCCATGCCAATACTTGCTTGATAACTGTTGTTGTAGGAAAACTCCACCAATGATAAGAACTTGTCCCAACTTCCCTTGAAATCAAGGACACAAAGTCTTAATAGATCTTCAAGAGTTTAAATAGTCCTCTCTGATTGTCCGTCCGTCTGAGGTTGATATGCCGAGCTAAATCGTAAGTATGTGCCCATAGCTTTTTGCAAACTAACCCAAAATCATGAAGTGAATCTTGGGTCTCGATCAGAAACTATGGATACCGACATACCATGCAATCTTACAATCTCGTTTATGTACATACGAGCAAGACGTTCAAGTGTATAAGTTTCTCGTATCGATAAGAAATGATCAGACTTGGTCAATCTATCAACAATGACCCAAATCACATCTATACCTTGAGAAACCTTAGGAAGACCGGTAACGAAATCCATGGTAATGTGCTCCCAGTTCTATTCTGGAATTTCAAGTGGTTGTAATGGACTTTTTGGTACTTGATGCTCCGCTTTAACTCGTTGACAAGTTAGACACCTTGAAATAAACAGCTCTGCCTCTCTCTTCATATTGCTCCACTAAAATGTATGACGAAGATCATGATACATTTTGGTACTCCCAGGATGGATTGCAAACGGTGTGTGCACGCCTCATCATGATTTTATACTTTAAATTAGGGTAGTTAGGAACACAAAGTCTGGAGTTAACTCGAAGTATTCCTTCTTCATCGATTCTTGCTTTCGGCATAACACCTTCTTGCCTTTTCTTCCTCAAACGCATAGCTCCAGGTCTATAGCTTGAGTAGCTTTAACTTTATCGATTAAAGTTGGTTCTACTCGTATATTTGCCATCATCACATGGGTCCCTAGAGTCTTTAACTCTATTTCCATCCTTTGCAAGTCACACAAAATAGGCCTTTGCATTGACAATATCGTACTCATACTTGAATATGATCTTCTACTCAATGCGTCAGTTACCACGTTCGCTTTTCCAGGATGGTATTGGATGGTATGATCATAATCTTTCAACAGTTCAAGCCAACGTCATTGTCACATGTTGAGTTCCTTTTGAGTGAAGAAATATCTGAGGCTTTTATGATCCATAAAGATCTCCACTTTCTCCCCATACAAGTAAGACTCCAAATTTTAAGTGCAAAGACAACAGCTGCCAACTCTAGATCATGCGTAGGATAATCCTCTCATATTCTTTGAGTTGTCTTGAGGCATAGGCTATGACTTTTGTAACGACCCCAAAATAGGTCCATTCCATCCAACCCATTCTGAGTCGCCAAATACATGGTACAGAAAACTACTACAACTTTATTACAACAATTGTCGTGCAAAATACAACAACACATATGCTGTGAGTTTGGATACAAATATATATCAACTGTGACTCATGTCCCAACCGTGGACAACACCTCATAATGACACCTTACATAAAGGTATAGTCGAAAACTGTTTTAGAAATTAGAATATTTGGGAAGTGCTCAAGAAAACCTTCGTACATGGGAGGCCATGCTTCTAGGTTATGATAGATATCATATGGCCACAGAATTATCCTTGATTGACCCAATAGGCCCCAAAGAAAAACGAGAAGATTACTATCATATTCTTCCCAATGGTGAGTTTTTTCTTGACATATCATTATCTCCACTGTCTCTAATTGAGAGTTATATTTCAAATAGACTCCAAGATCATATAGCTAGTGCTAGTAGATATACTCAGCAAGTGGATGAGCACAACTCTGTCTTATGATGACACGAGGTTGTATGTCATTAGACATCTTGTATGATAGTGGCAAAACACCCTTCCAAGTTAAATTCACTTCACCCTCAACATCTATAGACCACCGTTCTATTCCCTTGTTATCCCCCGCTCGACCCAGCTACACTTTTATTACCTGAAAGGAATTGTGAAGCAAAAGGGTGAGCACAACTAGCTCAGTAAAGAATATCATGATTAAAGATAATTAAATTATCAATAGCCTTCATCAATAATAAATCAGAGATTTAGAATATATGGTAGATGATAAAAAAAATTCAACCATATTTGCAGTGGAACGAGCAATCCATTAGAAGAGTCAAATAGACCATAAAATCTATTATCTTCTCCATGTTAAAAGTCCACCAACAATGTTTTATCCTTGTAACATCAATCAACAATTCCTGTCCACAATCACGTATATAGCTCATAATCATAATTGTAGTTCTAAATTACTTTCCTCATCCAGGACAAAAATAATTTTCATCACCTGAAACATCAAAGATTATGGTTATATCAAATCACAGTTCATGTTCATAATCCTACTAATAAATTCATCTTTGCACTACGGCCAAAGATATACATCAACAAGTCATCTTTGCACTATAGGCCAAAGATATTCATCAACAAGTCATCTTTGCACTACAGGCCAAAGATATTCATCAGTTGGTCATGTTCATCTTTGCACTACGGGCCAAAAATATTCATCAGAAATCATTCATCCTTGCACTACAGGCCTAAGATATTCAGTTATATCATCGTTTAGGACTGAGGATGATGAAAAATATTTTAAAGAGAACGAATTCAGTGAAGCAAAAGAATAAATATTAAGGATTCGTACTTTAAACAATTTCCATTCAAAAATACTTCATAAAAAACCAGAGTGGGGTAAAATTCAAGAATGATGAAAACATGGATACAATCAAAGCTAGTATCCAGAATAGATATTTTGGACGAAAAGAAGAAATTTCATTTTTCGGTGAATAGTGCCGTATTCGTGAATAGAGCCGTATACGTGAATAGTGCCGTATACGTGAATAGTAACTCCGACACCAAAAGATAGAAATTTCACAAAAAACATCATCATGCTTCGTGAATAGTACTCGTGAATAGTAACTCATGAATAGTAACTCGTGAATAGTAACTCATGAATAGTAACCCCGACATGAAAAAGTTCCAAATTTGATAAAAATTTCTAACCAACATTCTGGCATAATGATATTGAAGAAATAATATCATTTTAGAAAAAAATAACCTCTCTTACCTCGAACGACAGTACTTCTAGTTGAAACACCGGATATAAGATATGACTTGAACTTACACCGTATTGCAACAATACTCAAAGTATACTCAAAATACTCACAAGAATACGCTCGATAATATAGAGAGAGAAAACTTTAGTTTCTGGTGTGATTTTCAATTCTAACCTAAGCACCCTATTTATAGGAAATTGCTTAGAACACCAAAGCAAAAAATTTAATAAATTAATATTAATTATTTTCCACATCTTCCTATGCATCCATGAATCTGAACTCAGCCATCCTAACACATGTTAAATGATTCCCAAGCATGTAAAAAATGTTTTTCTTAAAAAACATAATTAAAACTTCAAAAAATCAATTATTTCGGAGCTTCAGTTCAATAATTCACAATAAATAGCCCTTTTGTCAGAAAATTCGAATCACGCGAGTTTTTATAGGAAATTCAATTATCTACAACTTTGCAGAAGAAAGTGTTTCCAAATTCCAAACGGAAATTGACCGAAATCCATAAACGGACGATTTTACAGCCTTAATCAAATTTCAGTCAAGAAATGGGGTCCACCGACACATAAAACATGCTTTAAATATTTTTGGTAACAAAAATACTCCTCCTCCACATATACTCATATATTCCACATTTATCATAAAAATATCTTTATTATTATATTATTAAAATATAATAATATATTTAAATGAATTATTTTATCAGAAAAAGATAAAATTTCAATTTTCAACAATTGTCACATTAAAAATTTTCTCCATCTATATCCATATAAAATCAATATTTTTCTCATCATATGAATCAATAATTAATTATCCACAAATAATACTACAGAATCACAATATTGACAACCAGGCAGTTCCTAGGAAAGAGGGGGATTTCCAATAAGAATTTCTCCTTACTGGCGCGCAATTAGGTGACCAAACCTCTCCTTAGACAGAACTTTCTAGACATTGCCAATAATGTTATCTAATAATATTATTCAGATAATATGAATTATTGCTTCAATAATGAAAATACTGTGTAATGACAATTATTGAAACAACATCAACATAAAATATCAACGCAGCAATTATAAAATAAAATACTGAACAATAATTACTGTAACCATTATTGAGTAGGGCCTTCTTACGTAAGAATCAATAATTCAAAAATACTGTTCAATACCGTGTGCTACTGTGCAACAACGCGTATTACTTTACTTTACCCACCGGGTATTCCAACAGTGTTAACAGTAACAATTACGCCGTTATTTATAAAAACTTTAATTTGTCATTTTCTTCATCTGATAGTTATTCTATTATGGGGCCCACAAAAGGCTGCACCGTCGTATGAATATTCCCCGACAGGAAGAATATTTCACGACCAAACGAATATTCCCCAACAAAAATGAGTATTTTATAACCACTTGCTTATTTTGAAGAAATAAAAAAAATTTATATATCACCCTTAACTTTAACCTTTTATCAATTTAACCATTTACTGAATTGTAATTATAAGAAAAATTGAATACTTTTATTTCATAAAATTCGGGGTCTTACAACTTTCCCATGTTGCATGAGAACACATCCCAACCCTTTGCCCGAAGCATCACTGTAGATGACAAAATCCCTCCGAGCCAGATGGTATTATAAGAACAGGTGCTGTAATGAGTCTCCTCTTGAGTTCTTGAAAACTCTTCTCACATTATTCGCTCAAACCGAACTTTGTATCTTTCCGAGTCAGTTGAGTTAATGGAGTAACGATTCGAGAAAATCCTTCTACGAATCTCCGATAATAACCAGCAAACCCGAGAAAGCTACGTACTTCGATCACTGATTTAGGTTGCTCCCAGCTTTGAATTGCTTTAATTTTTGCCAGGTCAACAGATATTCCATGACTTGATACTACGTGCCCAAGGAATGCTACTTCTTCAAGCTAGAACTGGCATTTCTTTAACTTGGCATAAAGCTTGTACTCACGAAGCTTTTGGAGTACCAGCCTCAAGTGTTGCTCAAGATCTTCACATCTTTTGGAATAAATAAGGATGTCATCATTAAAGACGACCACAAAGTGATCCAAATATTCGTTGAATACTCGGTTCATCATATCCATGAAGGCAGTAGGAGCATTAGTCAATCCAAAGGACATGACTAGGAATTCATAATGCCCGTACCGAATTTTGAAAGCCGTCTTTGGAATGTAATCTGTTCTAATATTCAATTGGTGATATCCGGAACGAAGATCAATCTTTGAAAAGAATTTGGCTCCTTGCAACTGGTAAAATAGGTTATCAATATGTGGCAATGGGTACCTATTTTTGATGGTGACATGATTCAACTCCCGATAATCAATACAAAGTAGTGTACTCCCATCTTTCTTCTTCACGAATAGAATAGGAGCACCCCAAGGAGATGTATTAGGACGAATAAAGCCAATGTCTAACAATTTCTGCAGTTGGGTCTTTAACTCCTGAAGTTCAATTGGAGCCATTCGATATGGGGCTTTGGAAATGGGTTTTGTACCGGGTTCAAAGTCGATACAAAATTCAATTTCACGCTCTGGGGGTAGGCCAGGAAGTTTTTTAGGGAATACGTCAGGGAATTTATTAACAATAGAAATATCATTCAAAACTGACGTATTTTTGTTTAGATCCGTGACATGATCTAAAAAAGCTTGACATCCATTTTTCAATAAACGAATAGCTTTATGGCTTGAGATGACCGTGAATGATTTTAATGGTCTGGTCGCTTGAATTCGCATAATAGGTTTATTAGGAATATGAAAGCTAACAACCTTACAAAAATAATCAATTTTTGCATGATGAGTAGTTAACCAATCAATCCCTAGAATCACGTCAAATGTAAGTATTTTCAATGAAATAAGATCGACAGGTAATGTGAGGGTACCGATTTTAACCAAACAAGACTTATAAACAGTGGATGTAATGAAGTTTTCTCCCAATGGAGTTTCCACAGATAAGTCAAAGTCTAATTTGTCCGGAGTAAAATTTAATCGTTGAGCGCAAGTAGGAGAAATAAAAGAATGGGTAGAATCGGTATCAAATAAAGTATACACCTCGCTAGAGTTTATGATAAGCTTACGCGTGATGACCTCATTCCGGTTCCTTGCTTTCTGGGAGGTCACAACAAACGCTCTCTCTTGCAATACCGACTTTGACTTTTCTGGGACGGCCTTTGGTGCCTCCATCCTAGCTGAACTTGTCTTCGGTGAACGACAAAATCGGGCTAAGTGACCTTCTCTTCCATAATTATAACATGCTTTGGACGACATCACGCAGTTTGGACTGATGTGTCCCTCCCCTCCGCATTTGAAGCATATGATAGGTGGTCGTTCTCCTTCCTTAACAACGGGTGCTGGTGCTGACGTCTTTCCATCATTGTTGAATCTCCTCTTCTTGAAATGTCCATTCTTATTATTTTGGCCTTGATTACCACTGAAGTGGTTACCATTTCTGGCCTATTGATTCCCTCCACACTTGTTTTCATCGCTTCGATGACTACTCTCGCTGGTATAATCATTTTCCGGCTGCTCTCTTTTGGTTGCGTTGACTCGTTATCGCGCTCTACTAACTGAGCCCTATTTACAACATCTGAATACAAACACAGTTTATGAGAAATAAGATGTTGACGTATGTCCGGCTTCAAACCTCTTAAAAACATCCGCGTCATTCTTTCTTCATTATCCACCAAGTGGGACGCAAACCGGGACAACTTGGTAAACTTTGCTTCGTACTGCGACACGATCATATTATTCTGTTCCAACTTGATGAACTCCACATCCTTCATGTGACGAATACTTTCAGGAAAGTACTTGTCGTTGAATAGTTCTTGGAACTTCTCCCAAGACATTTTCAGTGCGGCAGGTTGAGTACGCTTTATCGATTTCCACCAGTAATCTGCCTCTCATCGCAACATAAAGGCGGCAAAGGGAACCTTTTGCTCCTCGGAGCATCCCAAGACATCAAATATCTTGCTAATCTACTTTATCCATGCTTTCGCCTTAAGTGGTTTTGGCTCTCCAATAAACTTTGGTGGTCCCCGCTCCTTGAACTGTTTAGCGGTGACCGTCCGAGAGTTTCCAGTGTTTCCACCTATATTTTGGACAGGAGCCGCTCTCGCCTACTGTTGCATAAATTGCATAAAGCCTCTGAACATTCCATCATTCATCATTTGGTCAGTGTTTTTGTTTGCATGAGGATTGTCGCCTTTCTGATGCACATTATCCTGATTATTGATATGTGGTGAATCAACGGTCGCCTGTGCTCCATTGCTATTCTCAACATTCTCGGATGTCATTTTCAGATACTGACAGAAAATAAAAGGTTAATTGACATGTAACATATTATCCCTATATTCTGACCGACTAATTAAATACCAAAAAAACTTAGGTAGGTCATACTAGCGAAGGAATTCCCCGTCTCTCCCCTCCTAGTTCTATTCTCACATCTTAGCCAGGGATCATATCCCTAAGCTTTGATACAAACTGTGACGCCCCCAAAATAGGTATACATCACCCATCTTGAGTCGCCAAATACATGGTACAGAATTCAAATACAAACTTAATTATACAACAGTCGTGTAGAATACGACTAAACATATGTTGCGAGTTTTAATACAAATATTGTCATTTAAACAATATACAAACTCAATGGAGTCCTCATTACATTGATTGTGACACTATTTAACAGAATAGTGAGGACTACTAATGCTATCATCTGGACCGTCACTCTGTTCCCCGACTAGTCCCAGCTACGTTCTCATTTCCTGAAGAGAACATTGAAAGAAAAGGTGAGCTCAACTAGCCCAGTAAGAAATATTATGACTAAGATAATGCAGAATAATTTATCATTAGCCTTCAACAGTGTTAAACTGATAAAATATAACAAACATCGTGTTTAACTGCAGCAGAACAAGCAATCTATTAGAAGAGTCAAGCAGAGAATAAAATCTACTATCTTCTATGATTTAAAAGATTTTCATCACTTTTTATCGCTGAGACTCAGCTTGATAAATACTCCACATCTTCCCTGCACTATGACTAAGAATATTCAATAGTATCACAACCAAAAATTATCCACGCACTACTGGCCAAGGATATTCGTGTATTCATCAATGGTCATGATCATGCCAACAACTGTCCATCAATGCACTACGGGCCAATGAGGACTTTTACCACATCATTTGTAACATTACGGTCATGATTATACCGAATAATCCTTGGTCATAATCATACGAAGTCCATCTATGGACTACAGGCCACAGATGACTTTTAACATAATATAAACATGAGGATGATGACAATGATATAATAATTTAATAAAACAAGTATAAGAATTAATTTATCTAGGAACTAATAACGTCCAAATTGTCAACATGATACTGCTTTGTAGAGTAAAATTCAAGAATGCTCAGAAGAATATTTCCATTAAAAGATACTGGATGAAGCGCAAATATCAAGGATATTCCACTAATTTCATGGAGTATAGAAGTCAAAACTTTAACCAACTGATTATAATAAAGAATGGAATAACAAAAGAAATCACCAGGCATGCGATAGACCGCACAGACAGGTTATTCCAACAAAATAATAAATAATGGAACCAGGTCATGCGTAAACTCACAGACAGGATATTCCAATAGAATAATAAACAACGGAACTAGGTCATGCATAAACACACAGATAGAATATTCTAACAGAATAATAAACAACGGAACCTGGTCATGCGTAAACGCACAGACAAGATGTTCCTACAGAATAATAAATAACGGAACCAGGTCATGCGTAACGCACAGACAGGATGTTCCAACAGAATAATAAAGAATGGAATAACAGAAGAATTTTACCAAGTATAGGGTAGCCCACGTATACAGGTTATTCCAACAGAATAATAAATAATAGAATAATAGAAGTTCTCTTCATGAATACAAAAGAAATAATACCCCTTACAGTAAAAGAAACTGAATATAAGAGTAGGGAAGTAGCAGAATACTTTTCTATAGTTTTTTTTTTATAATTTCTCTCTATAGAGTTTCAGTGAATTCGTAAGAAATAATGAAGGAATGAGCTTCTATTTATTGAAGAATAGACTGCATAGTAACTAATTCATGAACGGTCCAGATTGATTTACTTTTAAACGGACGGTCCAGATTGATTTAATAAAATATTCTAATAAAACAAAATTTTTTAAATAAAATATAATAAATATTATATATATATTATTTATATATATAACATATGCTCCTTTTTATACATTCACGGGGTAGAACCCGTGATTTCTCTACCCTCCCCGATAACAATCATCAAATATATATTATATATATATAATCAATCATCATATATATTTATATATATACAATTATTACAAAATCCACCATAAAACAACTCCTGTGAAAACATCAGCCAACTTCCTGCTTCGATTTAAAACGTGGGCCCTATAGTGGGCCCCCACCTTTTATTATATAAAATAATTTTCTACCGACTATTTTGAAAAATGGGTAAATGGGTGGTCCATATAATAATCAAAATTGACAACAATTACTATAGAAATAATTGAAAAAAACTGAGTGACTTCTCACGTAAGCATCAATAATCAATACCGTGTGCTACTATGCAACCATACGTATTACTCTACTTTTAACACCGGGTGTTTCTACCATTAACGGTAAAACTTCCGCCGTTATTTTCATAAAGTATTTTTGTCATTTTTTCAATCCGACAATATTTCCGTTGTGGGGTCCACCAATGATTGTGCCGTTGTACGAATATTCCCTGTTAAAACGAATATTCCCCGACCAATCGAATATTATATAACAACTTGCGTACTTTGTAAAATTTATAAATATTACCCACAACTATAACATTATATCAATTTCATTCCATAATATTCAAAAATGATATTTATATAAAATTCATCTTTATTTATAAAAATTGGGGTCTTACATCAATTATTGATTTAATACTATATAAAATATCGACAATAATTGAATCAAATAACGTGAGATACTATGCAACAATTACTGTAGCAATAATTGAACAAAATTGAGTGACTTCTCATTTAAGCATCAATAATCAATACCGTGTGCTACTATGCAACCACGTGTATTACTGTACTTTTACTACCGAGTAGTTCAACATTTTTAACGGTAAAACTTCCGTCGTTATTTTCATAAAAATATTTTTGTCATTTTCTCAATCCGACAATAATTCCGTTGTGGGGTCCACCAATGATTGTACCGTCGTACGGATATTCTTCGATAAAAAGAATATTCCCCGACCATTCGAATATTATACAACAACTTGCATACTTTTCAAAATTTATAAATACTACCCACAACTATAACACTGTCTCAAATCAACACCATAATTTTAAAAAATATTTCGAAAAATTTAAATCTTTATTCATAAAATTTGGGGTCTCACAATTAATATTTTCAACATCCACCGTCTTTGGCAGGTGAGCTTCTTCCAATATCTTCATTAAGTCCTTCCGATGATCTTCGGAACAGAATACCAAGTCCAGAATTGATATCTATTGTGGTGCTTCTTTCAAGCTTCGCTCCACCTTTGCTTCATTATGTCCTATCTTGCGGAGGAATTCTTTGATTTTCCCCTTGGGCACTTTCCCCTTAGATTTGATGACTGGCTTCGTCACTCGTTGAGGGAGATACAACGGATTTTCCTCAGATACCACAGCAGTTGTATTTGATGTTGATCCTTCAACCTCTCCATAGTTCCATGGGACTTTCTTCAGGCTGGTGATAGAATACTACAGCCTGAATGACAATACCAGTGGTTCCGGTGCAGCTACCTTCAAAGGGTTTTCAACTCCTTTGAGTTTGATTCCTTGAATTGTAAGGGGTGTTGCAGACAAGTCTCCTTCAGAGGATATGACTACTATGATTTCCCTCCATCTTCGCGCTCCTTGAGGAAATATCTTCTCACTCTTAGGCAATACTTTGTCATTGTCTGCCATTTGCAGGTCACCGCTGTTGGGAGATTGCATATTTAAAATTTGATGTTGTAAATAAATATTCATGATTATATGTAAAGTCTTTCAAAGGAACACATGTACAAGGACTTAGTGATAGATCAAACTTGTTAGGTTGATTTGGACTTTAATGTTTATCATTCTGTAAATGAATGTATAGAAGAAAAGATCAAAGTTGTTAGGTTGATCTATATCTTGAGATGTAATAGATAGGGTTCAACTGAATTATAGTCTGTCGAGATGATCGAGAGATTGCAGAAGCCAAGGCAGGATCGTAGAGCATCGAGAATCGTAGTGTGTCTGCCTTGAAGGGCCTCTCCTGAAATCGTAGAGTGGTCCAAATGTTTATCAAGCCAACTCAGAGATCGTAGTGTGCTCTCGGAAACGTAGAGTCTGCAAGACAAGCAAGTGAAGATCGTAATGTGCCAATCCTTAAGAGAAATCGTAGTGTTCTCATTTTCCAGTATCAGATCAAGCACCAAGGTGGAAAGACACCACGATCAGAATCATAGAGCTTCATCTATCTGTGTTAGAAGCATCAAGCCTCGTCCATTTGTTTAAAGATAAGTTACAACAAATATTGAATGAGCTATAGACGTTGAAGTCCTCGGGATTCCCAATGACACAATAGTCATCCTTAGTATACAACTAAGAAACGTATTGAAGAAGCTAAGGGAAGTACTCTGAGTAGGCAGAAAACACCTTTTCAGGTGTTAGGTGAAACAACAATCTGCTGTGTCAGTGGGTCAGTCTGCTAAATTAGAAATTGTGAAAAAAGTCTCCATCAAAGCTCAGAAATGTCAAAAGCATTTAATGCTTCAACTGATGTCTTCATCGAATATATTTCAAATACATCATATATACGAAGCTTCAGCAGATGAGCAAGATAAAATAAGCATTGAACAAAAATGCTGAAGAACACTCAACGCTCAACTCTACGATCTGAAAAGAGAAAGCTTGCTCAGCTACTCAGTTCTTTCGAATAAGAGCTTAACGACAACTGAGTAGCACCATTCAAGAACTCATCAACTACTATCAAGTGAAGTAAGAAGCTTCCAAGTCAGAAGGACTTGAAGAGTTCTAAGCGAACTATGAAGAACCAAGTCTGCTGAACTTGAAGAGTTCAAAAGTAAACTAAGAAGTTCCAAGACTGTTGGTCTTGAAGGAATCTGTGAGATTCAGAAAGTGTAAAGATATCCTTAGTGGATTTTCTACTCAAGGAGTAGAAGAGTGGACTAGGAGCTTTAAGTGCTCTGAACCACTTAAAATACTGTGTCTTTTACATTATTGCTATAAATGTCATAACTGCTTTAACTGTTTATCTCTCATTAACTTGTTATATCTTAAAGGGGAAACAAAAAACTCACAATTTCGCTGTGTTTAAGTCATTATCAAAACTAATAAGTATTTTCAAAAGAATTTTAAAATATCTATTCAACCCCCCTTGTAGATAACTATTGTGCCTCTGGGAACTAACAATTAGTATCAAATCAGGTTCTATCAAATAGCCTACAAAGCTTAAGTAGACCCGGTGGCACATCTGATAAACGAAGCAAAGACTGGAGGAAGCAGCAAGCCTCCTATGTGCAACAAAGACAAATTCGCCAATTGAAAAGTTCGTATACAAGCTTACATGGACTCAATAGATGAAGATCTATTTGAGACTGTTCAGAATGGACCCTACATTCCTACAAAGCTTGCACCAACTTCAGATTATCCAAACAGAATCCAGATCAAGGTCAAAGAAAAATAGACAGAAAATGAAAATAAAGTTGTCCAACTCGGCAAAAAGGCCAAGAACATTTTGTTCCAATCTTTAAAAGGTGACCTGTTTGAGAATGTGGTCAATAGAAAAACATCAAAGGAAGTATGGGAAGCATTGCTCATCATGCATGAAGGAACAGAAGAAGTTTGAGAAAATAAGCAATCTCTCCTGACTCAGCAATATGAAATGTTTGCACGCGTTCAAGGAGAAAATGTCACTTCCACCAACGAAAGATTCAATGTACTGCTCATCTCTCTCCGAGCCTATGGAAAGATTTATCCAAATAAAGATCTAATCATAAAGTTCGTGAGAGCTTTATCTAGCAAGTGGGATGCCAAAACCACTGCCATCAGAGAGTCAAAGAATCTCCATGAAATGACTTTTCAATAGTTATATGACAACCTTCTCACATACGAACTGGAGCTGACTCAACGAGCAGAAACTGTAACGTCCACGAATTTGAAACTCCTGATTAATTAAATATGTGATTTAATTTTAATTAGTTAGCTTTGTGAGTTTATTTAAACCTTATGTGGTTATGTGAATTTATGAAATGATTAAAAGGAGTCACTAATAGTTATTTAAATTAGTGGACTAACCCTAAGACTTTGATATCAAGGAATTGATAGGATTCTTAATGTTTAAATATTCAATTTATTTGAATATAGTTGCAAAATTTGAACATATTGATTTATGTCAAGTATGAGTATATCACCATTGAAGAAGTTAATTTATCCCATATAAAACTTATGTGGGGGATAGGAATTGAAACTGGCTTGAAGCTAACCTATTTTGGCACTGCCAGGGACCGACGTAGCTGCGCCGTCCCAGCAGTCCAAAATGGCGCAGCGGCGCCAGTGTCCAAACATAAAAAGTTAAGTTCTGCTATAGAAAATGAATTTAAACATTGGAGAAAAGTGTGACATGCATAGAATCATATAATAAGATTATATTCTAATGATATGGAGTATCAAGTGGTGCAAAAAAATCATAAGTGATTGTTAAACAAAAATAAATTAATATCTGTGCATTCCAGAAATTAGAAAAGAAGTTGTGTGTGTACACTTGATATATAATATTAAATAATGTTATAATATGCCTATGCGAGTAGTAGAGATAATTATGAAACTACCCGGACAATAATACCTGACTGCGTTATTTTATTATGTGTATTTAATGTACATGGGTTATATAATATGAGTACATAAATAATCCCCAAATTTTCTTGTGTAGTAGCATTTACACATATTACATCATGGGAATTATAGTGTCCAAACCAAGCCTTATTTGATCAAGTATGCTGAGATTTCTCTCTTGTCCCAAATTGAGTGTCACCAAAGTACATGAACAGTGGACAAAAGCTAGTTTACGTATTCTTCAAGTGGCTAGTCTTAGGTGATCATTTGCTAGCCAATGGCTGGTGGTGGGTTCCTAAACCACTGCTTAGCAACTAATGTGTCTTTCCTTTGCACCATGAGCTCCAACATTAGGATAAAGTGATTGTCCAGTTCATAGTCCATTTATAAATACAAGCTCCAAATTTAGTTTTGTTGTTTTTTAAAGTCTTAGATTGAGAACTCTAAGTTGCTGGGAAATTTTGGGAGCATAATCAGTGTGTAAAGAATCCAATCCAAGCTCAAGAAGGTATAGATTCTAACTATGTTCTTGAAATGTGTCTTGTTTGATTATTGAAATTTCTTGAATTCATTTGTTAATTGATATGAACAAGCATGTTATAAGGTGTGTAAGAAGTTTTCTAATATGTATGAACACTTTAATATTGATTTGGAGCATGCTTGAACGGTTGGAAATCAAGTTGGTAGTTACTCTGCAAAACAGAGTAAACTTACTGCTGTTGAACTCGACCTGACGTGTGACGCCCCCAAAACAGGTATACATCACCCATCTTGAGTCACGAAATACATGTTACAGAATTCAAATACAACTTAATAATACAACTGTCGTGTACAATACGACAAAACATAAACTGTGAGTTTGAATACAAATATTGTCTACTAGAGACTATACAAACTCAAAAGGAGTCCTCATTACAATTATTATTACACTATTTCACAAAATAGTGAGGACTACTAATGCAAACATCTAGGACCATCACTCTATTCCCCGACTAGTCCCTGCTACGTTCTTATTTCCTGAAGAGAACAATAAAAGTAAAAGGGTGAGCTCAACTAGCCCAGTAAAAAATATTATGACTAAGATAATGCAGAATAAGTTATCATTAGCCTTTAACAATGTTAAACTGATAAAATATAACAAACATCAAGTTTAACTACAGCGGAACAAGCAATCTATTAGAAGAGTCAAGTAGAGAATAAAATCTACTATCTTCTATGATTTAAAAGGTTTTTCATCACTTTTATTGCTGGGACTCAGCTTAATAAATAATCCACATCATCAAATCACCTCTGCACTACTGTTGGGTAAAATCTAGTTACGCACAACACACAAGTATACGTGGTTAACAAGTAATAAAGTGATGAGTAGAGTATCGTTCCCAAAGAGACTTATTAGCAAAAATCTCAACTTACAATTACCAATCTTCTATTAACCCTAATTTTATTAAACAAATTAAATTCAATGATTAAAAATAACTATTCTAAATTAAAAAATAATTAAACTATCACAAACCAATCACAAATATCAAAATCTGGAATTTCAAACAATTAATGGAGAATTAGACTTATGATTTCACCCTAAGCTTCACTCTGATTTTAACACCTTTATTCCAATTCAATTCACTATACCAGTTTATTAATAAAGAACATAAACATAGTATTAACCACCTCTCGATGCACTAATACCGTATTAACGTCAATCCACAATTAAGATAGAAATCCGTTAAACACCTTAAGCAACTAATTCACTATATCTCTATGTGAATTACAATTGAAGAAGGTTGAAGAATAAGTTCTCTATCTGATTACATGCGATGTCATGGATATCTCTACCTTAACATACATCAAGTTTAAGCTATTAACAAAATCCTGAACACATGCTATATCAACTAGGTCTAGATTTGAATATCCTCTCTCGATTCCATCCAACTCCACAAAGAATTGTTGATCAGGCAATTCATAGATTCAGGCTCAAATTAATATAGATAAGCTGGAAATAGCTTATTAAATTGGAAATCAAAACTTTGTCTTTGTTGCTAAAAACCATACTCTCGCATCCGAGCTTCCAATTAAAATGTTGTAAGACGTTCGGAATTGCCAATAAAGAATCTCTTCACATACTCCAAGTTCCACGCCACAAACAAGAAATGCACACAAAATAAACATGAAAACCCGAACTTTAACCGGAATTGCTTTTCCTTGCAAATTTTATACCAATAGTCGCTCATGCCGCTTCCAAGCATATAATCTACAAAATGGAAACAAAATGCATAAAAAGTAACTAAGAAACACGAGATTAAACAAATAATTCAAGTAATAGATGCCGGATAAGTAGGTATAAAATCGACTTATCAACTACGGCCAAGGATATTCTTTAGTATCACGACCACAAATTATCCATGCACTACGGGCCAAGGACATTCGTGTATTCATTAATGGTCATGATCATGCCAACAATTGTCCATCAATGCACTACGGCCAATGAGGACTTTTACCACATCATTTGTAACATTACGGTCATGATTATACCGAATAATCCCTGGTCATAATCATACCAAGTCCATCTATGCACTACAGGCCACAGATAACTTTCAATATAATATAAACATGAGGATGATGACAATGATTTAAGAATTCAATAAAACATGTTCAAGAATTAATTTATCTAGGAAATGATAACGTCCAAATTGTCAACATGATACTGCGTTGTAGAGTAAAATTCAAGAATGCTCAAAAAGAATATTTCCATGAAAAGATACTGGATGAAGCGCAAATATCAAGGATATTCCACTTATTTCATGGAGTATAGAAGTCAAAATTTTAACCAACTGAGTATAATAAAGAATGGAATAACAAAAGAAATCACCATACATGCGATAGACCGCACAGGCAGGTTATTCCAACAAAATAATAAAGGATGGAACCAGGTCCGACGTAAACGCACGGACTGGATATTCTGACAGAATAATAAATAATGGAACCAGGTCCGGCGTAAACGCACAGACAGGATATTCCGATAGAATAATAAATAATGGAACCAAGTCCGGCGTAAACGCACAGACATGATATTCCGACAGAATAATAAATAATGGAACCAGGTCCGGCGTAAACGCACAGACAAGATATTCCGACATAATAATAAATAATAGAACCAGGTCCGGCGTAAACGCACAGACAGGATATTCCGACAGAATAATAAAGAACGAAATATTAGAAGAATGTCACCATTTATAGGGTAGCACACGTATACATGTTATTCCAACATAATAATAAATAATGAAATAACAGAAGTTCTCTTCATGAGTACAATAAATAACATCCCTTATCGTAAAAGAAACTGAATATAAGAGTAGGGAAGTAGCAGGATACTTTTCTATAGGTTCTCTTGTAATTCTCTCTCTAGAGTTTCAGTGAATTCGTAAGAAATAATGAAGGAATGAGCTTCTATTTATAGAAGAATGGACTGTATAGTAACTAACTTATGAATGGTCCAGATTGATTTACTTTAAACGGACGATCCAGATTGGTTTACTATTAAAACTTAAAACAACGGTCCATACTGATTTACTATTAAAACTTTAAACCATCGATCCACATTGATTTACTATTATATCTTCAACCAACGGTCTGAAAAATTAGAACATCTCCTCATGGAATAATATTGTACCAAAAAATGATTTGGACCAAAAAGAAATATATCTTACGGGTGATAGTAACTCGTGAATAGTAACTCATGAATAGTAACGCGTGAATAGTAACTCGTGAATAGTAACTCGTGAAGAGTAACTCGTGAATAGTACTCCGACACGAAAAGTGTTCCGAATACCCAATTGAACTATATATTCTCCAGACATCAATTATACTAACACAAATAAGTCCAACACAATGGAACTATAAAATTCATCTTTAATCAACACGAACTTATTCATCATTAATATTATAATTCACAATATTTAACAACCAGGTCGTTCCCGGGAAAGAGGGGGCTTTCCGATAAGGATTTCTCCTTATGGGCGCGCAATTAGGTGACCAAACCTCTCATTGACAAAACTTCTAGACATTGTCAATATTGCAAATAATAATATGAATAAGTTTGCCGTCTCAATTATTGATTTAATAATATATCATATAATGCAGATGATACTGTAATAATAATTGAATCAATAATATGAGAGATATGATGCAGCAATTACTGTAAAAATAATTGAGTATAACTGAGTGACTTCTCAATTAAGCATCAATAATCAATACTGTGTGCTACTGTGCAACTACGCGTATTATTGTACTTTTACTACCGGGTAGTTCAATAGTTTTAACGGTAACACCTCCGCCGTTATTTTCATAAAGTATTTTTGTCGTTTTCTCAATCCGACAATAATTCCGTTGGGGGTCCACCAATGATTGTGCCGTTGTACGAATATTCCCTGTTAAAACGAATATTCCCCGACCAATCAAATATTATACAACAACTTGCATACTTTGCAAAATTTATAAATATTACCCACAACTATAACATTATATTAAATCAATACCATAATATTCAAAAATATAATTCGAGAAAATTATTCTTTATTTATAAAAGTTGGGGTCTAACAACCTCCCCATCTAATGAAATTTGGTCCTCGAAATTAGGGTACATACCTGGTATGTTGAAGAGATGAGGATACCTTGACTTCATCTCAGATTCTAACTCCCAAGTCATTTCCTCCACTTCGTGGTTTCTCCACAAAACTTTGACTTGAGGTATAACCTTGGAGTGTAGAACATGATCCTTCTTATCCAAGATTTTAACAAGTAACTCTTCATACGTTAAATCTTCCTCTATCTCGTCTGGTTCTAACTCAATAATGTTGTTCGGGTCTTTTACATATTTACGTAACATAGATATGTGAAAAACATTATGAACACGAGACATACTTGACGGTAAGGCGAGTCTATAGGCCACAGTTCCCACTCGCTCAAGAATTAAAAATGGGCCAACAAATCGAGGATTGAGCTTTCCTCTCTTTCCAAATCTCGTAACTCCTTTCCATGGAGCAACACGTAACAACACATGATCTCCAATATCGAATTCTGCATCCTTTCGACGAAGATCAGCATAACTCTTTTGTAGATCTTGTGAAGTTTTTATACGTTGTTGGATCGTTAGGATCTTTTCTGTAGTCATACGTACCAACTCCGGTTCTAATAACGTTGCTTCACCCACCTCATCTCAGCATACTGGAGAACGACACTTTCTCCCATACAACGCTTCGAATGAAGCCATGCCAATACTTGCTTGATGACTGTTGTTGTAGGAAAACTCCACCAATGGTAAAAACTTGTCCCAACTTCTCTTGAAATCAAGGACACAGAGTCTTAATAGATCTTTAAGAGTTTGAATAGTCCTCTCCGACTGTCCATCCGTCTGAGGATGATATGCCGAGCTAAATCGTAAATTCGTGCCCATAACTTTCTGCAAACTAACCCAAAATCGTGAAGTGAATCTTGAGTCTCGATCAGAAACTATAGATACTGGTATACTATGCAGTCTTACAATCTCATTTATGTACATACGAGCAAAACGTTCAAGTGTATAAGTTTCTTGTATAGGTAAGAAGTGAGCAGACTTGATCAATCTATCAACAATGACCCAAATTGCATCTATGCCTTGAGAAACCTTGGGAAGACCAGTAACGAAATCCATGGTTATGTGCTCCCACTTCCATTCTAGAATTTCAAAATGGACCTTTTGGTACTTGATGCTCCGCCTTGGCTCGTTGACAAATTAAACACCTTGAGATAAACTCCGCTGTCTCTCTCTTCATATTCCTTTTTCATCGATTCTTGCTTCCGGCATAGCACCTTCTTGGACTTTATTCCTCATACGCATTAGCTCTGGGTCTGTAGCTTGAGCAGTTTTAACTTTATCAATTAAAGTTGGTTCTACTCGTATATTCGCCATCATCACATGGGTCCCTGGAGTCTTTAACTCTATCTCCATCCTTTGCAAGTCACACAAAATGGGCCTTTGCGTTGACAATATCGCACTCGTACTTGCATATAATCTTCTACTCAATGCGTCAGCTACCACGTTCGCTTTTCCAGGATGGTATTGGATGGTATGATCATAATCTTTCAACAGTTCAAGCCAACGTCGTTGTCGCATGTTGAGTTCCTTTTGAGTGAAGAAATATTTGAGGCTTTTATGATCCGTAAAGATCTCCACTTTCTCCCCATACAAGTAATGCCTTCAAATTTTAAGTGCGAAGACAACAGCTGCTAACTCTAGATCATGAGTAGGATAATTCCTCTTATGTTCTTTGAGTTGTCTTGAGGCATAGGCTATGACTTTGCCATGTTGCATGAGAACACATCCCAACCCTTTGCCCGAAGCATCACTGTAGATGACAAATCCCTCTGAGCCAGATGGTATTGTCAGAACAAGTGCTGAAATGAGTCTCCTCTTGAGTTCTTAAAAACTCTTCTCACATTCTTCGCTTCAACCGAACTTTGTATCTTTCCGAGTCAGCTGAGTTAATGGAGTAGCAATTCGAGAAAATCCTTCCACGAATCTCCGATATAAACCAGCTAAACCGAGAAAGCTATGTACTTCGGTCACTGATTTAGGTTGCTCCCAGCTTTGAATAGCTTCAATCTTTGTCGGGTCAACAGATATTCCATGACTTGATACAATGTGCCCAAGAAATTCTACTTCCTCAAGCCAGAACTCGTATTTCTTCAACTTGGCATAAAGCTTGTATTCACGAAGCTTTTGGAGTGTCAGCCTCAAGTGTTGCTCATGATCTTCACGGCTTTTGGAATAAATAAGGATGTCATCAATAAAGACGACCACAAAGTGATCCAAATATTCCTTGAATACTCGGTTCATCATATCCATGAAGGCAGCAGGAGCATTAGTCAATCCGAAGGACATGACTAGAAATTCATAATGTCCGTACCGAATTCTGAAAGCCGTCTTTGAAATGTCATTAGTTCTAATCTTCAATTGGTGATATCCGGAACGAAGATCAATCTTTGAAAAGAATTTGGCTCCTTGCAACTGGTCAAACAGGTCATCAATATGTGACAATGGGTACCTATTTTTGATAGTGACATGATTCAACTCCCGATAATCAATATAAAGCCGCATACTCCCATCTTTCTTCTTCACGAATAGAACAGGAGCACCCCAAGGAGACGTACTAAGACGAATGAAACCAATGTCTAACAATTCCTGTAATTGGGTCTTGAACCCCTGAAGTTCAATAGGAGCCATTCGATATGGGGCTTTGGAAATGGGTTTTGTACCAAGTTCAAGGTCGATACAAAATTTAATTTCACGCTTTGGGGGTAGGCCAGGAAGTTCTTCAGGGAATACATCAAAAAATTTATTAACAATAGAAATATCGTTCAAAACTGACGTATTTTTGTTTAAATCTATGACATGAGATAAGAAAGCTTGACACCCGTTTTTCAATAAACGAATAGCTTTATGGCTTGAAATGAACGTGATTGATTTTAATGGTTTGGTCACTTGAATTCGCATAATAGGTTGATTAGGAATATTAAAACTAACAACCTTACAAAAATAATCAATTTTTGCATGATGAGTAGTTACTATTATATCTTCAACCAACGGTCTGAAAAATTAGCACATCTCCTCATGGAATAATATTGTACCAAAAAATGATTTGGACCAAAAAGAAATATATCTTACGGGTGAATAGTACCCCATGAATAGTACCCCGTGAATAGTAACATGTGAATTGTAACTCGTGAATAGTAACTCATGAATAGTACTCCGACACAAAAGTGTCCCGAATACCCAATTGAACAATATATCCTCCAGACATCAATTATACTAACACAAATAAGTCTAACACAATGGAACTAAAAAATTCATCTTTAATCAACACGAACTTATTCATCATTAATATTATAATTCACAATATTTAACAACAAGGTCGTTCTCAGGAAAGAGGGGGCTTTTCGATAAGGATTTCTCCTTATTGGCGCGCAATTAGGTGACCAAACCTCTCCTTGACAGAACTTCTAGACATTGCCAATATTGCAAATAATAATATGAATAACTTTGTCATCTCAATTATTGATTTAATAATATATCATATAATGCAAATGATACTGTAACAATAATTGAATCAATAATATGAGAGATATGATGCAGCAATTACTGTAGCAATAATTGAGTATAACTGAGTGACTTCTCACGTGAGCATCAATAATCAATACCGTGTACTACTATGCACCTACGCGTATTACTGTACTTTTACTACCGGGTAGTTTAATAGTTTTAACAGTAACACCTCCGCCGTTATTTTCATAAAGTATTTTTGTCGTTTTCTCAATCCGACAATAATTCCGTTGTGGGGTCCACCAATGATTGTGCCATTGTACGAATATTCCCTGTTAAAACGAATATTATATAACAACTTGCGTACTTTATAAATTTGTAAATATTACCCGCAACTATAACATTATATTAAATCAATACCATAATATTCAAAAATATAATTCGAGAAAATTATTCTTTATTCATAAAAGTGGGCTCTTAAATGGCGTAGCTACACCCTGGTTGTACTAGGGCGCAGCGCAGTTGCGCCGTACCTCAGATCCAGTTGCGGGTTTTTGTTTGAGATATGTGTTACTAACTTGATGTTTGACTTAGATACATACCTATAGAGGAGTATAACATGTTATGTAAAGCTTTTGTATGTGGTATGAAGTAATCAACTTGGATTAGTAAGAAAGTTATAGCAAAACTTAAAGTTTTCAAAACTAACTTTGAGGAAAACTTATATTCACAAGTTCTGAACTTACGAGACCATATACATGACTGATTTGGAACCTAAATGAGCATTATGTGTGATTCATAGCTATTGTATCCATGACCAACTTTACAAGCTTTGTGCTAGAACTTAGTTTGAAAAGAAAAGATTAGTTAAGGCTAATGATCATGAATGCTAAGAGTTATAGTTTCTGATTTTAAAAAGAGATTATCATAACTTATTTATTTATGATAAAAAATTTAGACTTGTCTTACATGTGTTGGATTACATCATTAGTGCTAAAATGATTTCAAAGACAACCTCGAACATGTTTTCAAACTTAAGTTGCATATTATGTGAGTACTTAAATACTAAAGTAGTAAGATGTCATGTTATAGCTATATTACTCCTAAGCATGATTCATATGCATTAAGCACGATGATTACAAAATTTTTATGACATATAACTTGTAAGTTAAACTTGTGGTATTGAACTCAAGTATGATCACGTGTTATATGTGAAACTTTAGCATGTATGTATGTTAATATGTATGTATAGGTGTATGTTAGAGTTTGACTGAAGTCAGGAGAGCATCAGCTCAACCTTGGTCTGGCCAAGGGACATCGCAGTTGCGCCGTCCCTAAGCCTAGACCAGGCGCAGCTGCGCCGTCCTGCAGTTTCGCCAGATTTTTTTTTTGGTTCTGAAATTTAAGGCATGCTTACATGATCTCTTTATCTTATAATATGTGACCAATGTGTCATGTAATGTGTTAAGAAGCATGCTATGTGAAGACTTGATTATTGTAAGTGTAGACGCGTACTAGTTTACACATACTAATTGAAATGATCGACTTGATAACGTTAGGTCATTTCAACGCAAGTAATTAAAGCTAGATTTTATTGTAGCTGAGCAAACAGGCAAGTTCCTTGAACCCTACTTTTATTGAGCAAGTTCCCTAAACTTACTCTAATTATTATTGAGCAAGTTTCCTTGAACTTTACTCTTTGGTTGTGCAAGTTCCTTAAATTATTACTCTTTTACTTGAGCAAGTATCCAAACATTATTGCATTGCAAGTTTCCTAACTTACACAACTCTGAGTTTGTGGAAGTTTCCTATTGTATTGAGCAAGTTATTGTTGAATTGAAAGTTATTCATTTAAGTTTGAATCTTATTTCCAAGCATGCTATTAAGTGGTTTAATTACTTTACTATTATCCCGTATAGATATTATTGATATTCGCACTTAGTGCACTTGAGTTCGTATAGTCTTGGACTTGTAAATCATTTAAAGTTCAATAATTCTTGAACTATGTTAGATAGATTCTGAACCTTTGTTCGGTCAGACAAACGTATGAAGTTTTATAAAAGCTATCCAAACCAATTGATGGTAAGGATTCTTAAATTGAAAAGAACACCCCTTTCTGTGATAGGGGAGTACCAGGTATCTAATATAAGATACAAAGAGCAGATTTAAATGTGATGCATATACATGGTGTACGCAAGGCTGATCCCCTCAAGTATTTATTCTTTAGCCAGTAACCAAAGGGTCAATTAATTATTGATTCCATTGGAGTGTTATAGTTCAAAGTCTACTTGAGTAACAGTTATTCTAAAAGCAATCAATATCTTTGACGCCCCCAAAATAGGTATACATCACCCATTATGAGTAGCCAAATACATGGTACAAAAACAAATACAACTTCAGTAATATAATTGTCGTGCAAAATACGACAACACATATAATGTGAGTTTGAATACAAATATTGTCTAATAGACAGTATACAAACTCAAAAAGAGTCCTCATTACAATTATTGATACACTATTTTACAAAATAGTGAGGACTACTAAAACCACTATCTTGAATCATCACTCCATACCCCGGCTAGTTCCTGCTAAATTCTCTCCTCCTGAGAAAAATAATGGAACAAAAAGAAAAATGGTGAGCTCAACTAGCCCAGTAAAGAATATTATGACTAAGATAATATAAAAAAAAATTATCATTAGTCTTCAACAGGGAAAAATCTGATAAAATATAATAGACAACAAGTTTTAGATCAAACAACAGCAGCGGAAACATAAATCCATTAGAAGAGTCAAGTAGAGAAAGAATTCTACTATCTTCTAAGATTTAAAAGTCCATCATCAATATTTATCCCTGTAACATCAATCAATATACATTTTAAATCAAATATTCATCTTTGCACTACAGGTCAAAGATATTCATTTGTATCACCAGTTGGTAATGTTCATCTCAACACTTGTTCATCTTTGCACTATGGACCAAAGATATTCATCAGTTAATCATTCATCTTTGCACTACAGGCCAAAGATATTCATTTGTATCATCATTTAGGACTAAGGATGATGAAAAATATTTTAAAGAAAACGAATCCAGTGAGATAAAAGATCAAAGATTAATGATTCGTACTTTAGTTTATCCAAGTTCAAAAATACATTATAATAATCAATTGTGGAGCAAAATTCAAGACTAAAGATCAAAACATGTATACAATCAAAATAGTAACCATAATAGATAACTTGGACAAAGAAAAGAAAATTTTATTTTTTCTGTGAATTGTGTCGTATTCGTGAATAGTGTCGTATACGTGAATAGTAACCCTGACACAAAAAGGTAGAAATTCCATAATAAAATTCATATTAATATTTTGGCATAATGATATTGAAGAAAATGATATCATTTACGAAGAAAATAAAATCCCTTACCTCAAAAGAATAGTACTTCTGGCTGAAATATCAGATATAAAGGTGAAGGAAACTTGCACTGATGAATAGCAACTCACAAAGTATCTAAATACTCACAAAATACGCTCGATAATATAGAGAGAGAACGAGAGAAAACTTGTTTCTGGTGTGATTTTCAATTAGAACTAAGCACCCTATTTATAGAAAAATACTTATAATGGCATAGTAGACTAACCTACTACCTGATGGCTTTACCTGCTACTATTCACGCCCACCACTTTTGAAAATAAATTCCAGCACATTTTATTTCTCACCAACCAAAAGTGGTTCCCACAATGTTTTTAATAAAAACATTTATTTCCGAAACTCCAATAATTCATAATAAATAGCCATTTTATCAGAAAAATTCGAATCTCGTGTCTATTCCATAGAAAATTAAATTCTATACAACTTTATAAGTTTAAGTTTTTCTAAATTCCAAACGAAAAATGACCGAAATCCACATATGAACGATTTTTAACACCTCTATTCCGACAAAATACTGATAAAACACCTCAGCATTTATTCCTTCATTTATAACCACAATAAATATATTCATCATTTATATCCACATAAAATAAATATTTTCTTATCATATAAATCAATAACTAATTATTCACAAATAATATTACAGAATCACAATTATGACAACCAGGTCGTTCCCAGGAAAGCAGAGGCTTTCCGAAAAAAATTTCTCCTTATTGGCGCGTACTTAGATGACCAAACCCCTTTCCTAGGCAGAACTTCCTTAGACATTTCCAATAATGCTATCTAATAATATTATTCAAATAATATGAATTATTAATCTGATAATGGAGATACTGTGCAGTGATAATTATTGAACAACAATAATATAAAATATCAACGCAGCAATTATTGAATCAATAAAATAAAATATTGAACAGTAATTACTGTAATAATTATTGAGTAGTGCCTTCTTACGTAAGAATCAATAATTCAAAAATATTGTGCAATACCGTGTGCTACTGTGCCACCACGCGTATTACTGTATTTTAACCATCGGGTATTCCAACTATGTTAAAGGTAACAACTACGGCGTTATTTATAAAAACTCAAACTTTTCATTTTTTTCATACGAACATTTTTTGTTATCTAGCCCATAAATGGTTACGCCGTCGTACGAATATTCCCCGACAGAAAGAATATTCCACGAGGGAATTTGATTTATTTATATCCCAAAGTATTATATCAAATTAACATTTTATTATTCACAATAATAATTAGAGGGAATTTGATTTTATTTATTAAAAAGATGGGGTCTTACATTATATTTGTTCCTAATATTTATATTGTTGAATCTTTCAGATATTCATATTGTTGAATACATTGTTAGATATTTTCCATTCATCATGATATATCCCTATTGTTGTATTTAAACTTGTTGAGTAAACTTGTTGCTCATCCTTGCTATATCATGAATTATATTGCAGCTAAGCCCGAGACCTCAGGAAAGGACAAGGGTAAAGCAAAGATGTAGGATAGTCGCTAGGAACAGACTTTACTATATACCTAGTTTAAATTAATGTTATGTAATATGAACCCTAATTATTATTTTAGGGTATGTTTGTAAGATTTTATTAAGGTTATCGAATCTTGGGACTAGTAACACCTTTTGAATGAATGACATACGTTTATTATATTCCACATTTTATTTATCGTATGTTATTTAGAGGTGGATGTTTCCATTTTATCGTGGTGACCAAACCGGGGTCAGAGGACCCGGATTCAGGGGCATCACAGGTTGGTATCAAAGCCTAGGTTATAAACGTTAGGAATGCGAAACCTAGATTATAACCTTAGTAGAAAACTCAAGTAGAGTATGTAAGTGATGGGTTAGGGAAATCCATCGAGTTTTATTGTGATATTGAAGTGGTTTATTTAAATCAAAAATGATTGATAGACGTCTTAAACTTCTTAATGCTAACATGGATATCATATCACATAAAGCCTAATTGTTTCTTCCTTTCCTCAGATTATGCCGCCTAGGAGACTTCAACGGAATCAGAGGGAGGAAGGATCCGTTAACAATGGTGGAAGGGAAAATGTTGATCCAATGCCAAACTTCGTTAACTTGTTAACTAAGGTACTGCAAAATAGACCCCCACCAGCAGCAGGGCAGCCAGGACAGCACTTGGATAGCTTTAAGGACTTTAAATTGGTAGGACCACCGGAGTTCCGGGGAACCTTGGACCCAATTGAAGCCCAGACATGGATAGAAGAAATGGAGAAGGTGTTTGAGGTCCCACGAGTGGCCGAAGCACAGAAGATGAGTTTTGCCACTTTCATGATGAAGGGCGAAGCTAATTATTAGTGGAAGGCCAATAAGTGATGAACAAACGAAGGAGTTATTCCTTGGGACCGATTTAAGGAGCTATTCCTTGAGAATTACTTCTCAGAGAATATGCAACAGGATATGGAAGTTAAGTTTCTGGAACTGAAGCAAGGCAGTATGACTGTCGCAGAGTACGCGACAAGATTTAAAGTGTTGGCCAGATTCGCGTCACATCAGGTTGACACGGAGGTCAGGAAGGCAAGGATGTTCGAATTAGGACTGAAACCATGGGTGTAGAAAAGCAGTGGTCGTATTGAAGATTAAGACTTACTCTGATCTTTTGGAAAGGGCTATCATTTCTGAAGGAGGCAATGAAGCCATAGCTTGATTCAAACAAGAGAAGAAGACCGGTCAAGATGGACAGAAAGGGGGAAGTATTGAAGGAAGCAACCCCAACAAGCGTAAATGGACGGAGAGCCAATCCTTGGGAGGTAATAAGTCCAGGGGGAGGCCAAGAAAAGTATGAAGTGCAACAACTATGCGAGGAACCACTCGGGGGAATGCATGAAGGGAAAGAGTGTTTGTTATCATTGTGGACAACCGGGGAACATGGCTCCTCAGTGTCCGAATAAGCAGAAGGGAGGATGTTTCTCGTGTAGAGCCATAGACCATCAAATCAATGTCTGCTCGAAGAAAAAAGAGCTATGCAGCTAGCGGCAATCGCAACAACAACAACAATGGGCTAAAAATTGGAGGGCCAACCAATCAAGCCAACAGACCAACGACACGAACGTTCAACATGATCGTACATGATGTTGTGGAATCAAAGGACGTGGTGTCAGGTATCATTCCGATTAATTATATAGATGCATACATGTTATTTGATTCGGGTGCTACCTGCTCTGTTGTTTCCGAAGAATTTGCTAAATAGTTAGACTTACCCCGTGAAAGATTAGAACACCCTATGAACCAGTGGCGAAGCCACATAACACTCAATGTGGTCAATCGCCCCATTGAAAAAAAAATTGTTTTATAATGTAAGGAAATTTTAAAATTTTTAAGTATTATATATAAATTGACCCCACTAAAATTTTATAAATTTTCTATTATACGGGGTCAAATTGAAAATTTATAACTTTATCAATCAAATTTTAATCACATATGACTCATATCCTCTTAATATATGTATCTTTCTATAATATTTTAAACTAAATAATAATCTAATTTATATTATTTTTAAAAATAAATAATGAATAACTTACTTATGAACAATTGTGATTAAAAAGGTCTAGTATGAGTCAATATAGTGTATATATACCATATATTATTACTCATATTTTCATTGTAATATATATATATATATATATATATATATATATATATAAATACTCGAAAGTATAAAGTATTAAAAAAAAATTGGCTCGGGGGCGCTACACCCGAACCCCTGCTAAATTATTTGTAACTCAGTAATAATTTTGACCCCACTGATAAAAAATCCTGGCTTCGCCGCTGCTATGAACGTAGAAGTCGCGAACAAGGAAATTATTCCCGTAGAATACATTCATAGGAATTGTTATACCAAATTACGAGGATTTAAGCTCAAAGTGGATTTTATACCGATTCGTTTGGGGGTAGTTCGATGTAATCCTTGGAATTGATTGGTTATCGGTTCACGGAGCAGTTATAGACTGTAAGAAGAAGTGTGTACACCTTAAGACTCTGAATAAGTCGAAGGTGGTATTTCATGGTAGTAAATCGCTGAGACAATCTCATTGTCTGACGATGGTGCAAGCGCGTATATTGGTTAGGAAGGGTTGTATAGGTTATTTGGCTCACGTGGTTGATACTCGACGAGTCGAGGGTGAACTAAGTCAGATACATATTGTAACGGATTTCGTTGATGTCTTCCCAGAAGAGATTTCGGGATTACCACCAGATAGAGAGATTCAGTTTGTTATTGATTTGGCACCGGGGACATCATCGGTATAAAAAGCGCCGTATCGTATGGCACCAGTAGAGATGAAAGAACTGATGGCTCAATTACAAGAGTTATTAGATAAGGGATATATTCGAACGAGCGTATCACCGTGGGGAGCACCAGTCTTATTCGTGAAGAAGAAAGATGGGTCGCTAAGACTTTGTATTGACTACCGAAAGTTGAACAAGGTCACCATTAAGAATAAGTACCCGTTGCCCAGGATAGACTATTTGTTTGATCAGTAGAAGGGGGAAAAGTACTTTTCAAAGATTGACTTGAGAATCGGTTATCACCAACTGAAAGTGAGGCCGGAAGACATTCCAAATACGACATTTAGAACTTGGTATGGACACTTTGAGTTCCTAGTAATGTCATTTGGATTGACGAATGCGCCAGCAGCATTTATGGATTTGATGAACAGAGTGTTCAAACGGTATTTGGATAAGTTTGTTGTCGTATTCATAGATGACATCCAGAGACGGAGGAAGAACACGCCGAGCATCTTCGGATAGTGTTGGAGACATTAAGAAAGGAGAAGTTGTATGCACAATTCTCCAAGTGTGAGTTTTGGTTGTAGATAGTGCAATTTTTAGGGCACGTTATCAATAAATATGATGTTTCAGTGGATCCAGCGAAGGTAGAAGCGGTTATCAATTGGGAGCAGCCGAAGACGCCGACAGAAATCTGGAGTTTCTTAGGATTTGTGGGAAACTATCGAAGGTTTATTCGGGATTTTTTGAAATTAGCCGTTGACCAATCTTACTAGAAAAAATAGTTAAGTTCGTTTGGACGGAGGAGTGCGAGGAAAGTTTCATAGAATTGAAGAATAGGCTTAGTCAAGCACTTGTGTTGGCTTTACCGGACAACACGGGAAGGTTTATAGTGTATTGTGTTGCGTCACACAAGGGTCTTGGCTGTGTACTGATGCAACACAGCAGGGTCATTGCGTATACGTCACATCAGCTGAAGGATTATGAGAAGGGATATCCGACTCATGACCTGAAGTTAGCATCAGTAGTTTTCGCCTTGAAGATCTGGAGGCATTATTTTTATGGCGAGAAGTGTGAGATATATATGGATCACAAGAGTCTGAAGTATATCTTCACGCAGAGAGAGTTAAACATGAGGCAGCGCCGATGGTTAGAATTGATCAAAGATTATGATTGTGAAATTTTGTTCCATATAGGCAAAACAAATGTAGTGGCAGATGCCTTGAGCAGAAAAGGCAGAGAGAATTTGTTGAAGTTGACCATTCAAGAATAATTGGTGAAAGATTTCGAACGACTAGACTTGGAAATTAGGTGTCCAATGGAGACCGACGAGCGATTATTTACAGTGTCAGCAAGCCCGAATTTATTGGATAAGGTTAAAGAGGCACAAGAAAGGGACGAAGATTGCAATAACATCAAGAAGCGATTGACTGAAGGTTAGGAATTGAAATTTAAGGTTGATAGCACTGGACTGCTAAGATTTGAAGGAAGAATTTGGGTATCGTTAGTACCAGAACTGAGATAAGAGATTTTACAAGAAGCACACAATACTAGATATTCGATACACCCAGGAAGCACGAAGATGTACCAAGATTTGCGTCACCACTTCTGGTGGCCAAACATGAAGAGGGAGGTTGCGGATTGCATAAATAGATGTCTAACTTGTCAGAGAGTCAAGGCAGAGCACCAACGACCAAGTGGGTTATTAAAACCATTAGAGATTCCAGAATGGAAATGGGAGCACATCACAATGGACTTCGTGGTGGGACTTCCGGCAACGCAAAAAGGGCGCGACGCCATATGGGTGATTGTAGATCGTCTTACTAAGTCAGCTCACTTTTTACCGATTAAGATTAAATATAGTTTGGACCAGTTAGCCAAACTATATGTCAAGGAAATTATGTCGAGGCATGGGGTGCTGGTATCTATTGTATCATATAGAGATCTGAGATTCACGTCAAACTTTTGGAAGAGTCTTCAAGAAAGAATGGGGACACAACTACGAATGAGTATCGCGTATCATCCGCAGACCGATGGGTAAAGCGAAAGAACAATTCAAACACTTGAAGACATGCTCCAAGCTTGTGTGATGGACTTCAAGGGTAGTTAGGAGAATCACCTTCTATTAATAGAGTTCGCGTATAACAATAGTTATCACGCCAGTATTGGAATGTCGCCGTACGAAGCACTGTATGGGAGGAAATATAGAACGCCATTATGCTGGGACAAAGTTGGAGAACATCGACTGTTGGGACCAGAATTTGTAAAACAGACGGTAGAAATTATCAAGGTAATAAGAGCTTGGCTAGTAGCAGCTTAAGATCGCCAGAAGAAGTATGCGGACCTACATCGCAAGAAGAGAGATTTTGAATTATGAAGCTATGCATTTTTGAAAGTATCTCCCTAGAAAGAGAAGATTCATTTTGGGAAGAAGGTTAAGTTGAGCCCCAGGTTCATAGGACCGTTCGAGATTCTAAGGCGAGTCGGTGAAGTGGCGTACGAAGTAGCATTACCTCCTAAACTTGAGCACATTCATAACGTGTTTCATGTGTCAGTATTGCGGCCGTATAAACCAGACTACATGCACGTTATCTCCTATGAACCAATCCAAGTCGAGAAAGACTTATCATACGAGGAAGTTCCTGTCCAGGGACTAGATAGGAAGGAACAAAAGCTAAGGAATAAGATTATCAATTCCGTTAAGATTCTCTAGAGGAATCACGCCGTAGAAGAAGCTATGTGAGAGTTAGAAGAGAAAATGAGTGCGAATTATCCGTTTTTATTTGAGTAACCTTATTTTTACAATTCCGAGGATGGAATTTTTATATGGGTAGAGGGATGTAATGTCCACGAATTTGAAACTCCTGATTAATTAAATATGTGATTTAATTTTAATGAGTTAGCTTTGTGAGTTTATTTAAACCTTATGTGATTATGTGAATTTATGAAATGATTTAAGGGAGTCGCTAATAGTTATTTAAATTAGTGGACTAACCCTAAGACTTTGATATCAAGGAATTGAAAGGATTCTTAATGTTTAAATATTCAATTTATTTGAATATAGTAGCAAGATTTGAACATATTAATTTATGTCAAGTATGAGTATATCACCATTGAAGAAGTTAATTTATCTCATATGAAACTTATGTGGGGGATAAGAATTGGAACTGGCTTGAAGCTAACCTATTTTGGCACTGCTAGAGACCGGTGCAGCTGCGCCATCCCAGCAGTCCAAAATGGCGCAGCTGCGCCAGTGTCCAAACTTAGTAAGTTAATTAAGTTCTTCTATAGAAAATGAATTGGAACATTGGAGAAAAGTGTGACATGCATAGAATCATATAATAAGATTATATTCTAATGATATGGAGTATCAAGTGGTGCAATAAAATCATAAGTGATTGTTAAACAGAAATAAATTAATATCTGTGCATTCCAGAAATTAGAAAAGAAGTTGTGTGTGTACACTTGATATATAATATTAAATAATGTTATAATATGCCTATGTGAGTAGTAGAGATAATTATGAAACTACCCAGACAATAATACTTGACTGCATTATTTTATTGCGTGTATTTAATGTACATGGGTTATATAATGTGAGTACATAAATAATCCCCAAATTTCCTTGAGTAGTAGCATTTACATATTTATATTACATAATGGGAATTATAGTGTCCAAACCAAGCCTTATTTGATCAAGTATGCTGAGATTTCTCTGTTGTCCCAAATTGAGTGACACCAAAGTACATGAACAGTGGACAAAAGCTAGTTTACGTATTCTTCAAGTGGCTAGTCTTAGGTGATCATTTGCTAGCGAATGGTTGGTGGTGGGTTGCTCAACCACTCATTAGCAACCGATGTGTCTTTCATTTGCACCATGAGTTCCAACATTAGGATAATGTGATTGTCCAGTTCATAGCCCCCTTATAAATACATGCTCCAAATTCAGTTTTGTTGTTTGTTAAAGTCTGAGATTGAGAACTCTAATTTACTGGGAAATTTTGGGAGCATACTAAGTGTGTAAAGAATCCAATCCAAGCTCAAGAAGGTATAGATTCTAACTATGCTCTTGAAATGGGTCTTGTTTGATTATTGAAATTTCTTGAATTCATTTGTTAATTGATATGAACAAGCATGTTATAAGGTGTGTAAGAAGTTTTTTAATATGTATGAACATTTTAATATTGATTTGGAGCATGCTTGAATGGTTGGAAATCAAGTTGGTAGTTACTCTGCAAAACAGAGTAACCTTACTTCTGCTGAACTCGATGTTATAACTCGATGTTATGACTTAGATACATACCTATAGATGATTATAACATGTTATGTAAAGCTTTTGTATGTGGTATGAAGTAATCAACTTGGATTAGTAAGAAAGTTGTAGCAAAACTTAAAGTTTTCAAAACTAATTTTGAGGAAAACTTATGTTCACAAGTTCTGAATTTACGAGACCATACCCATGACTGATTTGGAACCTAAATGAGCATATTGTGTGATTCATAGCTATTGTATCCATAACCAACTTGATAAGCTTTGTGCTAGAACTTAGTTTGAAAAGAAAAGATTAGTTAAGGCTAATGATCATGTGAATGCTAAGAGTTATAGTTTCTGATTTTGAAAATAGATTATCATAAATTATTTACTTATGATAAAGGTTTTAGACTTGTCTTACATGTGTTGGATTGCATCATTACTGCTAAAATGATTTCAAAGACAACCTCGAACATGTTTTCAAATTTAAGTTGCATATTATTGAGTACTTGGATATTAAAGTAGTAAAATGTCATGTTATAGCTATATTACTCCTAAGCATGATTCATATGTATTAAGCATGATGATTACATAATTTTTATGACATATAACTTGTAAGTTAAACTTGTGGTATTGAACTCAAGTATGATCACGTGTTATATGTGAAACTTTAGCATGTATGTATAGGTGTATGTTAGAGTTGGACTGAAGTCAGGAGAGCATCAGCTCAACCTTGGTCTGGCCAAGGGACATCGCAGTTGCGCCGTCCCTAAGCCTAGACCAGGCGCAGCTGCGCCGTCCTGCAGTTTCGCCAGATTTTTATTTGGTTCTGAAATTTAAGGCATGCTTACATGATTTCTTTATCTTGTAATATGTGACCAATATGCCATGTAATGTGTTAAGAAGCATGCTATGTGAAGACTTGATTATTGTAAGTGTAGACGTGTACTAGTTTACACATACTAATTGAAATGATCGACTTGATAACGTTAGGTCGTTTCAATGCAAGTAATTAAAGCTAGATTTTATTGTAGCTGAGCAAACATGCAAGTTCTTTGAACCCTACTTTTATTGAGCAAGTTCCCTAAACTTACTCCAATTATTATTGCGCAAGTTTCCTTGAACTTCACTCTTTGGTTGTGCAATTTCCTTAAATTCTTACTCTTTTACTTGAGCAAGTATCCGAACATTATTGCATTGCAAGTTTCCTAACTTACACAACTCTTAGTTTGTGGAAGTTTCCTATTGTATTGAGCAGGTTATTGTTGAATTGAAAGTTATTCATTTAAGCTTGAATCTTATTTCCAAGCATGCTATTAAGTGGTTTAATTAATTTACAATTATCCCACATCGATATTATTGATATTCGCACTTAGTGCACTTGAGTTCGTATAGTTTTGGACTTATACATCATTTAAAATTCAATAATTCTTGAACTATGTTAGATAGAGTCTGAACCTTTGTTCGGTCAGACAAACGTATGATGTTTTATAAAACCTATCCAAACCAGTTGATGGTTAGGATTCTTAGACTGAAAAAGATCACCCTTTTCTGTGATAGGGGAGTACCAGGTATCTAATATAAGATACAAAGAGCAAATTTAAATGTGATGCATATACATGGTGTACGCGAGGCTGATCCCCTCAAGTACTTATTTTGTAGCCAGTAACCAAATGGTCAATTAATTATTGATTCCATTGGAGTGTTATAGTTCAAAGTCTACTTGACTAACAGTTATTCTAAAAGCAATCATTATCTTTGCTTCTAATATTCATATTGTTGAATCTTTCGGATATTCATAATGTTGAATTCATTGTCAGATATTTTTCATTAATCATGATATATCCCTATTGTTGTATTTAAACTTGTTGAGCAAACTTGTTGTTCATCCTTTCTATATCATGAATTATATAGCAACTAAGCCCGAGACCTCAGGAAAGGACAAGGGTAAAGGAAAGATGTAGGATAGTCGCTAGGAGCAGACTTTACTATATGTCTAGTTTAAATTACTGTTATGCAATGTGAACCCTAATTATTATTTTAGGGTATGTTTGTAAGATTGTATTAAGGTTATCGAATCTTGGGACTAGTAACACCTTTTTAATGAACTACGTACGTTTATTATATTCCACATTTTAGTTATCGTATGTTGTTTAGAGGTGGATGTTTGTATTTTACCGTGATGACCAAACCGGGGTCAGAGGACTCGGATTCGGGGGCGTCACAGAAACTCTATCTGAAGGAAGAAAGAATGATAAAGGATTTGCTCTCAAAGTAACTGACAACATCTCGAAAGCAAATGTTGAAAATGATGAAGATGATGATGAGGACTTTACAATGCTGGTGAAAAGACTCAGAAGGTTCATGCGTCAAGGCAGAATCAGCAAACCTAAGAAAATCAACAACTAAAACAGTCAGGAGCAAAAAAACGAATTGTGCTACAACTGCAAAAAGCCTGGCCATTTCATTGCAAACTGCAACAAACCTAAGGAGAAGAATTGAAGAAGAAATCAAAGAAAGAATTCAAGGGCAACAAAAGACCTAAGAAAAAAGATAAAGGTATAGTGGCTGGAGGATCGTGGAGTGACTCAGACAACAACACAACTCCCTAATCTGGAGATGATGAGGATCCTCAAATGTCAAACCTATACCTGATGGCCAAACATGCAAAGGATAAGAAGAGCTCCTACATTCATGAAGTAAGTATAGATGAGGTATTTTACTTTAACTCTCCTGATGTAGACATTGATGTTTTAAGAACTGCACTACATGACATAACATCTGATATGCATCAATACATGAAATGGTTCACAGTTCTATCTAAAGATTATTCTCATCTTCAAAAGGAGAAAGAGAAAGTCCAAGAAGAACTAGAAATAACCCTTCTGAGTACTGACTCTCTCTCTCTCTAAGTTTGAAGTTGAGAATAAGCTCTTAAAACAGACTAATGAGCTCAATGCACAAAGAGAGTCAAGTCTAACCTCTAAAATTGAGGAACTATAAAGGACAATCTCTACATGGAATAAATCCTCTTCATCCATGGACTCACTGATCTCCAGTCAGAGAAGTGCATTTGACAGAACAGGTTTAGGCTTTGGGGAATCCTCCTCAAAGCCATATGTGGAAAAGATAAAGGAAATTAGCCCTAGTAATGCTCCAAGTTTCAGTAGAAGCATTATATTTGTGAAATTCTCACAGAAGGAAGAACCAGTCCAACCCTGCTCTTCTTATTCAATCCATATTCCAAGGAATAAAGGATCTCATGATGGCCTAGGTTTCAAAATAGAGAAGAGTAACCTAGCCACTACTTTCCAACCTCGAAGAATCGTAGAGTTGAGTAAAATTACAAATCATGAAACACAAGGATACATGGAAGAAGAAGAAGAACCCGTTTAAAAGAAGGATGGCTGAGAACCCACATAAGTCCAAATAGAGGAAAAATCCATATACACACACAAGCATGCATCATATTAGATGTTTTGTATGCAATAAGGTTGGTCATAAGGCTGCAATGTGCTATTATAATCCTATGCATGTAAAACCCTAAAATCAAGCATATTTGCAAATTTTGCAAAATAAGCAAATGGTTATAAAATATTCATTATTTTCGAGAATATTCGTTTGGTCGTGGAATATTCTTGTTGTCGGGGAATATTCGTACGACGGCGCAGCCATTTGTGGGCCCCATAACGGAAAACTGTCGAATGAAGAAAACGATAAGTTTGAGTTTTTATAAATAACGACGTAATGTTTAACGTTAGCACGGTTGAAATCCCCGGTGGTTAAAATACAGTAATACGCGTGGTTGCACAGTAGCACACAGTATTGCACAGTATTTTTGAATTATTGATTCTTACGTAAGAAGACACTACTCAATAATTATTACAGTAATTACTGTTCAATATTTTATTTTATTGATTCAATAATTGCTACGTTGATATTTTATATTATTGTTGTTTCAATAATTGTCACTGCACAGTATTTTCCATTATCAGATCAATAATTTATATTATTTAAATAATATTATTAGATATCATTATTGGCAATGTCTAAGGAAGTTCTGTCTAAGAAAAGGGTTTGGTCACCTAATTGCGCGCCAATAAGGAGAAATCCTTATCGGAAAGCCCCCTCTTTCTTGAGAACGACCTGGTTGTCATAATTATGATTCTGCAATATTATTTGTGAATAATTAATTATTGATTTATATGATAAGAAAATATTTATTTTATGTGGATATAAATGATGGATAAATTTATTGTGGTTATAAATTAAAAAATAAATGCTGAGGTGTTTTATCAGTATTTTGTCGGAATAGAGGTGTTGAAAATCGTCCATATGTGGATTTCAGTCATTTTTCGTTTGGAATTTGGAAAAACTTAAACTTACAAAGTTTTAGAGAATTTAATTTCCTATGGAATAGACACGAGATTTGAATTTTTCTGATAAAAATGGGTATTTATTATGAATTATTGAAGTTTTAGAAATAAATATTTTTATTAAAAATATTGTGGGCACCACTTTTGGTTGGTGAGAAATAAAATGTGATGGAATTTATTTTTAAAAGTGGTGGGCGTGAATAGTAGCAGGTAAAGCCATCAGGTAACATGTTAGTCTTCTATGACGTTCTAAGCATTTTCCTATGAATAGGGTGCTTAGTTCTAATTGAAAATCACACCAGAAACAAGTTTTCTCGCTTTCTCTCTCTATATTATCTAACGTATTTTTTGAGTATTTAGATACTTTGTGAGTTGCTATTCATCAGTGCAAGTTTCTTTCAGCTTTATACCGATATTCTGATCAGAAGTACTGTTATTTTGAGGTAAGGGGTGTTATTTTCTTCGTAAATGATATTATTTTCTTCAATATCATTATGCCGAAATATTGATATTAATTTTATTGTAGAATTTCTACCTTTTTGTGTCGGGGTTACTATTCACGTATACGACACTATTTACGTATACGTCACTATTCACGAATACGACACTATTCACTAAAAAATGAAATTTTCTCATTTTTGTCCAAGATGTCTATTATGATTACTATCTTTGATTGTATCCATGTTTTGATCTTTATTTTTGAATTCTGCTTCACAATTGGTTATTATGGAGTATTATTGAAATTGGATAAACAGTAATACGAATCCCTAATATTTGTCCTTTTGTCTCACTTGATTCATTTTCTTTAAGATATTTTTCATCATCCTCAGTTATAAATGATGATATTACTGAATATCTTTGGCCTGTAGTGCAAAGATGAATGATTAACTGATGAATATCTTTGGCCCGTAGTGCAAAGATGAACAGGTGTTAAGATGAACATGACCAACTGGTGATATAAATAAATATCTTTGGCATGTAGTGCAAAGATGAATATTTGATTCAAGATGTATATTGATTGATGTTACAGAGATAAAATATTGATGATGGACTTTTAAATCTTAGAAGATAGTAGAATTCATTCTCTACTTGACCCTTTTAATGGATTGTGTGACGCCCCCAAAATAGGTATACATCACCCATTCTGAGTCGCCAGATATCACACTATAAAAATCAAATACAAACTTCATTTATACAACTGTTGAACTGTCGTGCAGAGTACGATAACAGATAAGCTGTGAGTTTTAATACAAATGTATGTAACTCTCATGGTGCCTCGACCACAACCTTACAATGGTACTTTACATAAAAGTACAGTAAAAAACTGTTTTAGAAATTAAAATCTTTGGGAAGTACTTAAGAAAACCTTCGTACATGGGAGGCCATGTGTTTAGGTTATGATATATATCATATGTCCACAGAATTATCCTTGGTTGACCCAAAAGTCTCCAAAGAAAAACAAGAAGAATACTATCATCTTCTTTCTAATGGTGAGTCTTCTCTTGACATATAATTATCTTCGTTGTCTCCAAGTGAAAATTATATTTCAAATATACTGCAAGATCATATAAGTAGTGCTCGTAGATATACTCAGCAAGTGGATGTGCACAACCATGTCTTATGATAACACAAGGTTGTATGTCATTAGACATCTTGTATAATAGTGGCAAAACACCCTTCCAAAGTTGGGTTCACCTCACCCTATTCGATTCACCAAAATTAAATATCAAATGACGTATACAATACGACAAACTTATCTAAAGTTCTCAACAAAATTATTTCCATACTATTTAGGGAGAACCTCAACCGCTATAGACCACCGTTCTGTTCCCCTGTTATCCCCGCTCGACCCAGCTACACTCTTATTACCTGAAAGGAATTGTGAAGCAAAATTGTGAAGCAGAAGGGTGAACACAACTAGCCCAGTAAAGAATATCATGACTAAAGGTAATTTACATCATCAATAACCTTCATCAGTAATAAATCAGAGATTTAGAACATATGGTAGATGATAAAACTATTCAACCATAGTTACAGCGGAACGAGCAAACTATTAGAAGAGTCAAATAGACCATCAGGTCTATTATCTTCTTCATGTTAAAAGACCACCAATAATGTTTTATCCCTGTAACATCAATCAACAATTCATGTCCACAATCATGTGAATAACTCGTAATCATAATTGTGATTCTAAATTCATCTTCGCAACCAGGACGAAGATAATTTTAATCACCTATCTTTACCTGAAACATCAAAAATTATGGTTATACCAAATCACAATTCCTGCTCATAATCATACTAATAAATTCATCTTTGCACTACGGCCAAAGATATTCATTAACAATTCATCTTTGCACTACAGGCCAAAGACATACAACTGCATTTTAGAAGAGTCAAGTAGATCATGATATCTACTATCTTTTACAAATTAAAAGTGTATAATCAATATTTTATCGCTGAGACTCAGCTCAATAAATAATCCACATCACCGAATTATCCATGCACTACGGCCAAGGATATTCGTTAGTATCACATCCATGAATTATCCATGCACTACGACCAAGGATATTCATTATTATCACATCCATGAATTAATATTTCATCGCTGAGACTCAGCTCAAAAATTAATCTACGTCATCGAATCATCCCTGCACTACAGGCCAAGGATATTCGTTAGTATCACGACCACGAATTATCCATGCACAACAGGCCAAAGATAATCGTGTTTTCACCAACGGTTCTGATCATGCCATAAACCAATTCATCTTTGCACCTTTGGCCGAAGAGAACCCATAGCCATAACCATACCAAAAACTGTCCATCAATGCACTACGGGCCAATAAGAACTTTTCCCACATCATTTGTAACATTACGGTCATGATTATACCGAATATTCCCTGATCATAATCATACCAAGTCCATCTATGGACTACAGGCCACAGATGACTTTAAATATAATATAAGAATGAGGATGATGACAATTCAATAAAACAAGTTTAAAAATAAATTTTAAAGATTTATAAGTTAATTTATCCTGAACTCAATAACGTCAAAATTGTCAACATGATACTGCTTTGTGGAGTAAAATTAAAGAATGCTCAGAAGAATATTTCCATGAAAAGATACTAGATGAAGTGCAAATATCAAGGATATTCCACTAATTTTATGGAGTATAGAAGCCAAAACTTTAACCAACTGAGTATAATACAATATATGAAACTGCAAATGGATTTTCAGCCACCATGCGGTAATCGACGTAGACAGATCATTTCCACAAGTTACTAAGGAATGACTACAAAGGATCATTCACCATGCATGCGGTAATTCACATAGACAGGTTATTCCATCATAATAATAAAGAATGGAATAACAGAAGAATTCACCAGGCGTGCATAATCCGCACAGACAGGTTATTCCAACAGAATAATAAAGAATGGAACCAGGTCATGCGTAACCCACACAGACAGGATATTCCAACAAAATAATAAAGAATGAAATAACAACAGAATTCACCAGGCATGCGATAGATCGCATAGACAGGTTATTCCAACAGAATAATAAAGAATGGAATAACAACAAAATTCACCAAGCATACGATAGACTGCACAGACAGGTTATTCCAACAGAATAATAAAGAATGTAATAACAGAAGAATTTCACCATGTATGTGGTACTTCGCATAGACAGGTTATTCCAACATAATAATAAAGAATGGAATAACAACCTTTACGAGTATTGAAAGAAAATAACTCTCTTCATGAATACGAAAGAATAATACCCCTTACGAGTACAACAAATAATATCCCTTACCATAATAATAATATCCCTTACTATAATAATAATATCCCTTACCTTAAAGAGGAGAGTATTTCAACTGGTAGGACGGGGATATACTTGAAGAAAACTTGCACTATTTTCTGCGCTCAAAGCTTTCTTAAACTCTAAAGAAATACGCTAAAGATTATAGAAGAAGAATTCTCTGAATTTCTGGTGTGATTTTCAATTCTAACTGAGCATCCTATTTATAGGATAGTGGAAAGGATACTATGTTGCACTATGCAATAAAATATAATATATTCTATTTATAATCAAATAAAACAAACTTTATAAAAAGTATTTTGTTTTATATAAAAAGTTTTTACTATGCAGGAACTATGCAAATACTATGCATAATAAAATATAATATATTCTATTTATAATCAAATAAAACAAAACTTTATAAAAAGTATTCTGTTTTATATAAAAAGTTTTTTGTTTTATTACATTTATAATAATAATAAAACAAAATTTATCACCATTATTATAATTTACAATATTAATCGACCAGGACGTTCCCAGGAAAGAGGGGGATTTCCATTAAGGATTTCTCCCTATTAGCACGCAATTAGGTGACCAAACCTCTCTTTGACAGAACTTCTAGACATCGTTAATATTGCAAATAATAATATTAATAACATCGTCGTCTCAATTATTGATTTAATAATATATAAAATATCGACAATAATTGAATCAAATAACGTGAGATACTATGCAACAATTACGGTAGCAATAACTGAACAAAACATATTAACTTCTCACGTAAGTATTAATAATCAAAACCGTGTGCTACTATGCAACCACGCGTATTACTGTACTTTTAACACCGGGTGTTTCAATAGTTAACGGTAAAACTTCCACCGTTATTTTCATAAAAATATTTTAGTCGTATTCTCAATCCGACAATAATTCTATTGTGGGGTCCACCAATGATTGTACCATCGTACGAATATTCCCTGACAAATTGAATATTCTCCGACCAATCGAATATTATACATAACTTGCATACTTTTCAAAATTTATAAATATTACCCACAACTATAACATTATCTCAAATCCACACTATAATTTTGAAAAAAATATTTCAAAAAAATTAAATCTTTATTCGTAAAATTTGGGGTCTCACAGATTTCTATTTTCACTGCAGTTGTTGATCAAAAATTTGTTGTCAATTATATTTTATCATATTTTTCCCTGTTGAAGACTAATGATAATTTGTTGTATATTATCTTAGTCACAATATTTTTTACTGGGCTAGTTAAGCTCACCATTTTTCTTTTTGTTCCATTTTTCTTCTCAGGAGATGAGAACATAACAGAAACTAGCCGGTGTATGGAGTGATGGTTCAAGATAGTTGTTTTAGTAATTCTCACTACTGTGACGACCCGAAAATTCGGATCGTCCAGAATTTAGGTTTAAAGAATTAGTTATTAATAAAATGAATTCTTATTAATACTATTCTGTGTTATGTGTTTATTAATCGTTCTATAACCTAGGATGATTATAAATCGGGAGTATTTTGGCTAAGAGCTAGTCTGAGCGAATAAGAATTTTCAAGAAAGAAAATAAAAATTTTCCGGCAACAAAATATTTTTTGGGGAAAAAGACGAAATAGGCACTATTCAGACGTGATGGAATATTCAATAATATTTCAGTTATGATAAAAAACAAAGTTTTCGCATGCGGACTCAAAACCTAAGGGTTAGGAAAAGTGAGTTCCTAGAATGTAATGAGTACGTATAATAATTAGGGTTATTATGCGTGAAAAATACGAGTATGATACGATTTATTATAGGAGTATAGAAAAAAGAATAGTACGACGTATAATACGAATATCGTACGAGCTAAATACGAAGAGATTACGAGAATACGAGAATAGAATGCGTAGAATATGACTAATCTTAATGGACTTTGAGTTCATTGACTTTGAAGAATTCAATGGAACTTGGATTTTGTCAAGCCCAATGATTTGAGAAATCAAGCCCAAGATAGGCCCAATAAGAATTAGGGTTAAGGCCCAAACCAAGAAAAGAAATAGTGGATCGATCCGATGGGTAAACGGATGGATAAGAACCAATGGGACAACCCATGGGGTGACCCACGGGCATGTGGGCCGGCCACTTCGCCACCAAGTATGTGTGGTGGCCAAGTAAACTTGGTGGATAAGTTGTTGGAGGAGGTGGGAATATTAAGGAGGTGGGGGCGAAATGACTAAAATGCCCTTAACTTTGATTTTCTATAAATAGGAAACTCATTTCTATATTTTCAGGATTTTGAAAATCCTCCCACACTTGAGAGAGAGAGAGGGTTCGGATGGGAAGGAGAAGGAGGAGGAAAAGCTTGCTCGGTTGCAAACTTTACCCGACGAGAGAAGATTAAAGAAGCACGGTAATCCGGAACTTAGTTTCTTTTTAAATCTCTTTAATTTCTATGTTTAAAAACATAACTTAATAGTGTAAGACCCCGAATTTTATGAAATAAAAGTATTTAATTTTTCTATTCAGTAAATGGTTAAATTGATAAAAGGTTAAAATTAAGGGTAATATGTAATTTTTTTTTAAAATAAGCAAGTGGTTATAAAATATTCATTGTTGTTGGGGAATATTCGTTTGGTCGTAGAATATTCTTTCTGTCGGGAAATATTCGTATGACGGCGCAACCATTTGTGGGCCCCATAACAAAATAACTGTCGGATGAAGATAACGACAAAATTGAGTTTTTATAAATAACGGCGTGCGTAGTTGTTACTGTTAACACTGTTAGAATACCCGGTGGTTAAAATACAGTAATACGTATGGTTGCACAATAGCACACGGTATTGCACAGTATTGTTAAATTATTGATCCTTACGTAAGAAAGCACTACTCAATAATTGTTATAGTAGTTACTGTTCAATATTTTATTTTATTGATTCAATAATTGTTGGATTGATATTTTAAATTATTATTGTTCAATAATTCTCACTGCACAATATCTCCATTATCAGATCAATAATTCATATTATTTGGAATACTATTATTAGATAGCATTATTGACAATGTCTAGAAAGTTCTATCAAGGAGAGGTTTGGTCACCTAATTGCGCGCCAGTAAGGAAAAATTCTTATCGGAAAGCCCCCTCTTTCCTGGGAACTGTCTGGTTGTCATTATTGTGATTCTGTAATATTATTTATGAATAATTAATTATTGATTTATATGATAAGGAAATATTTATTAGATATAGATATAAATGATGGATTTATTTATGTGGTTATAAATGAAGGAATTAATGTTGAGGTGTTTTATCAGTATTTTGTCGGATTGGAGGTATTAAAATATCAAATCGGTGTTCTTAAAGCTCTATTGCATAAGTTATAATTTTAATCCGCCTGTTGGATCGTGGTGATTTTTGGATATGTTGTACATATATAAGTTGAGTATATGTTCACAAATTCTGAACCGTTAAAAATGAACTTATAATTTGTTATGAATTTTAAGATGTGACTGATTCGGAAATTAGGTTTATAAATGATTTTGGTGGAAAATTCTAGAATTGAGTGGGCCCCACTTGTGGTTGGTGAATAAATGTGCTGAATTTTATTTCAAATGTGGTGGGTGGAAATAGTAGAAGGTAAAGCCATCAGGTTGCAGGTCAAGTCTGCTTCGACGTGCTAACATTTTCCTATAAATAGAGGGCTAAGTTAGAATTGAAAATCACACCAAAAACAAATTTTCTCTCTTTCTCTATTTTTCTCTCTATATTATCGAGCGTATTTTTGTGAGTATTTAGATATTTTGAGAGTTGTTATTCAGTGCAAGGTTCTTTCGACTTTTCATCCGATATTTCAGTCAGAAATACTACTCTTTTGAGGAAAGAAATTTTAAGGGTTGTTATGTTTTTCACTTTCATAATTTTTCTGATCTTCAAAAATTCTGGAAAAAATTAAAATGATAATTTGATGAGTTTTCTAGACTGTGTCTAAAAATGGCAATTTTTGGAGGTATAGATTAGGAGTTATGAATTTTATGAGAAAAGACTATTTTAAAAGTAAATCCTTATAACTCCTTGTGGTTAACTCCAAAATTGGTGAAATTTTTATTGGGAATACATGTATATAACAGAAGTATACTCTGTAAATTTTGAAATTTTTAGATAAAAGTACAGTTTATGATAAATGTCTAAATATTCGGCTGTTTTGGCCATATGAAAAATAGTAAATGAATTTTAAAAATTCTGAGAAAAATATATATTCAATATGAGACTATATTCTGCTAAATCCCAGAAAAGAAAATTTTTTTGTACTAATTTGGTATTTTTCATGAAAATGGACTAGTTACGAGTAAATGAATTAAATATGTTATGTGAAATAAGAAAATTAGAAAATAGGATTTTATGGCTTGAGAATCCTATATGAGGTATATGCAGATTTTTGATGAGGGTTTTGGTTATTGGTGATGAAATCTTATGAGTTTGGCATTTTAGGATGATTAAATGCATTATTTAGTAAAGTGTAAACAATTAAAATAAATTATTTATAAGTTTAAGAAATATTATTCTTTCAATATCATTATACTAAAATATTGGTATGAATTTTATTGTGGAATTTCTACCTTTTTCATGTCGGGGTTACTATTCATGAGTTACTATTCACGAGTTGCTATTTACGGGTACTATTCACGACAAAATTGGTTCTTTTTCAGACCAAATTATCGTTGATTTATGAATCTTACTCTTGAAATTAAATCCATGTTTGATTTTCAAATATAACATTTTTATAACCCTGGTGTTGAAATTTCTCTTTCACTTGAGTGTAAAGATGGGTAGATTATTGGTACGATCATGACTATAGGTTCTCTTTGGCCAATAGTGCAAAGTTGAATTATTGACTGGTATGATCATGACCATTGAAATTATAATTGAATATCTTTAGCTTAAGTGCAAAGGTGAATTGATTAACATGATTATAATTATTGTTTATATAAATTCTGAAATGATTATATATTTTCTTGAGATATTAATATCTTTGGTCAGTAGTGCAAAGATGATCTGTTGTTGAATATCTTTGGCCAGTAATGCAAAGATGATTTTTTGTTGAATATCTTTGGCCCGTAGTGCAAAGATTAACTGTTGTTGAATATCTTTGGCATGTAGTGCAAAGATGAACAATTGATGAATATCTTTGACCCGTAGTGTAAAGATGAATTTATTAGTATGATTATGAAAAAGAACTATGATTTAATATAACCATGATCTTTGATGTTTCAGGTAAAGACATGTGATGAAAATTATCTTCGTCCTGAATGCGAAGAGAAATTTAGAATCACAATTATGATTATGTGTGAGACCCCGAATTTTATGAAATAAAAGTATTCAATTTTTATATTTTGGTAAATAGTTAAATTAATAAAAGTTTAAAATTAAGGGTAATATATGAATTTTTTTTTGCAAAGTAAGCAAGTTGATATAAAATATTCGTTGTGTCAGGGAATATTCGATTAGTCGGGAAATATTCTTTTTGTCGGGGAATATCCGTACGACGAAACAATTATTGGTAGACCCCACAACAGAATTATTGTCGGATTGAGAAAACGACAAAAATATTTTATTGAAAATAACGACGGAAGTTTTACCATTAATACTGTTGAACTACTCGATAGTAAAAGTACAGTAATACGCGCGGTTGCATAGTAGCACACGATATTAATTATTGATGCTTATGTGATAATTCACTCAGTTTTGTTTTATTGGTATTATTAATGTAATAAAACAGAAAAGCTTTTTATATAAAACAAAATACATTTATAAAGTTATTCGTTTTATTAGGCTAATAGTAAAATCTTTTTATAAAAAACAGAATACTTTTATAAAGTTATCTGTTTTATTAGACAATAATTAGAATATATTATATTTTATTATGCATAGTATTTGCATAGTGCCTGCATAGTATTTGTATAGTAAAATTTTTTATAAAGTTATTCGTTTTATTATATTATAAATAGAATCTATTATATTTTATTTAAAAGATTTTGCTTAAAATATGGACCGTCAGATTAAAGTAAATCAATCTCGACCGTTCATGAGTTAGTTACTATGCAGTCTATTTTTCTATAAATAGAAGCTCATTCCTTCATTATTTCTTACGAATTCATTGAAACTCTATAGAGAGAAACTATAGAGAGAAAGAAGAAAAGTGTTCTGCTACTTCACTACTTATATATCCAGTACTCTTCTTCTTAAGATAGGGAATATTATTTGTTGTACTCGTAAGGAGTGTTATTCTTTCTTATTCATGAAGAGAACTGTTGTTATTCCAATTCTTATTATTCTGTTGGAATAACCTGTATACGCGGTCTACCCTACACTTGGTGACATTCTTCTATTATTCTGTTGGAACATCATGTCTGTGTTTTACATCGGACCTGGTTCCGTCTTTATTATTATTCCGTTGGAACATCCTGTCTTTGTGTTTTACACCAGACCTGGTTCCGTCTAATTATTATTATGTTGGAACATCCTGTCTGTGTGTTTTACACCGGACCTGGTTCCGTCTTTATTATTCTGTTGGAACATCCCGTCGGTGCAAATTTTGCCTGACCTGGTTCCGTTATTATTATTCTGTTGGAATAACCTGTCTATGCGAAGTACCGCATGCATGGTGATTTCTTTTGTTATTCCATTCTTTATTATACTCAGTTGGTTAAAGTTTCGACTTCTATACTCCATGAAATTAGTAGAATATCCTTGATATTTGCGCTTCATCCAGTATCTTTTTATGGAAATATTCTTCTGATCATTCTTGAATTTTACTCTACAAAACAGTATCATGTTGACAATTTGGACGTTAATAATTCCGGGATAAAATAATTCTTGAACTTGTTTGATTGAATTCTTATATCATTGTCATCATCCTCCTGTTTATATTTTGTTGAAAGTCATCTGTGGCCTATAGTGCATAGATGGACTTGGTATAATTATGAACATGGATTATTCGGTGTAATCATGACCGTAATGTTACAAATGATATGGTAAAAGTTCTCATTAGCCCGTAGTGCATTGATGGACATTTGTTGGCATGATCATGACCATTAATGAATACACAAATATTCTTGGCCTGTAGTGCATGGATAATTGTGGTCGTGATACTAAAGAATATCCTTGGCCGTAGTGCAGGGGTGATTCGATGATGTGGAATATTTATTAAGCTGAGTCTCAGCGATAACAGTGATGAAAAACCTTTTAAATCAGAAAACATAGTACATTTTATTTTCTACTTGACTCTTTCAATGGATTGCTTGTTCCGCTGCAGTTAAACTTGATGTCTATTATATTTTATCAGTTTAACATTGTTGTAGACAAATGATAATTTATTCTGCATTATCTTAGTCATAATATTTCTTACTGGGCTAGTTGAGCTCACCCTTTCTTTCACTGTTCTCTTCAGGAAATGAGAATATAGCTGGGACGAGTCGGGGAACGGAGTGATGGTCCAGAGGATAACATTAGTAGTCCTCACTATTTTGTGAAATAGTGTGATAATAATTGTAATGAGGACTCCTTTTGAGTTTGTATAATCTCTAGTAGATAATATTTGTATTCAAACTCACAGTTTATGTTTGTCGTATTGTACACGACAGTTGTATTAGTAAGTTGTATTTGAATTCTGTACCATGTATCTGACGACCCAAGATGTAGGACTGAGCAAAATACGGATAAAACCGAATAACCGAACTATTTTAACCGAATTTTTTCAGTTATTCGGTTAATTTTAGTAATTCGGTTATATCCGAATTTATTTTCGGTTTTCGGTTTCGGGTTTAATTTTTGTTTTTTTGTTATTCGGTTAACCGAAAAACCGAAATAAAAAAGGGGCTTAAAAATTATAAGTCAATAGTCAGTAAACTCATACTTCTCATTCATAGTCCATACTCCATAGATCTCAAAAGTTCTAAATCTCTCATCTCTCGAAGACTCATCTCATCTCTCACCTCTCGCCCCAAATCGATATCTCTGCTCTCTGCTCTCATCTCTCAGTCTCAAACCAGATGACAGATCTTAGATCTTTATTCTTTCATTTCTCACCCCTGCCCTGACCCTCGTATCTCTCACTCTCTGCCCTATTGCATTTGCCCTAACCCAAAAGCCAGCCAAAGGCCACATCTTCACTCGCATCACAGATCTCAGTTTCTTCACATCTTCACTCACATCACAGATCTCAATTTATAATATTAGGTTGATTACTAATTTTATGTTTCTTCATTTCAAGTGTACGAGGCAGCTCAGTCCTCAGCTGCAGCATTTAAGAAGTGGAGGATGGGTGGGCCCAGATTTCAAAAGGCCTCTGTTCTTGGGAGGAAAAGAAAACCGATTGAGTAGCTGCCTATAATTGTTTGGTGCATCTAATGCACAGGTCATCATAATACACATTAACTGGAATGTTGTTGTTATGTGAGATGTCTATCCAAGACCGTAAACTTCATGCAGGAGATTAAGTACTACTTTGAATTTGGTGAAAACTTCGTAGCAGAGTGCTCGGAAATGGAAATACTTATCTTTCTGCTTCTGGCTTCTGCTTCTGGCTTCTGCTTCTGGCTTCTGCTGTTCTGTTGTTAAATTCGGTTATTATCCAAATAACCGAATAACTAATTCGGTTATTCGGTTATTTGGTTATTCGGTTTCGGTTAGTAGTTTGGATACCTAAAACAGTTGAATTTCGGTTTTCGGTTATAACCGAAAAGCTAATTCGATTCGGGTAAAACCGAATGCTCACCCCTACCAAGATGGGTGATGTGTACCTAATTTTGAGGGCGTCACATAAAACATTATTGGTGGACTTTTAACATGGAGAAGATAATAGACCTGATGGTCTATTTGACTCTTCAAATGGATTGCTCGTTCCGCTGCAACTATGGTTGAAAAGTTTTATCATCTACCATATGTTCTAAATCTCTGATTTATTATTGATGAAAGCTATTGATAATTTAATTATCTTTAGTCATGCTATTCCTTATTGAGCTAGTTGTGCTCACCCTTTCTGCTTCACAATTCCTTTCAGGTAATAAGAGTGTTGCCGTAAGACTGTTGCCGGGTTGAGTGGGAATAACAGGGGAATAGAACGATGGTCTCTAGTTGTGGAGGTTCTCCTTAAACAGTATAGAAAAGTGTGTTGAAATCTATACATCATTTAGTAGTTGTATTTGGTGAATCAAATAGGGTGAGGCGAACCAAACTTTGGAAGGGTGTTTTGCCAATATCATACAAGATGTCTAATGGCATACAACCTCGTGTTCTCATAAGATATGGTTGTGCACATCCACTTGCTGAATATATCTACGAGCACTACCTGTATGATCTTGGAGTTTATTTGAAACATAATTTTCACTTGGAGACAACAGAGATATTTATATGTCAAGAGAAGACTCACCATTGGAAAGAAGATGATAGTAATCTTCTTGTTTTTCTTTGGAGACTTTTGGGTCAACCAAGAATAATTTTGTGTACATATGATATCTATCATAACCTAAACGCATGACCTCCCATGTAAGAAGGTTTCCTTGAGCACATCCCAAAGATTTTAATTTCTAAAACAGTTTTTAACTATACTTTTATGTAAAGTATCATTGTAAGGTTGTGGTCGAGGTACCATGAGAGTTACATACATTTGTATTAAAACTCATAGTTAACTGTGGTTGTATTCTATACGACAGCTCGACAGTTGTATAAATGAAGTTGTTTTTGAATTTTGTACCATGTATCTGGCGACTCAGAATGGGTGCTGTATACCTAATTTTGGGGGCGTCACATTATGAGTTATTCATATGATTGTGGACCAGAACTGTTGATTGATGTTACAGGGATAAAACATTGTTGGTGGATTTTTAACATGGATAAGATAATAGACTTTATGGTCTATTTGACTCTTCTAATGGATTACTCGTTCCGCTGCAACTATGGTTGAAAATTTTTATCATCTACCATATGTTCTAAATCTCTGATGTATTACTGTTGAAGGTTATTGATAATTTATTTATCTTTAGTCCTGATATTCTTTACTGGGCTAGATGAGCTCTCCCTTTTGTTTCACAATTCCTTTCAGGTAATAAGAGTGTAATTGGGTCGAGCGGGGATAACAGGAAAATAGAACGGTGGTCTCTAGCGGTGGAAGTTATGAAGCCTCCAAAATAGGTATACAACACCCATTCTGAGTCGCCAAATACATGGTACAGAATTAACTACAACTTTATTAAAACAACTGTTGTACAAAAAACGACAACACTTAAACTGTGAGTTTAAATACAAATATTGTCATCTAGACAATATTCACACTCAAATAAGTCCTCATTACAATTATTGATACACTATTTTACAAAATAGTGAGAACTACTAAAACAACTTCTAGAACCATCATTCCACACCCCGACTAGTACTCGCTACATTTTCGCCTCCTTAGAAGAAAAATGAAACAAAAAGGAAAAGGGTGAGCTCAACTAGCCCAGTAAAGAACATTATGACTAAGATAATATAGAATAAATTATCGTTAGTCTTCAACGAGGAAAAATCTAATATAATACAATAGACAACTAGTTTAAATCAATATTCGCAACGGAAATAGTAATTCATTAGAAAAGTTAAATAGAGAATAAAATCTACTATCTTCTATATATGAATTTAAAAAGTCCATCGTCAATATTTTATCCCTGTAACATCAATCAACATATATCTGGAATCAAATATTCATCTTTGCACTACAAGCCAAAGATATTAATCAGTTGGTCATGTTTATCTAAACACCTGTTCATCTTTGCACTACGGGCCAAAGATATTCATCAGAAATTATTCATCTTTGCACTACAGGCCAAAGATATTCAGTAATATCATTATTTAGGACTGAGGATGATGAAAAATATTTTAAGGAAAACGAATCCAGTGAAGCAAAAGAACAAATATTAGAGATTCGTATTACAGTTCTATTCAAGTTCAATAATACTCCATAATAACAAATTTTGAAGCAGAATTCAAAAATAAAGATCAAAACATAGATACAATAAAAGATAGTAACCATAATAAACATCTTGGACAAAAAGAAGAAAATCTTATTTTTTAGTGAATAGTACTGTATTCGTGAATAGTGTCGTATACGTGAATAGTGCCGTATACGTGAATAGTAACCTCGACACGAAAAGTTCCAAATTTGATAAAAAGTTCATACCAATATTTCGGCATAATGATATTGAAGAAAATAATATCATTTAAGAAGAAAACAACATCCCTTACCTCGAAAAGACAGTACTTCTGACTAGAATACTAGATATAGAGCTGAAGGAAACTTGCACCGTATACCAACACTCAAAGTCTTAAAATACTCACAAGAATACGCTTGATAATATGGAGAGAGAAAGAGAGAGAAACTTCAGTTTCTAGTGTGTTTTTCAATTATAACTTAAGCACCCTATTTAAAGGAAAATGCTTAGAACACCAAAGCAGAAAATTTAATAAAATATTAATATATATTTATTAAATTCTTACGCACACATAATCTGATTCAAACATCAACCACCAAGAGTGACCAACCTCAACTAAATAAAAAATATTTTTGTTATTAAAAACAATTAAAACTTTCAAAAATCAATTATTTCGGAACTACAGGACTTCAATAATTTATAATAAATAGCCCTTTTATCAAAAAAATTCAAACCATATGTCTTTTCAATAAGAAATTTCATTCTCTACAACTTTGCAGAAGAAAGTTTTTCCAAATTCCAAACAGAAATTGACCGAAATCCACATACGGACGATTTTACAGTCTATAATCAAATTTCAGTCAAGAAATGGGCCCACAGACATGTTTAACATGTTTTAAATAACTTTTGCAACAAAAATACCCTTCCTCCTCATATATTCATATATCCCACATTTATTATAAAAATATCACTATTATTATATTATTAAAATATAATAATATATTTAAATGAATTATTTTATCGAAAAAGATAAAATATCAATTTTCAACAATTGTCACATTAAAAAAATTTCTCCATTTATATCCACATAAATGAATATTTTCCTTATCATATAAATCAATAATTAATTATTCACAAATAATATTACAGAATCATAGTACTGGCAACCAAGCCGTTCCCAGGAAAGAGGGGGCTTTCCAATAAGAATTTCTCTTTACTAGCGCGTAATTAGGTGACCAAACCTCTCCTTAGACAGAACTTTCTAGACATTGCCAATAATGTTATCTAGTAATATTATTAAAATAATATGAATCATTGATCTGATAATGAGAAATATTGTGTAGTGACAATTATTAAAACAACAATAATATAAAATTTTAACGTAGCAATTATTGAATCAATAAAATAAAATATTGAACAGTAATTATTGTAACAATTATTGAGTAGTGTCTTCTTACATAAGAATCAATAATTGGTGCAATACCGTGTGCTACTGTGCAACAATGTGTATTACTGTGTTTTAACCACTGGGTATTCCAACAGTGTTAACTGTAACAACTACGCCGTTATTTATAAAAACTCATACTTGTCGTTTTCTTCATCCAATCATTTTCTGTTAGGGGCCCACAAAAGGCTGCGCCGTTGTACGAATATTCTCCTACAGGAAGAATATTCCACGACCAAACGAATATTCCCCGACAATAATGAATATTTTATAACCATTTGCTTATTTGAAATATTTGCGTGTTTTACCCATAACTTACCACATTAATCAATTCAACCCTTACTATTTCAAAATAATAAATAGAGAAATTCAATTTCATTTATAATAAGTTGGGGTCTTACAGAAGTTCTCCGTAAACAGTACAGAAAAGTGTGTTGTATTTTATACATCATTTAGTAATTATATTTGGTGAATCAAATAGGGTGAGGCGAACCCAACGTTGGAAGGGTGTTTTGCACTGTCATACAAGATGTCTAATGACATACAATCTCGTGTTATCATATGACAGGGTTGTGCACATCCACTTATCGAGTATTTCTACGAGCACTACCTATATGATCTTGGAGTTTATTTGAAATATAATTTTTAACTGGAGACAGTGGAGATAGTTATATGTCAAAAGAAGACTCACCATTGAAAATAACATGATAGTAATCTTCTCGTTTTTCTTTGAAGTCTATTAGGTCAACCAAGGATAATTCTGTGGACATATGATATCTATCATAACCTAGACGCGTGGCCTCCCATGTACGAAGGTTTCCTTGAGCACTTCCCAAAGATTTTAATTTCTAAAACAGTTTTTGACTGTACCTTTATGTAATGTATCAATGTGAGGTGTTGTCCATAGTTGGGGAATGAGTCACAATTGGTATTAAAACTCACAGTATATGTGTTGTTGTATTTTGCACAACAATTATAGTAATAAAGTTGTAGTTATTTTCTGTACAATGTATTTGGCGACTCAGAATAAGTTGGGTGAAATGGACCTATTTTGGGGGTGTCACAAATAGGATTAAGAAGTAAAAGAAGAGTGAGATGATTTCATATGGTTGAAATCATAAGAAAATGAAGAAATAAGAATTTAAAGTTTAGTAAACAAATTTCTTAAAGAAGTATAAAATTCTTAATGAATTAGAACGATCCGAGTGGATTATATGAATAAGTAGGTGAAATAAGTAAGGAATGATGTTCTATAACATCAAATTCCAATAAAAAGTGAAATCATAATCCAAAATATCGATTAAAATGAAGAACGAACGAAGAACACAAAGAGCACGCGAAGAACATGAAGAACGTTGTTGATGGACAAATTTAAAACCATCGTAGGAAAATTGTTGTTGATGGAAAAGTTTAAAACAATCGCGTATAAGTTAGATATGTATTGCTTGGTTAGGATCGGTAGAAACGTTCATGAAGAACGGATTAAAACTTAGCTATAACGAAGTTATGGCAAAAAATTCATAAAAGACAAACGAGAATTAAAAAGTTAGTAAATGAACCCGAGTAGGTAGGGTTTCATAAAAAAGTAAGAGAACATAGAAAACATGAGTCATGGACTCAAGAATGAATGAGTTCCGAGTTCAGATGACTGAATTACGGACGAACGAACGAAGAGCATTAAAAATGTAAAATGAACAAAGGGTGAAGATCAAGCCAATCGAATGGCACGTTAACGAATTTATAATGAATTTTTACTTGAGGGGTTTTAAAGTACATAAGATAAGGAAGAGAATGGATTTGGAACGACCTCGTTCCGAGTTATAACGAAGGAGTTATGACATCGCGAAGTAAGCATCGCAAAATTGATTTGACACTTGGAGAAATTTTTTAGGGTTAGGGCTTGGCACCGCGGCACCAGTCATGCCTTGTAGAGTGGCGCGGCAGCGCCAGACCGGGGGCCGGGTACTGCAAACTCGCGCCGCGGCGCGAGAGATAACGAAGGGAGTGCCGTTGCAACGCCAGTGATGGGAAAAAGCCAGAGATGAGTTTTTAACTGCTTAGCTCTTGGGGGAAATGTAAGGGAAGATAAAGAATATAATATTCAACTAATTTAACACTTAATCAAGTGATGTAAACCTTTATTAAAGGTTAAACATATAGATTAAACAAGATTAAATGACAAAGAATATAATCACGGGATTACGTAACGATATCCGGGGACCGTAGTTGTGACGCCCTCAAAATTAGGTATACATCACTCATTCTGAGTCGCCAGATACATGGTACAAAATTCAAAAACAACTTCATTTATACAACTGTTGAGCTGTCGTATAGAATACGACCACAATTAACAATGAGTTTTAATACAAATGTATGTAACTCTCATGGTACCTCGACCACAACCTTACAATGATACTTTACATAAAAGTATAGTTAAAAACTATTTTAGAAATTAAAATCTTTAGAAAGTGCTCAAGGAAACCTTCGTACATGGGAGGTCATGCGTCTAGGTTATGATAGATATCATATGTACACAAAATTATCCTTGGTTGACCCAAAAGTCCCCAAAGAAAAACAAGAAGATTACTATCATTTTCTTTCCAATGGTGAGTCTTCTCTTGACATATAAATATCTCCGTTGTCTCTAAGTGAAAATTATGTTCAAATAAACTCTAAGATCATACAGGTAGTGCTCGTAGATATATCCAGCAAATGGATGTGCACAACCATATCTTATGAGAACACGAGGTTGTATGTCATTAGACATCTTGTATGATAGTGGCAAAACACCCTTCCAAAGTTTGGTTCGCCTCACCCTATTTGATTCACCAAATACAACTACTAAATGATGTATAGATTTTAACACACTTTTCTATACTGTTTAAAGAGAACCTCCACAGCTAGAGACCACCGTTCTATTCCCCTGTTATCCCCACTCGACCCGGCAACAGTCTTACGGCAACACTCTTATTACCTGAAAGGAATTGTGAAGCAAAAAGGGTGAGCACAACTAGTCCAGTAAAGAATATCATGACTAAAGATAATTAAATTATCAATAGCTTTCATCAATAATAAATCAGAGATTTAGAACATATGGTAGATGATAAAACTTTTCAACCATAGTTGCAGCGGAACGAGCAATCCATTAGTAGAGTCAAATAGACCATAAGGTTTATTATCTTCTCTATGTTAAAAGTCCACTAATAATGTTTTATCCATGTAAAATAAATCAACAGTTCATGTCCACAATCGTATAAATAACTTATAATCATAATTGTGGTTCTAAATTCCTCTTCGTAATCATGGTTATACCAAATCAGAATTCCTGCTCATAATCATACTAATAAATTCATCTTTGAACTACAGCCAAAGATATTAATTAACAATTCATCTTTGCACTACATGCCAAAGACATACAACTGTATTTTAGAAGAGTCAAGTATAGCATGATATCTACTATCTTCTACGAATTAAAAGTGTATAATAAATATTTTATCGCTGAGACTCAGCTTAATAAATAATCTACATCATCGAATATGTGACACCCCCAAATCCGGGTACTTCGATTCCACGGGATCTGGTGTTTACTGTACAAATATCATCTATCTATCAACCCATAATAAATGCAAACCATGCAATAGATAGAATAAAAATCTTCCCCTTAAGGGTTACAACATCCAAATAATAATAATACAATCCCAGGTTAAACTAACCTTAAACATCTGTGCGGAATCATAAACAAATAAATCTTAAATAACATCATTAACTCAAGTCTTAAACATAAATACATCATCTAATAAAAATAACAAGTCTTCATCACTTGTTAACTTTGCCCTTGCCTTTACTAGTGGAAGGTTCATCGGTTCTTTCGTTCTTAACTGCAATGTTATTATAAAGCAAGAGTGAGCACTATTGTCCACAAGTATAACAATGAAATAACAGTATAATAACATGCGAGTGAATTAAAGACATCTGAATAAAAGTTCAACTTTTGAATCAAGAATGAATAACAAGAATCAAAAGAATTTTGAGGGTCATAAGACCTTGAACTATGTCCTAGGTTAACAAGGGTTATACTTGAAACCTTTAACAGTCATAAGACTATGGACCTTTCTTCTCGTACTTAGGGGGATCAGCCCTTAGTACCATACTGTGCACAATATCTTAACGCTAACGCATAAGTAAATCCCTTTACAGGGTTGTTCATCTCAGTTTGACATTCGAATCCGCACCAAAGGAAGTTTGGTTTGGATAATTCAATAAGGGTTCTGAAATTTAGAACGTTCATCAACTAAGGACTAGTTGAATCAATAAAGTTCATTAATCTAATAATGTTCAACAATAATGATATTCAATTCGAATAATAATCTCAAGAAGTATACAATAGAACAATTATTGTATAACTAAATCATGCTTTGAAAAGATAATAAATCTTTAATATAACATTCGAACTTGAATAATAGTAATGATAATTCACTTGAGGTAAATAATAAACTTGAACAATAATGACAAGTAGGGTTAGGAAACTTGCCTCGTGCGTAGGCTAAACGATTACTACTTCAGTTCACCACAAATCCTACACACATACCATATGTATTCACGACATTCATTAGTTAAATTTTCACTTAATTATTTAATATAAACTCTACTTTATTTAACAAATCATTACCCTTCTAATTTAATTACATAATTAAATTAGAATATTTTCATTCTCTTACTATTATTACACTCGAATAAATTATTTCATAATAATTTCCATCGAATATTTATTTTATTCCATAAACATCTCAATTAAAATATTTACTTTATTTTATAAATATTTTAATAATAATTTTCATCGAATATTTATTTTATTCCATAAATATCTCAATTAAAATATTTTATTTATTTTATAAATATTTTAATAATAATTTTCATCAAATATTTATTTTATTCCATAATATCTCCATTAAAATATTTAATTTATTTTATAAATATTTTAATAATAATTTTCATCGAATATTTATTTTATTCCATAAATATTTCAATTAAAATATTTAATTTATTTTATAAATATTTTAATAATAATTTTCATAGAATATTTATTTTTTAATTTTTATTTATTTATTTTTTTTGACCGCCGGGGCGGGGTAATATAGTTTTGTAACGTCCGTCGGGGGCGGGGTTACGCAGACTCATTTTTTGCAGTTCTTAAGTTCACGAACATAACAAGGCCAAATTAGGCCAAAAATCAATCACATGTAAAATTATACATGAATATGGCCATAACTTCCAATTAGTTATTTTTACACGAATTTAGACTTGCCCAATCATTGTAATACATATATAATCATTACTTAACCCATCTAGCATGATTTTTAACAAGTTACAACACATAATTTGCAAAATCAACACATTTACTTCCACTATTCTTGATGTTCTTGAAGGTTTTAAAAATAAAACATGAAAATTGTCACTACGAATTCGTTATAACACCGAATCCGTTTATTTAAATTTTGGTCTCTTCGTATCAACATGCATAACAACATACAAATGTAATATTTCGGGATAATATACGATCAATACATAAAATACCACGTATAAGGCCATATGGCCAAAACCCAAACTCTGTAAATTTTGAAATAGCAAGTCATCGTATTATGAAACTTATGATATGGTTTACAAAGTATATATAATTAAATACGATGTGATGTGCCATAACACATACAAAACCCATTATCATTACTCCTATCTCAATTACAGAGGCTTTACAGTATGAATGAAAGCCATTTTCATAAAACTCAAATAACGTAAAAATATAATTTGGTTTGGAGAAATTACCCAGAGTATAAATTAAGAAGAGGTGATCCAAGATGATCCTTTCACAATTACCTGATGATTACACACTCACAATATCTCTAATTCTCACAAATTTTCTCTGATAAATTCTCAGTCTCTCTCCCTCTCTGCTCTTCCAGATTTAGAATAATAAAGAAAAGAAAAGAGAACGTCGTATTATAAGAACTCGACTGACGCGCAATAATGGTCAGTTAACCCAGTCCTGGGTAACTGCTAGTAACTCCCACTAAGGCCATGTTTGGCTAACATAATAGATTTCAAAACTCCTTTAATTTAATAAATCTTTATCATATAGTTTAATTCATGTCACACCCACTTGCACAATAATTCATATATCTTATTTAATATAAATAAAATATAATAACTTCTCATAAATTCACATAGTCATATATTTAATTTTCTCATTAATTAATTATATTAAATTATTAAATCTCTAATTAATAAATAAATTAATTAGAATAACATCATGCTTAATTAAATAATTCATTTAATTCAATAAGCTGACATAATTACATACTTGAATAATAAATATTCTCCATATTAATTTAATAAATGTAACACATATAATTAAATTAATCTATCACAATTGCGTCAATTAATTATTTAATCTAATAATTAAATCATCAAAAAATATTTATTTAATTTAATAAATATTAAAATTAATTAAAAATTCTCGTTCATCACAGAATCACCCCTGCACTACGGCCAAGGATATTCGTTAATATCACATTCATGAATTTATATTTCATCGCTGAGACTCAGCTCGATAATAAATGCATATCACTGAATTATCCATGCACTTCGGCTAAGGATATTCGTTAATATCACGACCACGAGTTATCCATGCACTACAGACTAAAGATAATCGTGTTTTCATCAACGGTCATGATCATATCATAAAACAATTCATCTTTGCACCCTTGGCCGAAGAGAATCCATAGCCATAATCATAGCAAAAATTGTCCATCAATGCACTACGGGCCAATGAGGACTTTTTCCACATCATTTGTTACATTACGGTCATGATTATACCGAATAATTTCTAGTCATAATCATACCAAGTCCATCTATGCACTACAGGTTATAGATGACTTTCAACATAATATAAATACGAGGATGATGACAATATTATAAGCATTAATCAAACTAAATCAAAGATAAATTTTAAAGACTTTAAATTTATCCAGACATTATCAGTCACTTAATAAAATCATAATCAAATACTGTTAATACTATAACAATATTTTAATCACTTTTTAAACTTATAAACAATTATATTTAATTGTTTACACTTTTCCAAATAATGCATTTAATCATTCAAAAATGTCATACTCATAAGATTTTATCACCAAAAATCAAATTACTCATCAAAAATCTGCATATACCATATATAGGATTTCCAAGCCATAAATTCCTATTTACCGATTCTTCAACTCCACATAACATATTTAACTCATATGTTCGTAGCTAAACTATTTTTATGAAAAATACCAAATCAATCCAAAAAATTATTCTTTTCTGGGATTTAGCATAATATAGTCTCATATTGAACATATATTTTTCTTGACATTTTTAAAATTTATTTTTTATTTTTCAAAAATTAATTTCTAATTAATTCCTTAAGAAATTAGCTACCTCACGGTTAACTCCAGAAATTCCCAAATCTTGGCAGGATCTTACACATGTTAACATGAGCTTCCAGTTTAAATTTCATGGTCATCAGAGTTATAGAACTTCGGTTATAGCGTTTTTCGTATAAAAAACTTAAATATTGAAATGGTCATAACTTGCTCATTTTAAGTCGGAATGAGCTTATTTTTGGACAGGAGGTACTTTATACCATACACTTTCATATCCCAAAAGGCCAGAATTTTTCTCACAAATTAAGTGGCCGAACCAGCCCTTTTAAAATCGTGACAGAAGCCTTTTTCATATTTTACAGTTTTTCATACTTTGCTAAAATCAGTCCACACAAAAATCTACAACACCTTTTCCAGTGATTCCACTTGGATAAGTTACAAAACTCATAGACCTAATTCTAGAACTTGACCACACTCAAAAATTCGAAATATAATAGGAGATATGGTCAATTGTATTTCATGTTCCATTTTCACCAAAATCAGATTTTTCAACCCTTTGTGATTTCTAAGAAACTTTCATATTTTCACATAATAACCAATATAACTCATCATAACACTTACTAATACCACATATACCCATGATTTTTATTAGTCCAATGCTTTTATTATGACTTTCATCATAATCCACGTAAACAGATCATTTCTACAATTTAACAAGAAATGAAATACAAAGGATCGTTCACCATGCATGTGGTAATCCACATAGACATGTTATTCCAACAGAATATTAAAGAATGGAATAACAGAAGGATTCATCATGCATACGATAGAGACCGCACAGACAGGTTATTCCCAGCAGAATAGTAAAGACGAAATCAGGTCCGGCGTAAAATGCACAGACAGAATGTTCCAACAAAGTAATAAAAAATGGAATAACAGAAGAATTTCACCAAGTATAGGGTAGCCCTCGTATACAGGTTATTCCTAACAGAATAATAAATAATGGAATAACAGAAGTTCTCTTCATGAACACAAAAGAAATAATACCCCTTACGAGTACAACAAATAATATCCCTACCTTAGAAAGAAGAGTACTGGATATAGAAGTAGTAAAGTAGCAGAACACTTTTTCTTCTTTCTCTCTATAGTTTCTCTCTCTAGAGTTTCAGTGAATTCGTAAGAAATAATGAAGGAATGAGCTTCTATTTATAGAAAAATGGACTGCATAGTAACTAACTCATGAACGGTCCAGATTGATTTACTTTAATCTGACGGTCCATATTTAAAACAAAATCTTTTAAATAAAATATAATATATTCTATTTATAATCTAATAAAACGAATAACTTTATAAAAGATTTTACTATGCAAATACTATGCAGGCACTATGCAAACACTATGCATAATAAAATATAATATATTCTAATTATTGTCTAATAAAACAAATAACTTTATAAAAGTATTCTGTTTTATATAAAAAGATTTTACTATTAGCCTAATAAAACGAATAACTTTATAAAAGTATTTTGTTTTATATAAAAACTTTTCTATTTTATTACATTAATAATACTAATAAAACAAAACTGAGTGACTTATTACGTAAGCATCAATAATCAATACCGTGTGTTACTATACAACCACGCGTATTACAGTACTTTTAACACCTGGTGTTTCAACAGTTAACGGTAACCTCCGCCGTTATTCTCATAAAAATATTTTTTGTCGTTTTCTCAATCCGACAATAATTCCGTTGTGGGACACACCAATGATTGTACCGTCGTACGGATATTCCCCGACAAAAAGAATATTCTCCAGCTAATCGAATATTCCCTGACACAACGAATATTTTATATCAACTTGCTTACTTTGCAAAAAAAATTCACATATTACCTTTAACTTTAAACTTTTATCAATTTAACTATTTACCAAAATAGAAAAATTGAATACTTTTATTTCATAAAATTCGGGGTCTCACAGTAGTCGGGATGAACGAACGTGAGGGATTGCTATGGTTGTGATTCCTTAAACGTTGAGTGATGAGGGTAATGAATAACATTTCGATGTTATGTCATGATAATGAGAGATAAGTGTGAAGCGTATAGACCCTGTGAACGCAACGTTGTTGCGATGAACGATTGGTCTTAGCATACAACGATTGGTATGGCGTCGACACTAAGAACAAGTAATGAACATGGGGTTCATGTAATGGATAACGAAAGTAAATAAGAGATGAATTTTCAAGAAAGCCGTAAGGAATAAGAAATTAACTTAATCGAACATTATAGTTTAATAGTTCGTCTGAGTTAAGAGAAGTTAGGTTGTGGTACAATCGTAACTTTGATGGTTGATATATGGGAGCTAGGCTAAATAATTCCTTCAGAGAGCGAAGGTATATACAAAACTGGCAACCGATCTAACTCACTGTGATGGCAGTGTAAATGAGACGGGAACTTGTTTGTTAGTTATTTGTGGGAAACCACTCAGAGTACCATATGGACTACTAGCAGAGAAGCGATGTGTGCTAAGTCCTGGAGAAGTTATAAGAAGAAGATAAGAATATAAATCATCCAAGATGATGAACGTATGAGTAAGACATCTCCGTATGTCACAAAGCTGTAAACTGGTAAAGGAAGTTAGTCGCGTAAACTTATATCTCAAGAACGCGAACCCTAAGAAGTAAAGTTAAGTAAACCAATGCGTAACTTCAATATATGACTAATTGGTGTTTATGTTTTTCCTTTTGTGTTATATAGGAATTGAATGAGCAGTTCAACGTAAGCTGTAGTTGGGCGTAAGACAAGTTTTCTAACTTCATTCATATTACATGAATGCTAGTTTCTTAAACTTCTCAGATGTTGTACTTGAGAAGTTCTGTCTATGTGCGAATGTGCGATATTTGTACAACGTGGTAGAACGTATGAGGCCTTGAGCCATAATTTAAACACTTCAGTGTTTTTATGATATGCGTTGTTCTGTCATTGAGCTGTTCAATACAAGTATGTTCTGTTTATACATGAACCGTTATTGTTAAGTCTGTGCTAATGATTCTTGAAAGTAATATGCACACAAGCCAATCATGTTTGATGATAAAGCATATACTTTGTAAACAATCTTATTCATTTATTAATAAAAAGTATTAATTTATTAAAGGCTTTTAATTATCTACATGATGCTGTTTTATAATATGTGATAAACCCATAGTTTTAAGCAATGCTTTTAGAATAATGATGATGATCATTCTAATGAGATCTAAATTCTTAGAAAGCTTAAAACTAAAATAGTTCCCAATCGTTGGATTACTAAATTGGGGATTAGTGAATCCGGATAGATTGGTACATACGTTGCTTGCTCATTGGATGAGGATGATTGATCTCATGATCATTTGTGTGGAGACACTAAAGCAAGTATGTAGGTGCTTATTAGAGAATAAGTTCACTGAACGTGACTCGCTAAGGAATACCTAATGGAGTTTTACTTGCATGTCAATAGGAATTCCTGTAGTGATAGTAGTATAAGTGATCCTTGGACTTGAGATCATCATAGTATCTTGTGTATGATGAGTTATACTTTGACTTATTCCTTAAGACCCTTAGGGTATATCAAAGGGTATGCTTGGGTATAATAAGTTGTACATGGAGATAATGTATGATCAATAAAGAATCTACCACTTCTAGTAAAAGAAGAGAAATGTCCTATGTGATTCGATAAATGACAACTCAGTAGTCCTTGGCCAAGGCAGAATGAAATTAGAAAGGAGTTTCTAATTTGCATTATTTGGAGTTGTGCATTTAAGAGTCGAAATACATATAATTAAATAAAATAAGACTTGACAGAAATTCCATGTCTTATATTTAATTGGGACATTGTATGGTGGAAGGATTGAATTGTACGGTAACTATTTACTCAAAGGTTCTTTTATGATTAATGTTGAAATCTATATTATCTGGAAAGTTGTTGATCGCTAGGGAGGCTTATCCCTATTGTAGAATAAATATTATTTATTTAAATAAATTATTAGTTTAATTTATTTATTTAAATAAGATTAGAATTGTTCTAATTGATTTATTCACAACCGGTTTAATATGGAGAACCTAAAGGGTCACACCATAAAAGGAAGAATAATTATTTAAGAAGTTAATGGCATAATCGTAATAATAAGTTAAGTATATTTAATTTAATCTATGGTGATAGAATAAATTAAATAGCTTAATATTTATTATTTAATATTTTAGAAATATTAAATATAAATTAATAAGAGGAGCCTTATTATTATTATTACTATTATTATTTAATTCCTAAAGGAGTTTGGGAATTAATTAATAAAAGTACTCTCTAATATCCTAATAGGATTTGGAGGCAAATTAATTAAAAGAGTTTAATTAATTATCCCTAATAAGATTAGGGAGCTTAATTAATTAAAAGGATTTAATTAATTAAATAAAACCCAATTCCTTAATTGTTAAGGAGGGTTGCCTACATCTATAAATAAGAGGAGTCTTATTATGGGTGTAGGGGTTGTTGACTTTAACAAAATACGTAATTCCAATTGTTGGAGAGTACGCCCCTTTTTCTACAGAGATAGAAAACTAGGGTTTTGCCAAATACCCATCTTCTTGAATCCTTCTTCTTCCTTGGTGGATCACCTCTAGAGGCCAAACACTTGGGTGGCTAACGTTGATCAAAGGAAGGAACCAAACCCGATGGATTCAAGTTGAACGCGAAAAGGATTGGAGGTGAACTTGTACCTGAGGAAGCTCGGATCTTCAAGGGTATGATTCTTATTCATATCTTTTCGTTTAATTAATAATTGCGCATAAAGGATGATCCGGGTATATGGTTTGTAAATTTTTAAACTCTGATTTTACACGCTTCCGCTAATTTTGTGCAATTTGATTGCGTTCATGAATATTACAAACCTAACAGTGGCATCAGAGCCAAACCTTTATGCGAATTATTAATTGTTCTAATTTGATATGTATATTGATAAGTGTTTAGAACAATTTAATTGGGCATAATTTTATTGTATAAAATTTATTTAAAAAAAAAACGTGAAGCTGTTAACAGATTCAGTGCATCCAGGATTAGCTATCACGTGAACCAAGAAAAGGAGGTAGCAGGTCACGTTTTTGATTCTTGTCAGGATTGTCAAAGTTAACAGGATGTTGTTAACTTATATATATATATATATATATTATGATATTTTGGTTATTATAATATATATATATATATATATATATTAATTATTAAAATAATATATATATATATATATATATTATTAAAGTTTATTTTAATATTAAAATAAAAAGGTTTATTTTAATTTTAAAATTAAATTTCATGCTAACTAATTAGAGTTGGAATTGGATTCCATGATAACTAATTGGAGTTGAAATTGGATTTAATGTTTCCTTAAATAAAGGAGTTTATTTAGATATGAAATAAGATATCATATTATTCAAAATAAAAGAGTTTATTTGTGAATAGGAAAGATAATCCTAATTTCCTTAAATAAAGGAGTTTATTTAAATATGAAATAAGATTTCATATTATTCAAAATAAAAGAGTTTATTTGTGAATAGAAAAGAGAATCCTAATTTCCTTAAATAAAGGAGTTTATTTAGATATGAAATAAGATTTCATATTATTCAAAATAAAGGAGTTTATTTGTGAATAGGAAAGAAAATCCGTGTTTCCTTTTATAAAGGAGTTTTTTTTTTTACATGGAATTAGATTCCATAATTAATTAAAATAAAGGAGTTTATTTTAATTAAAGATTTTGATTAAAATAAAATAGTTTATTTTATTCAAAATTGGATAAATTAAAATAAAATAGTTTTATTTTGATTTAAATTTGAATTAAAATAAAGGAGTTTATTTTGATTCAAAATTAGATTTTATACTAACTAAATTTGCCCATTAAATGATATCAATATATATATTAAATGTTTATTATTCATGAGATGAATGTTATTTATTGATGCATATGGTGATGTGGATAATAATAAATGGGATTGATTATGGACTATTGACCAATGCGATTGGATTTTATTTTAGTTGGATGCATGAATGTATGGGTTTTATTAAATGGGGTCTGCGTACCTCGTCTTCTCTAATTTTCCTTAATGTAAATTCTATCTTCCTCCTATGTACTTCCCCTTGACTGCTGATCAAGGTTTCTATTTATTTTAAATAGTTTTGTAATAGGAATAGTTAGAATTAATTTTGAAGAATTGGAGATCAAGGATCAAGGAGCGCTTGAAGACCCGTTTGTAATGGAGCCCGGGTTTAAATGTAATAGTTATATTTAAATATTAATTCTTGCACCCCTAGGGTTTGACCTTTTGGTTCACTTGGTGGCTCTAGTGAACCAAACTAGAATAAAAGTCCATAATCAATCCAGGTAGAATATAGTATTCTATATGTGCATGCTTATATTATATAAATTATATATTATGCAAACATGCTTCGCATGTTAATTAATATGACGCGTATTTTATATATATATGTGCATGCGCGCTAAACAAGATGAGACAATTAATAACAAACCCCTCAAATATTTTATATTAAGTTGTAGCGTTCAAAGATATTTGGAATATCGAACGTCGCCTTCTAGCATGATAGAAACAATAGAGTATTAAATATTTAATATGAGTTTGTTGTGCACACACAAGGCAAATATTAAATATTTAAGATGTTGTTTTTTTTACATATGATGTTTATAAGGAATTAAACATTACTGCTTTGTTGTGCACACACAAGGGTTGTAGTTTTCTCTTCACTTATATGGAAATGCTGGGTCTGACTTAACTTAAATTATTTTAGTTCGGATGTGCACACACTTGACCATTATGATTTAAGAGGCAAAATACAAGGAGTTACATAGTTGATGTAATTGACAAGAGTTGTCTACCTATTTATTTATATATAGTTTGTTGTGCACACACAAGGCTATATACATTTGAAATGGGATCCTTATTCTCACTAGCATATCTTTAATTAGATATTGCCGAACTATATATTGAGGGTAATATAGTTTGAAGAAAATAGTGGAAGATACCAATTTAAAACAAGACCTAATTTATTTTGGTAATTAATAAAAGAATGTATGTTAAAATGTTGTTAATTACAAATTCATTTACAGATTTTTACAATGTCTAAATTACTATCACTGCATAGCATATTAGATGCTTATTTAACCGGACCAAATTAAATGGATTGGTTAAGGAAATTGAGAATAGTTCTCATGGCTGAAAAGCTATCTTATGTCCTTAATACGCCTATCCCTGCAATGGTTGCAGACAATGCCTCCGAGGAAGAGATTGCTACTTTTAGAAAGTGGCAAGATGATGCACAGTTGGCTCAATGCATCATGCTCGTATCCATGAGTAACTTGCTTCAGCGTCAGCATGAAACTATGGATGCTCCTATTATATTCCTGCACATCAAGTAGTTGATGGTGAGGAAAGTAGGACTGATAGATATCAGATATCTAAGGAGCTCTTTCGATCTAGAATGACCGATGACACTACAGTACAGATAAAAGTCCTTAACATAATCAATTTGATTGATCAATTAGGACAACGGGTTTTTTCATAGATGGAGAGTTGAGCCAAGATTTGATCTTGCACTCACTTCCGGACTCCTTTCACAATTGTTGTGAATTTTTCATATGAACAAGCTAGATATCAGCCTCGCTGATTTGCTTAACATGTTGAAAAATGTTGAGAGTCATTTTTCAACCAAGAAAGACCAAGTCTTACTGGTAGGGGCCAAAGTTCTAAGAAGGTAAATAGAAAGGGCAAAAACAAAGGATAATAAGAACAAAACTGATACGGATAGCAAAGGAGTTTGCTTCCACTGCAATAAGCCTGGACACTGGAAAGAAACTGCGAGAAGTATCTTGCAGAGGCTAACCAAAGAAGCTTAGTGAAGTTTCGGGTACAAATATAATTTTGCTCATGATTTAAAATAAATTTTTCTTTGAGTCAAGGTTCTACTTGGGTATTTGATACCGACTTTGGTTATCATAAATATATATTTATGAAGAGACCAAGTAGAAGTAGAAAGCTAAACAAATATAAGTAAACCTATGTGTGGGAAATGAAGCAAAGGTTACTGCATTAGCCATAGGAATTTATAATTTAGCAATGCCTAAGGGCAAGTCTATTAAGTCAATAAGTTGTTATTGTATTCCAGTTCTTGTTGAAAACATTATTTCCATTTTATTGTTGGACAATGAAATCTTTGGTATTATAATTAGGAACAATTGTTGTTCTATTTATAATAATAATGTTTTGTATAGAACTTGAATATTACTTAATAGATTTTGTATACTTGACTTTCGTGAAAAAAATATTTTACAAATTGAACAAATTAGTATAAGAAAAGGAGATGACCATTCAAAGAGTTGAATGTTTGTATTTGATGAAATACAAGTGTGAATTATTTGAAAGGTTCAAAGAATTCAGAAGTGAAACAAATTGGCAAAGTATAAAGATTCTTTGATTAGATCAAGGAATAAATACTTGTGCAATAAGTTTCTAGATCATCTCAAATGGTTTTCTCATAATGGACACATCCTGATACACAATAATTGATTGATGTATCTGAATAGAAAAATCGTACCTTGTTAGACATGGTGCGGTCCATAATGATTTTACCGACATTCCAGTATCCTTATGGGGTAATGTCCTAGAAATGGCTGCATATCTACGAAAAGGTAACCTCAAAATCCGGCCCCAAGACTCCATAAAAGTTATAGACAGGGAGGATTCCTAATCTTAAGTATGTTAAGATAAGGGGTTGTCCAACTTATGTGAAAAGGTTTCAAAGGATAAGCTTGGGACAAAATTTGACAAGTACAGATTTGTGGGACATCCTAAAGTAAGTTTAGGGCATATGTTCTATAATCCTACTTAGCAAAAGGTGTTTGTTACGAAACATGCTGCCTTCTAAGATAAATGTGTTTATCATTGAAAGGGCTAGTGGGAGGATAATACATCTTGAAAAGTTCAAGAACCACAAAACACTACAAGTCAAATAAGAGGAACCTATAGATAGACCTATTGTACCACAACCGAATCGTAAATCTGGAATAGTACCGAAGATACCTAGGAGGTATGGATTCATCATGGATGATGATGATGAGGTACGTATCATAGAAGATGATGATCCAGTTACATACGATGAGGTAAGAGTTGTAGACACTCAGAGAAATGAATTGAAGCAATCTTCTCAAAAATTGAACATTCATTTTGATATGATAATCAAAAGAGTTTGATTTATCAAAAATAAGAATGAACCAAGTGTGTACAAAAGGGTCAGTGGGAGCATCGTGAAATTTCTAGTATTATATATTGATATATTACGGATGAGGAATAACATACCAATGCTATAATCAGTAAAGATAAAGTTGTCTAAACATTCCTCCATGAATGATTTGGGAAGAGTATCTTAATTGGGGATGCAAATCTATATAGATAGATTTAAAAGGATGCTCGGCTTAATCCAAGGAACGTATATTCATTTGATGCTAAAGTCGTTTAGCATGGCAAACTCCATGGGATGTCTCATGTTGATGAGCCATGGAGTGTATCTCTCTTAATAGTCCCCATAGACTCCTAAAAGAGAGATCGCATGAGTGACAATCATGTATGCAATGAAATATACGAGACCTGATGTTGATCAGTCATATTCGGGAGAAGATCACTGTAAGACAGTGAAAAACATCTTAAAGTACTTAACTGACATTAAGGATGTGATCATACATGGTGGGTCTGAATTAAAACTAGAGGGCTTAACAGACTCAAGTTTTTCAGACAGACCAAGATGACAGAAAATCCACTTTAAGGTAAAGTGTTACCTTGAACGGTGGTGCAGTGAATTGGAAAGGTTCCAAACAACAAAGAGTTGTTGGTTTAGTGATAAAGACAAAGTATATAGCTATAAATGAAGCTACAAGTTGATTGTTAGGATGATAAGTTCATTACAGAACTAGGAATAGTTCCTAAGTCTCATCTTGGATATAAACATGTGTTGTGGCACTTTCATTTGATTATAAGAATCATTGAAAGATGGGAAATCACTATAGAGATAGTGGACTCTCAAGAACAACATTACATATCCATTAACTAAAGCTTATCCAACAGCAGGATAATCGTCACTTAGAGAAGAAGAGTATGAGATACCATGACGATTGGCTTTAGTGCAAGTGGGAGATTGAAAGTAATATGCACACAAGCCAATCATGTTTGATGATAAAGCATATACTTTGTAAACAATCTTATTCATTTATTAATAAAAAGTATTAATTTATTAAAGGCTTTTAATTATCTACATGATGCTGTTTTATAATATGTGATAAACCCATAGTTTTAAGCAATGCTTTTAGAATAATGATGATGATCATTCTAATGAGATCTAAATTCTTAGAAAGCTTAAAACTAAAATAGTTCCCAATCGTTGGATTACTAAATTGGGGATTAGTGAATCCGGATAGATTGGTACATACGTTGCTTACTCATTGGATGAGGATGATTGATCTCATGATCATTTGTGTGGAGACACTAAAGCAAGTATGTAGGTGCTTATTAGAGAATAAGTTCACTGAACGTGACTCGCTAAGGAATACCTAATGGAGTTTTACTTGCATGTCAATAGGAATTCCTGTAGTGAAAGTAGTACAAGTGATCCTTGGACTTGAGATCATCATAGTATCTTGTGTATGATGAGTTATACTTTGACTTATTCCTTAAGACCCTTAGGGTATATCAAAGGGTATGCTTGGGTATAATAAGTTGTACATGGAGATAATGTATGATCAATAAAGAATCTACCACTTGTAGTAAAAGAAAAGAAATGTCCTATGTGATTCGATAAATGACAACTCAGTAGTCCTTGGCCAAGGTAGAATGAAATTAGAAAGGAGTTTCTAATTTGCATTATTTGGAGTTGTGCATTTAAGAGTCGAAATACATATAATTAAATAAAATAAGACTTGACAGAAATTCCACGTCTTATATTTAATTGGGACATTGTATGGTGGAAGGATTGAATTGTACGGTAACTATTTACTCAAAGGTTCTTTTATGATTAATGTTGAAATCTATATTATCTGGAAAGTTGTTGATCGCTAGGGAGGCTTATCCCTATTGTAGAATAAATATTATTTATTTAAATAAATTATTAGTTTAATTTATTTATTTAAATAAGATTAGAATTGTTCTAATTGATTTATTCACAACCGGTTTAATATGGAGAACCTAAAGGGTCACACCATAAAAGGAAGAATAATTATTTAAGAAGTTAATAGCATAATCGTAATAATAAGTTAATTATATTTAATTTAATCTATGGTGATAGAATAAATTAAATAGCTTAATATTTATTATTTAATATTTTAGAAATATTAAATATAAATTAATGATGGATGAATGATGTACTCGTGACGTACGGAATTCGGGTGTGAAGATAGACCGAATTTCGGGGCGTTACAACTATTTTGTAAAATAGTGTATCAATAATTGTAATGAGGACTTCTTTTGAGTTTGTATACTGCCTATTAGACAATATTTGTATTCAAACACACAGTATATGTGTTGTTGTATTTTGTACGACAATTGTATTACTGAGGTTGTATTTGTTTCTGTACCATGTATTTGGCGACTCAGAATGGGTGATGTATACCTATTTTGGGGGCGTCACAATCTTTTTATAAATGATAATGATGTTTGAGAAACTTATGTATTGGATATAATTAAATTTTAAATAATTTAAATTGAATATTTTTAATTATGATTCAAATTTAACTCATTTAAAAAGACAAACAAGTTAAAACTAGAGATTGTACATTTTATTTAAATGGTTGTCTTTTTATTTTTGTACTTTTATTTAGATGCATGCATGTTAAAACTAGTAATTGTTGTAGTTCAGTTGGATTGAAATCTTATTTAATGACTTGGAGGTCTTGTGTTCAAACTTACAAGTAACTATATTATATTTATTTTATTAAAATAATAATCCACGGGCGGGCTGGGCTAGTACGGGCCTGGCTAAAGTGGATCAGATTTACGTGAACTACAATAATAAAGTCCATAGCTCAATTTTTTATCAATCGATATTTTATGGACGGTGAGATTTATTTTAATTTTAGACGGCGAAGATGATTTATTAAGGTTTCAGGGAAATTCAAAATTAGTTGTATTTTGTTTGATAAATCATACTCCCTCCGTCCTAGAATAAAAATCCTTATTACTATTTTGGATTGTCCATGTTAAATGTCCACTTTTTTTTAATAACCAAACTTTTACACATTTTTTTCTATTATGCATGTAATATTAAATATCTCGTACTTTTCTTATTATAATTCTCTCTCTATATTTAATGACATTATTATAAACAATTTTGTTATTTTATTCCTCTGAAAAATAATTTTATGAGTATGAGAAACCTTTTTGTCACATCATCCTAAAGTTCATTAATCCCGCCAAAACCCTCAATTTCTCCAAACCCCAAAAAACCACATTTTCCCTAAACGGTAAACCCTAACCTCTCCGATCTTCCCCATTCAACAAAAATGTCGGATCACCGCTTCACCAAAGGCTCAAAGGTCGAAGTAAGCTGCGACGACGAAGGTTTCAAAGGTGCATGGTATGTGGCCACCATAATCGAAGGCCCAAAATTAGGCAAGTGCTTGATTGAGTACGAAACTTTGGTGCAGCATGAAGAGGGTTCAGAACCCTTAACTGAGAAGGTCCAAGTTTCGTACATCAGGCCTTTGCAGCCGCTGCCGGCGGATGCCGGTGGTTGTTTCGAGGTTAATGACATTATTGATGCATTTCATCGTGATGGATGGTGGACTGGAGTTGTGGCTAGAGTTGTTGAGGGGTCTGGGAAGTTTCTGGTAACATTTGAGAACCCTCCGGACGAGATCGAGTTCAGTTGTTCGGAGCTTCGGGTTCATATGGAATGGGTTGATGGGAAATGGGAAAAGCCCCAAAAGAAGGTTTGTGGGTTTCTTTCCCTTTTTGCTTTCTGCTATTTTGTGTATTTTTTTTGATTGGGGTTTATAGAGTACCTTTTTGGATGTTTGTGTGTTTTATTTTGTAATTCTTCCAATATCCCAAAATGGGAGTCCGTAATGTGCTTAGTAGGTTTATTCTGGGTAGTTTCTTAATTTTATTGTTTTTTGTTTGATGATCCGAACTGTTATTTGTTTAGTGGGTTTGTATCAATGTATGACTGTTGGGTGATATGTGGTAATTTTGGGATTTCTCTCATAAGCAGTGTCTTTTTCAATTTGCATGCTTAATATTCAAAATTTGGTGTTTAGCTACTATTATTGTGTGTGCATGTGGTTAATCAGTTTGAATATGAGAAGGAGGTTTGTGCTTTTGCTGTTTAAATGCGGTTTTTATGAGGAAATTGATGATTTCAACAAGTTCTCTTCTCATATTGAACGTGGGACCCACTTTCACCTGTGAGAGAAGACCTAGTGTTATTTACCAATTACACTTTTGGAAATAAGAATTATTATTGTGCTGCATGATTGCAAAAAGGACTCGGAATAATTGAATTTTTGCAGTGTCCAAGTTTGCAAGACAAAATCCAATCATTTTACAGGAGAAAGGTACACATCAATTGCCTTCCAAACGCAAAAAATGCACTCGAAAATCTTGCCAAATCTAACTTATTTAAACCACAAATGCACCAAAAATGGTGCGATGTGTCTGAACTCACCAAAGGCTAGTAACTAATTAAACAATCTTTAATTTCATTGTTTTATAATTTTTGAGTTTCTTAATTTTATTGTTTCTTGTGATGATCTGAACTGTTATTTTTTTCTGGGGTATGTATTAATGTATGGCTGTTGGGTGATATGTGGTTATTGGGGGTGTTCTGTCTCATAAGAAGTGTCTTTTAATTTCCATACTAAGTTTTCAAAATGGCGTGTTTAGCTACTATTATTTGTGGTTACATTGGTTAATAGCAACTGTTTTGGATCCCAAAAGGAGTTCGGTGCTTGTGCTGTTTGAATGGTGTTTTTTCAAGGAAATTATCAGTTTAACAAGGAGATAAATACATTTTTGGTACCTGTACTGGGATCCAACTTACAATTTGGTACCTAAAGTGAAAAAACTTACAAATTGATTATTGTACTCGAAAATTGTTGAGATCTAGTGCTTGTACTTTATAATTTTGAAATAAACGTTAAAATTGACTAACAGAGTAAATAAAAAATTCTGATATGGCTTCCTCATCTGACGTGGATAATGATATGTATATGGGATTATCCTCATAAAATAAAATCATTGATTATCCTCATTTTTTTTCTTAATTAATTCAAAATCACACCCTACTGCTCATCTTCTTCCTCACCAAAATTAAAACCATTTTCTTCACCGGCATTGATAAATCCGGCATTGCTGCTGACAGGAATTTGCTGCCCCGTCTTCTTGAGGGTCAGCAATTGGATAACATACCAAATTTAAGGAGAAATTTCTTAGAACGTACCAATATTGAGTTCTCGGACGAGGAGATGGAACTCCCAACCGATGAAGATTTCTTAATTGCAGAAGAAATTATGGTTTTTGCTCGGTTAAAGGATATGTAATAGACAGGGCACCATAGACAGGATATGGAATTTCTTAGCCCTCAGGATTGGAGCAACAATGGTGTGAACCACACCACCCATCACCGCCCCAACCATTAGATCTCCCCTCCCTCTTCCTCTGCAGCCACTGCTACTCTCCCCTCCCTCTTCCTCTGCAACCATTGTATTTTATTAATAATATACATATTATAAATATTTAGGTAAAGAAAAAGAAAGAAAAAAAAATATAAAAATATTTTTATTTTAAAATTTTTTATAAGTATTTTAAAACATAAAAGTATTTTTATTTTTATTTTTATTTTTAAAATAAAACATATATATATTATAAATATTATAATATTAATTTTTATTAATAATATACATATTATAAATATTTAGGTAAAGAAAAAGAAAAAATAAAATATAAAAATATTTTTATTTTAAAATTTTTTATAAGTATTTTAAAACATAAAAGTATTTTTATTTTTATTTTTAAAATAAAACATACATATTATAAATATTATAATATTAATTTTTATTAATAATATACATATTATAAATATTTAGGTAAAAAAAAGAAAGAAAATAAAACATAAAAAAAATTTTATTTTAAAATTTTTTATAAGTATTTTAAAACATAAAAGTATTTTTATTTTTATTTTTGAAATAAAACATACATATTATAAATATTATAATATTAATTTTTATTAATAATATACATATTATAAATATTTAGGTAAAGAAAAAGAAAGAAAATAAAACATAAAAATATTTTTATTTTAAAATTTTTTATAAGTATTTTAAAACATAAAAGTATTTTTATTTTTATTTTTAAAATAAAACATGCATATTATAAATATTATAATATTAATTTTTATTAATAATATATATTATAAATATTTAGGTAAAGAAAAAGAAAGAAAATAAAACATAAAAATATTTTCATTTTAAAAATTTTTATAAGTATTTTAAAGCATAAAAGTATTTTTATTTTTTTTTTTAAAATAAAACATACATATTATAAATATTATAATATTAATTTTTATTAATATTATACATATTATAAATATTTAGGTAAAGAAAAAGAAAAAAAATAAAAATAAAAATATTTTTAAAACCACAGTGGGCCAATTGCATTTTTTTTAAAGTGCAGTGGCTCAATAGTATTAAGAATTAGGCTGACTGGCTTGCCACATCAGAAAATGGGAAATACGCATCAATTAAATTTTGTTGCCCAGTCATCGCCATGTCATCCTTTGCGTCTGACCTGTCAAATTTTCAATCGGAACATGGATGAAACCCTATTATTTAACGGAATGCAACAATTTTCGAGTACAATAACCAGTTTGTAAGTTTTTTTAATTTGGATACCCAATTGTAAGTTGGGTCCCAGTACAGGTACCAAAAATGTATTTATCCCGTTTAACAAGTTCACTTCTCATGCTGAGTCCGTGACCCACCAACAAATCTTATCTAGTGAGAGAGAAGATTATGTTATTAACACTTTAACTTGTGGAAATAAGAGTATTTTTGTGTTGCATGATTGCAAAAAAGACAATAATTGCATTTTTTTAGTGTCCATCTTTGCATGACAATAACCAATCAGGAGAAATGAACAAATAATTCTGAGCAATTTTGCAATTAAACTAAAAAATTGACATAGTTTTGCAGGACTTAGTACTGTACAAGTTGTGACTATGGTCTAATCAATAGTATCTTCTTAATATCTTAGTATGCTCATTGTAATGCTATTTTGGTTACTATTTTCTTTGTGTAATTTGTTAGTGAACAATATATATCATTTGTTGAGTGCTGTTTCTTTTTTGCCGAGTAGCATGCAGTAAATGTTGTTTCAATTGACAATTGAATCATTAACGGGATCCTAGATTTTAATAAATTTATTTTAAACAAGACAAAAGGGGGCTGGGAGAGTTGAAGTCAAGTTAATAAATAAAAATGGCTAAATATTTATTTTGAGCTATTTAACTACTGCTCAACTTCAGTTTTGAGTACAAATGATTTATTTTCCTGGAAGGAAGAAAAATAGAGTGAAATTGTAGTCTAATTGATTTTGTGGACATTTTTGTATGTAATTTTTGGGTTTACTAGTCATAGACAATCTTCTTAACAATCGCATCTGATTTATACTTTCATGGTTCTTTCTTCAATTTTATTTTTTTATATTTTTTCTGATATGTTAAGTTGTATGTAATTTTATTCTTTGGTTGCATGAATTCTTTTGTTGGTGTCATGAGGAATATGGCTTGCTCTATAGTTGATTTTATAGCATTTGTAGGAAAGTCGTTTTTGATAACTTAATTCAGAATTTCTGGAAGCCGCATGTTATATTATGAGTGTGTGTATATGTATATTTTAGGTACTTTCCTACATATAGTGGTCCTACTTCAAGTGATGAATGTGTCTGGGATACCAAGATTAGTTGTAAGCATCGATGCTTTTCTTTTCCTTTTAAAAAAAAAAACTTTTCCATATTTTGAAAATTGTTTAGTGTATTGGTAAACTTTCAACTAGCAACATTACTATGCTCTGCTACTGTCTGTCTGCAGTAGACATGAAATCCTTGGACATTTCCTTTATCATGATAACACTAGCCTCAAATCCTTACCCTCACTCAGACCTATCACTAATCACAATTATAAACCTTTTGGGTTCTAAAAATTGATCAAAAATCCTAGAATAGCTATTACTGAAGCACCCCTGAAACATATTTGTATACAAAGGAGCATGATTGGGGTGACTTTTTCAAAGGATGACTTTTCACAATTATAATCCTGATGTTCTTCTGTTTCTCCAGTTTTCTACAAAAATTTCACAGAGCGTGATGGGGATGACTTTTTACAAAGGAGCAGTTGTAGAAGTTTCTTTACAGAAAAAAGAGTTCCATGTTGGATGGTACCTTGGAACTATCTTACGAGCAAGTGAAAACAATAATTTCTTGGTAGATTACCAATGCCCTGGATTTGGCAAAAAGCCTGTAAATCGAAAAGTAAATGTAGATTCTCTCCAAATCCGACCTTCACCCCCTTGTTTAGAGGATAAGGAGTTTTTGTTAATGGATGAATTGGAAGCATACTATGATTTTTGCTGGTGGAGTGGAGTGATTAATAGACATCTTGAAGATGGGAGGTATGTTGTCCTTGTTAAAAATACAAAAGAGGAGAAGGAATTCTATCACTCAGACTTAAGGCCTCGCATGGACTGGACTGATGGCAAGTGGATCATTGCTTCGCTGGTACAAGTTGTAACGACCGAGAAAATTGGATTATTTGTAAAATAATTTTATTTGATTAAATAATGAATAAAATTATTATATATGTTATTATTAATGAGTAAACAATATGAAGGTTGTTCTATAACCTAAAAGTGGCGTAATATCGTAGTATTCTGGCTACGTGATAGAATTAAGGTGTTTGAATTTTCAAGACGAAAATAAAAGCTTTCCGAGAAATTTTTCGAAAAACACTATTCATCCATTTCTGCTCGTGAATTATTTTTGAACTTCCGAAACGTAACGATAGAATGATAAGGAATGATGGATTATGTAATAATAATTCAATTATGACAACCACAATTTTTCGCTTGCGTACTAAGTTTGAGAATGTTAAGAAAAACAAAGATTTGATTAATTGATGATCGTATAATAAGAAAGTATTATACGAGGCAAAGAATACGAGTATGATACGAAGTATTGTACTAGTATATACGAAAGATGACATAACGGATATGATAAATGATTATACGAACTAGTATACACAAAGAATACGAAGATTATACGTTAGAAGTTTTAATCCAATTGTAATGGACTAATATGATTTGTGTAGGAAATTGGGTTGTGTATTTGGCAAGTCCAAATGGAATTATGTTAAGGCCCAAAAGATAAGAAATGATAGCTCAAAGTTAGGCCCAAAGTAATTAAACTCAAGCCCAAACCAAGAACCGGACCCGTGGATCGAACCGATGGGTAACCAAGTGAGAAAAATCTATGGGGCAACCCATGTTGGCCCCCCATGATGAGTCATGGCTGGCCACCTTGATGGCCAAGCAAGAGATAGGATTTTAGTTGAGGTGGAATAGTAAGGAGGTGGGTGATTATGACCCTTATATCCTCACTTTGAAAATCTATAAATAAGAAGCTTGGATTGTCATTTGTTGCTTGTTTCATTTCCACCAACAACTTAGCAATTATATTGAGAGAAAAGTAAGAGCTAGACTTTGTTAATTCAAGAAGAATCAAGTTAAGAACACAAAGGTAAGGAATCCTAGACTATTAATCTTCATCTCTTCATTGTTAGTTTGATAGAGAAGTGATTATTGGTGGAACATGTATCATAAGGAGGAACAAGGATGGCTATTAGATGACTTAAACCTTAATAAACCATGATTGTAAGTGGAATCATAATCTTAGAATTATGAACTAATGAAGTACATATGAAGAATTGTCATTTTGTTGTTGATGGACTGTGACAACCGTAATTCTGTAATTTAATTTTAATATTTATTGGATTGAATAAATATGTTTCGATGAATTAATTATTAGATTAAATAATTAATTGATGAAGTTGTGATAAATTAATTTAATTATATGTGTTACATTTATTAAATTAATGTGGAGAATTTTTATTATTCGAAGTATGTGATTATGTGAGCTTATTGAATTAAAAGAAATATATTTAATAAGCCTATGTTATTTCAATTAATTAAATTATTAATTAGAGATTTAATAATTTAATATTATTATTAAATGAGATATTTAATTATGTGACTATGTGAATTAATGAGAATTTACTATATTAAATAAGATATTAGATTTATTTTATAATGGGTGTGACATTATTTAAAACTATATTATAAGGCTTTATTAAATTAAATGGTTTTAAAACCCATTCTTGTTAAGCCAAAAGTGGCTTTAGTGGGAGTTGAGGGCAGTTACCCATGACTGGGTAACTAGCCACAAAGCGTCAGTCGCTTTTATTTATTGAATACGTCTTCCTTCTTCATTAATTTCCTAAGTCTGACATTAAGCAAAGAGAGAAAAGAGAAAGAGAGTTGAGAAATTGTTGAGTAAAGTGTGAGTTGAGTGATTGAAGAGTTTGAGAAGGGTTTCAATTCATCTCCTACTATTTCACTATACGCTTGGGTAATTTTCTTCAACCCAATTTATAATTTACGTCTTTTAAGTTTCATGAATATGGCTTAAGTTTTCTGTGATTCTCTGTAATTGGAAAATTATGGTGTTATGTGAATATATGTAATAATTCGTGTTGTAAGACATGTTATATATATATATATTGTGCTTCCATATCATTGGTTTCATAAGATTATAACGTATGATTTTGGCTTGTTATTCCAAAAATTTACAGAATACGTGATATGGCCATATGGCCCTTACGCACAAATTTAATGCGTTGATCATATATTATCCCTAAATTAAATATTTTAATTGAGATATTTATGGAATAAAATAAATATTCGATGAAAATTATTATTAAAATATTTATAAAATAAATTAAATATTTTTATTGAGATATTTATGGAATAAAATAAATATTCGATGAAAATTATTATTAAAATATTTTAATTGAGATATTTATTGAATAAAATAAATGTTCGATGGAAATTATTATGAAATAATTTATTCGAGTGTAATAATAGTAAGAGAATGAAAATATTCTAATTTAATTAAGTAATTAAATTTGAAGGGTAATGATTTGTTAAATAAAGTGGAGTTTATATTAAATAATTAAGTGAAAATGTAACTAATGAATGTCGTGAATACATATGGTATGTGTGTAGGATTTGTGGTGAACGGAAGTAGTAATCGTTTAGCCTACGCACGAGACAAGTTTTTTAACCCTACTTGTCATTATTGTTCAAGTTTGTTATTTACCTCGAGTAAATTATCATTACTATTATTCAAGTTCGAATGTTATATTAAAGATTTATTATCTTTTCAAAGCATGATTCAGTTATACAATAATTGTTCTATTGTATACTTCTTGAGATTATTATTTGAATTGAATATCATTATTGTTGAACCTTATTAGACTAGTGAACTTTATTGATTCAACTAGTCCTTAGTTGATGAACGTTCTAAATTTCAGAACCCTTATTGAATTATCCAAACCAAACTTTCTTTGGTGCGGATTCGAATGTCAAACTGAGATGAACAACCCTGTAAAGGGATTTACTTATGCGTTAGCGTTAAGATATTGTGCACAGTATGGTACTAAGGGCTGATCCCCCTAAGTACGAGAAGAAAGGTCCATAGTCTTATGACTGTTAAAGGTTTCAAGTATAACCATTGTTAACCTAGGACATAGTTCAAGGTCTTATGACCCTCAGAATTCTTTTGATTCTTGTTATTCATTCTTGATTCAAAAGTTAAATTTTTATTCAGATGTCTTTAATTCACTCGCATGTTATTATACTATTATTTCATTGTTATACTTGTGGGCAATAGTGCTCACTCTTGCTTTATAATAACATTGCAGTTAAGAACGAAAGAACTGACGAACCTTCCACTAGTAAAGGCAAGGGCAAAGTTAGCAAGTGTTGAAGACTTGTTATTTTATTTGATGATGTATTTATGTTAGACTTGAGTTAATGATGTTGTTTAAGACTTATTGTTTATATTTCTGCACAGATGTTTAAGGTTAGTTCAACTTGGGATTATGTTTATGATTCAGATGTTGTAATCCTATAAGGGGAAGATTTTTATTTCTATCTATTGCATGGTTTGCATTTATTATGGGTAGATAGATAAATGATATTTGTACAGTGAACACCAAATCCTGTGGATTTGAAGTACCGGATTTGGGGGTGTCACAGGTTGGTATCAAAGCTGTAGGTTATGAACCTTAGGTGGGGGAACAACCTTATGTAGTAGCCTTATAGAAAGAAGATAGTGATGGAAAACTCTTATCGAGTTATAAGAAATGAATTTATGTAATTCATTAAAGATAATAATAGACGTTATGTGTTTATGTGTTAAAGTATGCGTTAGATGATACGACTAAGTAACTAAAACTTAAAATTTTGTTTTCAGGATGTCGAATGTTGGAGAAGCTAGTCAAGCTGGAGAGGAAGAACCCCGAGTACTTATAGTACCTACTGAGGAGGAACCCCGTGTACCTATAGTACCGACATAGGAGGAGCCCCGAGACATTCATGTCGTTAGGAAGCAGCTGGTACAGGGGGAGTCATCTCCATTGATCACCGTTGTTGGTCAGGAGAATGAGCCCGAGACTGATCCTGAGGAGGATCCTGAGGAGGAATTTGTTGAGGAAGAGGAAGAAGAGGAGTTACCACGGTACACCGTTGATGCTGAGATGTATGACACATTATACGACTGTAACGTGGAGTTACGAGACAAGGTCCAGGATTTGACTGAGCGAGCGGTTATTCAGCATATTACTCTTGAGGAGAAGGAGAGGGAGATTTCGACTCTTCACTCTCGACTGGCAAATATAGAATGGGATTTGGTCCATGAGAAGGGTCAAACTGAAGATAAGACAGAGGAGATAGAGAAACTGAAGAAGGAACTGGAGGAAACCTCCGAAAGGCTGAACATAGCAGAGGAAGGCTGGGTAAGAGAATCGCGTCGAGCTGATCGTGCAGAGGATGATAGTCGTGCAAAGAAAGCGAAGATTGGGGAAACGTCCTCTACACTTAACAAGGCAATGAATGAAACCCAAGATCGAGTTTTGAGGTACCCAATCCAGTTCGAAGGACTACCATTGTACATGATGGATCGCAGGACGATGTATCGCATCTTAGAAGAGGAGCGTAGCAAGGCTATTCAGCACCTTAACCGGCAGTGATATGATTTGCTTAATTATGTAAAGAACTTAATTAGTTTTTAGATGTAAATTTTGATGTGTTTATGAACGAAAGAATATTTGAATGTTTTAATCCTGTGGATTCTTTATTCCAGGATAGTTAATGTAAATAGCAGTTATGCTATCGTTTAATGTTAAAACTTTTGATTTGAATGAAAATATATCAAGTTGTTTGAGATGATGTGTTAAATGAATATGTTAAATTGTTAAGTAATGCCTTAACTATTTAGAGAAATAAATAAAGTTCTAATAAGCGTTTATTTAACAGAAAAATGCCGCCAAGGAGAAGACAACAACGTCACCTGGCTCAGGAAGAGTCGACCAATAATAACAATAATGCCAACGCTAATCCCGTTCAGCAGTTGGTGAACTTACTGACTGGAGCCATGAATAACCAACCTCAAGTCCCACCAAACACAACGTTTAAGGACTTCAAGGCGGTGGGACCGCCAGAGTTCAAAGGTTCCATGAACCCAATTGAGGCTCAAACGTGGGTTATGGAGGTGGAGAAGGTGTTTGACGTCGCCAGAGTAAGGGAAGACCAGACGACCGCATATGCAACATTCATGCTGAAGTCTGAAGCCAGCTATTGGTGGCAGGCAAACAAAGTACGGGGAGGAGAAGGTGTAATAACCTGAGAGAGTTTTAAGGAGATGTTTTTCGAGATGTATTTTCCGACTAGTTCGCAAAACCAAATGGAAGTTCAGTTTTTGGAGTTGAAACAAGGGAATATGTTCGTAGCAGATTATGCGGCAAGGTTCAACGAATTGGCTATGTTCGCCACGTATCAAGTGCATTCTGACGAGAGAAAGGCAAGACGTTTCGAGCAGGGACTGAAGCCCTGGTTGTATAGCAAGGTGTCAATGTTCCAATTGAACACCTTTGCTGGAGTGTTAGAGAAGGCCATACTCGCTGAAGGTGGAAGCGATGCGGTATCTAAATATAATCAGGATCAGAAGAAGAAAAAGAGTGAAAATGAAGGAATTAACAAGACTGGTGGAAGTAGCACGGGAGGTAATAATAATCAGAAGAGAAAGTGGTCTGATAACTCGTCAGCTGGAAGTCAAAAAGGAGGGCAAAAGAAGAAGATTGAAGCGTGCTCAACCAGCGGAAAAGCTCATTTGGGAGTTTGCATGAAGGGAAAACGAGTATGCTACAATTGTGGTCAGGAAGGCCACATATCACCTAACTGTTCTAAACCAAAGAAGGGTGCCTGCTTCACTTGTGGCTCAAAGGATCATCTTGCAAGGGATTGTCCTAATAAGGGATCTGGAGGAACAGGATCAGGAGGGAATAGAGGAAACAACGGTGGAAGCACTCTGACTATCACAGGACCAACTGCAACAAACCGACCAACCGCCAGAACATTCAACATGACAGTTCAGGATGCAGTGCAGTCTCGCGATGTGGTGTCAGGTATCATTCCGATCAATAAAGTTAATGCTTATGTATTATTTGATTCGGGTGCTACTTGTTCATTTATATCCGATGACTTTGCTAAGAACTTAGAATTGCCTAAGGATGAGTTAGAATACCCCATGAACATAGAAATTGCGAATAGAGAAGTGATCCCTGTTAAATACGTACACAAGAACTGTAGGGTGGATATTAAGGGTAACATTATGAACGTAGATCTTATCCCTATTCGACTTGGAGAATTCTTATCTTGGGTATGGACTGGTTATCCAATTATGGGGCTGTAATTGATTGCCAAAAGAAGCGTATTAACCTTATGACTCCATCAAAAGTTGTGTTTTATGGTAGCAAGTCGCCTAGACAAGCGAGTTGTCTGACGATGATGCAGGCCAGGAAGTTGTTAAAACAAGGCTGTGTAGGATACTTAGCTTACATAGTCGACAGTCGAAAAGCGAATCTGAAGGTAGAAGAAATACCGATTGTGAGGGATTTCGTCGACGTATTTTCAGACGATTTACCAGGACTTCCACCAGATAGAGAGGTAGATTTCGTAATCGATTTGGCGTCTGGAACTGCTCCAATATCGAAGGCACCATACCGAATGGCACCAGTAGAGATGAAGGAATTAATGGTACAACTACAAGAATTGTTGGACAAGAAGTACATTCAACCGAGCGCATCGCCGTGGGGAGCGCCAATGTTGTTTGTGAAAAAGAAGGATGGATCGATGCGACTCTGCATTGATTACAGAGAACTGAATAAGGTCACAATAAAGAACAGATATCCATTACTGAGGATTGACGACCTGTTTGATCAATTGAAGGGAGCGAGATACTTTTCCAAGATAGACTTGAGAAGCGGTTATCATCAATTGAAGGTGAGGCCGGAGGATGTACCAAAGACTGCGTTCAGAACACGATACGGTCACTACGAATTTTTAGTAATGTTGTTTGGTCTTACGAATGCTCTTGCAGCATTTATGGGACTAATGAATGGTGTGTTCAAGCCGTTTTTGGACAAGTTCGTGTGTCGACCGGAAAGAACAAGTTCTGAGAAATAAAGTAATACCTTCTGTTAAGGTAATTTGGAGGAACCACAACACTGAAGAAGCACGTGGGAACTCGAAGAGAATATGATGAAGAATTATCGTCATTTATTTACTTAGATTGTTATATGCGATTCTGGGGACAGAATCTTTGTAAGGGGGGAGAATGTGACGGGCCAAATTTTTGAGTTGTGATTCTGGGGACAGAATCTTTTTAAGAGGGGAAAGATGTGACAACCGTAATTTTGTAATTTAATTTTAATATTTATTGGATTGAATAAATATGTTTCGATGAATTAATTATTAGATTAAATAATTAATTGATGAAGTTGTGATAAATTAATTTAATTATGTGTTACATTTATTAAATTAATGTGGAGAATTTTTATTATTTGAAGTATGTGATTATGTGAGCTTATTGAATTAAAAGAAATATATTTAATAAGCCTATGTTATTTCAATTAATTAAATTATTAATTAGAGATTTAATAATTTAATATTATTATTAAATGAGAAATTTAATTATGTGACTGTGAATTAATGAGAATGTACTATATTAAATAAGATATTAGATTTATTTTATAATGGGTGTGACATTATTTAAAACTATATTATAAGGCTTTATTAAATTAAATGGTTTTAAAACCCATTTTTGTTAAGCCAAACGTGGCCTTAGTGGGAGTTGAGGGCAGTTACCCATGACTGGATAACTGGCCACAAAGCGTCAGTCGCTTTTATTTATTGAATACGTCTTCCTTCATTAATTTCCTAAGTCTGACATTAAGCAGAGAGGGAAAAGAGAAAGAGAGTTGAGAAATTGTTGAGTAAAGTGTGAGTTGAGTGATTGAAGAGTTTGAGAAGGGTTTCAATTCATCTCCTACTATTTCACTACACGCTTGGGTAATTTTCTTCAACCCAATTTATAATTTACGTCTTTTAAGTTTCATGAATATGGCTTAAGTTTTCTGTGATTCTCTGTAATTGGGAAATTATGGTGTTATGTGAATATATGTAATAATTCGAGTTGTAAGGCATTTTATATATATATATATACATATATATATATTGTGCTTCCATATCATTGGTTTCATAAGATTATAACGTATGATTTTGGCTTGTTATTCCAAAAATTTACAGAGTACGTGATATGGCCATATGGCCCTTACGCACAAATTTAATGCGTTGATCTTATATTATCCCTAAATTTTACACTTATATATGATTATACATGCTAAAACGAACAAAATGAAACTTGAGTGGTTGGATTTGACCTTATAACGAATCCATAGTAGTAAATTCTATGTTTTTATTCAAAAACCTTCAAGAACATCAAGAACAGTATAACTTACATATTTTAATTCTGTAATTATGTGTTTTAATGGGTTTAAATTACTCTATAAATGTTGGGTAATGATTATGTATAAATTCTAGTATTTGGGTATGCTTAAACTGATATGTGGACAAGGAAATTGGAAGTTATGGCCATATTCATGTATAATTTTACGTGTGATTGATATTTGGCCTAATTTGGCCTTGTTTTGTTCGCGAACTGCAGAACTGCAGAACTGCAAAAAATGAGCCTGGGTAACCCCGCCTTCGGCGGGCGTTACCAAACTAAATTACCCGCACCGGCAGTCAAAAAATAAATAAATAATAATAATAATAAATATTTGATTAAAATTATTATTAAAATATTTATAAAATAAATTAAATATTTTAATTGAGATATTTATGGAATAAAATAAATATTCGATGAAAATTATTATTAAAATATTTATAAAATAAATTAAATATTTTAATTGAGATATTTATGGAATAAAATAAATATTCGATGAAAATTATTATTAAAATATTTTAATTGAGATATTTATTGAATAAAATAAATATTCGATGGAAATTATTATGAAATAATTTATTCGAGTGTAATAATAGTAAGAGAATGAAAATATTCTAATTTAATTAAGTAATTAAATTTGAAGGGTAATGATTTGTTAAATAAAGTGGAGTTTATATTAAATAATTAAGTGAAAATGTAACTAATGAATGTCGTGAATACATATGGTATGTGTGTAGGATTTGTGGTGAACGGAAGTAGTAATCGTTTAGCCTACGCACGAGACAAGTTTCCTAACCCTACTTGTCATTATTGTTCAAGTTTATTATTTACCTCGAGTAAATTATCATTACTATTATTCAAGTTCGAATGTTATATTAAAGATTTATTATCTTTTCAAAGCATGATTCAGTTATACAATAATTGTTTTATTGTATACTTCTTGAGATTATTATTTGAATTGAATATCATTATTGTTGAACCTTATTAGACTAGTGAACTTTATTGATTCAACTAGTCCTTAGTTGATGAACATTCTAAATTTCAGAACCCTTATTGAATTATCCAAACCAAACTTCCTTTGGTGCGGATTCGAATGTCAAACTGAGATAAACAACCCTGGAAAGGGATTTACTTGTGCGTTAGCGTTAAGATATTGTGCACAGTATGGTACTAACAGTATGGTACTAAGGGATGATCCCCCTAAGTACGAGAAGAAAGATCCATAGTCTTATGACTGTTAAAGGTTTCAAGTATAACCCTTGTTAACCTAGAACATAGTTCAAGGTCTTATGACCCTCAGAATTCTTTTGATTCTTGTTATTCATTCTTGATTCAAAAGTTAAACTTTTATTCAGATGTCTTTAATTCACTCGCATGTTATTATACTGTTATTTCATTGTTATACTTGTGGGCAATAGTGCTCACTTTTGCTTTATAATAACATTGCAGTTAAGAACGAAAGAACTGACGAACCTTCCACTAGTAAAGGCAAGGGCAAAGTTAGCAAGTGTTGAAGACTTGTTATTTTATTTGATGATGTATTTATGTTAGACTTGAGTTAATGATGTTGTTTAAGACTTATTGTTTATATTTCTGCACAGATGTTTAAGGTTAGTTCAACCTGGGATTATGTTTATGATTCAGATGTTGTAACCCTATAAGGAGAAGATTTTTATTTCTATCTATTGCATGGTTTGCATTTATTATGGGTAGATAGATAGATGATATTTGTACAGTGAACACTAAATCCCGTGGATTTGAAGTACCGGATTTGGGGGTGTCACATGGACAAGTTTAAAACCATCATGTATAGGAGGATTAGATGAATTATGTTTGGTTAGGATGATAGATGTATGGAATGAATCCATTTTGAACGGTGTAAAAATCTTAAGTAACGAAGTTATGTCAATATTTACGGGATTAGATGATAATCGTCAAAATCGTGAAATTCTCGGAATGAAAATCAAAAGTCACCGTTTAACTCGGAAACCTTGGTTTCCAATGGAGAATAGTATAACTTTGCATTTTAGAGTTGCGAACTCGAAAATGGTCGAATTCCGATTTAAAACGAAGAAACGAGCTTTGAAAGTTCACGAATGTTTAACGAACGCTCAATAAAGAACTTAATCATTGAATTCCGTGTTAACGGATTCGAAAATGTAAGATTTTCTAATAAAATTGTAGTACATGTGATATGAGAGTTAACGACTTTTGAACGAGTCAATTCCGACTTATAATGAGCAAGTTATGAGGCCGGAAAATATTGCAGTGAAAACAAACTGAGAAATTTCTTTGAGGCACAGGGCCGGCGCCGCAGCGCCGCGCAAAGCTCTAAAGCTGGCGCCGCAACGCTAGACCGAACCCTTGCACACTGCTAACTGGCGTCGCAGCGTGGCCCATAGTATAGGACTTGGCGCCGCAGCGCTAAGGCTGAGGATCCGATACTGTTAACTAGCGCCGCAACGTGAGCTTTATAAAGGAAGCTGGCGCCGCAGCGCCAACACCAGGAAAATGACAGTGAATAATGAAAAGGAATGTAAAGAATGTAGAAGTTGATTGAAGGTGAATTATAACCTTAATAAACTTAAAGTAAACTCATTAAGGATGATAAATAACCTTAAGAATTACAACTAAAGGTTGATGAAGGTTACGAGAATGTAAATACAATATAATACGATAAATCGTAACGAATGTTAATCAATCTAATGAATGATTAGATTGTGAAGAAGGGTAAGATAGATTAGTGACCATACATGATTGTTTATGACCTAATGTGGTATGTTATATGATTATGTATTGTAGAATCCTTAAAGACTCAAAAGGAAAGTGTATTAACTGTAGAAGACGCTGAAGGCAAGTGTTCTAAACCTTTGTCTATGTTCTCTTGGACAAGCTTTGTAATTCATGTACCTTACGCATGGATTGACGTATAGAGAAGTCAAAGCCAATTCCTTCGGCTAGACTTAATGTGTTTTGTAGATTTCCTTAGTGTATCAAAATATTATCAATGTTATCTTTTGCCAACTGTTTTGATATGGATTTCAAAGAAAGACAAAGTATGAATAAACAAATGTTTTGTCGTCAAACGATAGGCACGTGGGGTTGCCAAAACTTGAAGGTAGATACGTTTAATGAAGTAGTGTTGTACAACATAGAGTACTATAAGCTGATCACCTAGATGTGTTCGTAAGAAATGCCGGACTTACGGACTTAGTGCCGGGTTGTCCTTTTTAAAAAAAGAATGAAATGCTCAAGGTCTTGGACCAAAATTTATGTTTAACGTATGTCTTTAATTGTTAAACATTTTAAAGAAAAGAGAAGTGCTATTTTGAATTATCTATAGTACTTTATAACTATTGATTCAGTATAGAAGATATACGATTCATATGATTCAAACCTATTGATTAAATGAAATTGTTATACTTGCTGAGCTAGTTATGCTCACTCTTGCTTGAACCATATGAATGCAGTTAAGACCGAACGAACTAAAGGATCCAATAAGGATAAAGGGAAGGCTAAGGCAGACAAATAAGTTGCCTTTGTAATAGTATAGTATGAATGTTGTAATTGTTTGATATTATGACAAAGAACACATGTAATGGTTACAAAGAACCTAGGAAGGGAAATATTGTTTTGGAATATATAGAACATATTCACTCTTTTGAGGTATTTCAATTGAATGTATGTGTGAACTGTAGCACCGTGTAGCACCATCTGTCGGGTTGAAAGATACCCGGATTTGGGGGCGTCACACAAGTCTCACATTTATTTTAATTTTCCTTGGTTGGTGGTTATGTTGATGCAGGTTTCTTACTATTTTATTACTGATCGTTACCTTATGTATTTTTTGCTCACCATCCCCATTTCCCCTTCAGTTCAACCTGCAGTTAACAAGTGTGCATGATTGTTCTGTTGCAGTTTTAAAATATAGATTTTTTACTATTTTGTATTATATGTTGGCAGTATTTTTGCCACTAGCAAAGCATCAAATCACACTTTCTTACCCATATTTTCCATGAATTTGAATTAAGACGCTCTAGAATTTAAGATTCATTCAAAAGATTCTTTGGTTTGAGAACCCAGGAAGGGACGACCTGCTTATGGGGTAGCTTGCTTTCTTAATCTATTTCATAAATTTTTGAGTCAATATATAGGAATTACTATTTATCTGATGATTTCAAATATTTGTTTCATAAGAACTCAGGAATACCAAGAGTTATAATTGGTAAATAATGTGAAAGAACACTTCAATATGTAATAATTGAGTTGTTAATTTGAATTTCATAATCTCTGAAGTTCATTGACTGGATATGATATTTGGGATGATATTTGACGAAGTTAGCTATGTAAGGTAGACAAATATTATACAGATAGATTGAAGCTTCTGTGATTTCCCTTGCAAATTTTAGGCGATGGATATTCTCTCAATACTAGTTCAATCAGTGAATATTAAGGTATTGCATTTACAAGTGTATATGATGTCTGGTGGAACTGGTTCTGTTTGTCTCAGTTATTTATTGGTTTTATCAGTCTCATTTAATCGTTGAACAATGATTGACCTCTTATTTTCTTAAATTTGTGAAGTTATTGAATTTTACGATCCTGCTTTTTTACCATCCATTTTTTTTCCATCATAGGCTATTGTTAAATTTGAAAATATTGATTTACAAATCATGCAGGAGACTAAACAAGTTGCTACGCTATGGGATAAGTCAATAAAATGGAGCAGACAGAAGAGAAGGGCAAGAAAACCACAAGCTGGAAGATATTCAGCTAAAGGTATGCATTTATTTAATAAATAAATTTCCACTTAAACTCGTTATTTAATACAAAATTGGATAATGGTACAGGCAAGAAGGGTATTGCTATGGAAGACAATGTCGAAGAAATTGTTGAGAAAGAATGTATTGCAGAAGAATTTGAAATGTCTATCAAAGAAGTGAAGGGTGCACCTGCTGAAAATCCTTGTGAGACCCCTGGCAAGGCACCTTTGAAGTTCATGAAAGATCAGGAACAACAGATAGCAGATCCAGAAATACAGGTCACTGATGTAAGTACTATGAGTTAGACACTTGCACGGATAAGATCGTAGACTATGCTTTAAGAAAATACAAATGGAAGCAGTATAGCCAAAAGAAACTCCATTAGTTGAATTTTTTTAGCTGATGCCTTAAAAGTTTTCTTAAGGCTGTTGTGATCCAACTCCACACTAGGGCCAAAGTTTACATATTCCCAGAAAACAGAGAAAGAAGCTGGTTCATTGCTTTGGTAAATCTAACTTTCCTTTGCCAATAGTTATTTCCCCTTGACAAAAGAATATAAAGAAAAAAAAGGAAAGAGGCTTCTGAGTTCTTACATTGAAATAAAATGTAAAGAAAATATTGCTTAGAAAATATGCACTAATATAAATAATATGAGACAGAATGGTAACAACTTACCACACTTATATAAAAAAATGAAACTTACGTATTTATAAATTAAAGAAAATATAAGAGCTGCATGCCTTTCAGCTTCTTCTCTTCATTTCCATAATCGCCTAGTATTGCTGATCCACTGGTAAAGTGGTGATAGATTCTTGATGGAGAATACTCTTAGCTATGGGGCTAAATAGGGAGTACTCGGAATTGAAAATCTACTTGCACTCGGTCTCTCTACACACCTGTGCCCCTCATTTTGTTGTAGAAGGGATGGGAATGAAAAGGTCTTGGAAAAATAACTTTCACTTTCCATCCCTTACCTGCCTCAAAATTAAAGCTCGCATACATGCCCTAATGTTTGAAAAAGAGAAGCTCACTGGGCGAATTGATCAGAGTAGAGAAGTAACTCCCTTCTTGCTTTAGTGTTCAATAAGACTCGCGCACCCTTTTGCCAACTAGAGGCAAAAAAGTAAGAAGTCAAAAGGATACAAGAAAGAAATGGTTTCAAGAATTTTAAGAGAGGATTACTTTTTGCACAATTATTTCTGATAACATATAATTCTAATATGGTTTTGAGTTTGTTTAGCATTACAGGAAATTTCAGCATTAAGCATTTGTTATCAATAATTTGATTAATTTCTTATAAAGATTTTTCCTTTTACTTTTTCCACTGCAGCTTGAAAGCATTAGTTCACCTTATATTTTCTCTGTTTGTAAACCTCAAAGAACCATAAATTATGAAGTAAGTTTAACGATCTTCCCCTATAGCCTATAGGAGTATCTGTTTTTTTGCTGTTGCTGATGCTTGCTCTTTCTCTTCCAGGAGATTAATGGATCATCCTATACACAGAGCAATCAGAAGAAAAAGAGGGGAAGACCGCCAAAATCATTGCTTGAGAAACAGATAGGTTCAGTGTAGAATATAATAATTTGAATCTGCATTTCATAGATTTTCTTAAAATGAAATATAAATATAAGAATTTTTTGTAGGTGATGGAAGCATCACAGCTGAAGGTGTGTTGAGGGAAATGGTTGTAAAAGATTGTGTAATGAATAAGGTTGAATTAAATGCTGGGATGGAACATCTGAAGCTAATGACAACAAATGATAAGCCTAATGAAGATCAATTTCAGCTGTCTAGCAATGACTCGATGAAGTTTATTATAGCTGATACGAAGCTTTTGAGCGGTCTTCATAGGCATAATGACATAATTAGCATAAGAGACATTCCCCCAGCTGAGAATGATAACCAGGCAAATAAAAAGGTTGCAAGAAAAAGAGTTAAGCGACTTGAGAAAACTGTGTCAAATGGACAAGGACAAAGGAGCACAACTGTGGACAGTGAGTGTCAAATTCAAGGTATGTGTTGGAATTTGTTGGATCAAGTGTTATTTGTAAGGGAATATTCAGCTTGGTATTTGTTAGTAAAATGGAATGGACAAGGGCTATATATATATATATATATATATATATATATATATATATAAATTTATCTCAAGTAAGTCCAACTGCAGAAGTAAATTTAGCCTTAATTTGTCAAAGCTAGTACTTAGTACTATATTTTTGAGACAATTATGCCCTCCTTACAGTGCTTAGAGTTGATAGAACTCGTCTCCCAAGATACAATGACACCGTATGCTATAGCAACGTTACAAATAAAATACACAACGAACCAAAAAAAATGTTTTGAACTTCTTTCTCAAATAAACTATGAATAATAAAGACTAGAATACTAGAAATGCTTGATGCTATACTGAATTGAATGACTGAAAAGTTTGACCTTTGCCATGTATTTATAGGGTGAACTTGATGACCATTCAGATTGGTTATGCCCCTTTGAAAAGGTATGATATCGCATCCATTGTAAAAAACGACGTAGTTTTTGTTCTTTGCAGAATGGGCGCGTCCATTCAGACAAAAAGAGACGTAGTTTTGGATTTTCGCAGAATTGACGCATCCGCTCGGACAAAAAAAGATTTGGTTTTGGGCCTATCAAAACGAACGCTTTCGTTCGGGCAGATAGAGCTTCCCAAAGCGATGCAGTATTATCGCTTTCTTTCTGGCAGATAGCGTTTCCCAAAACGACACAATTTTGATAATAAATAACGTTACTTAAAACGACACAGTTTTAATAATAGAACTAAATAAAAAAATTTTATTTAAATAAATTTTGTCCAAAAAATGTATACAATGACTCTACCCTCGAAACACGAGCCCGACCGGAGGCACGCGTGGGTTCAAACCAAGTCTTGGCTAGGTACTTTCTCTTCCACAAAAGTGGGGTGTCCTTTGGGGCTCAAACCTATGAACAACTTTATTGTATATAAACCCATTACTATTTTAGTTCTTAATCGATGTGGTACTTAGCTTCCCAGAAGTGTTTATTATCATTTCCAAGGGTAATATTTGAGAGTTAATTTCTTATTCATTATCCTATGGGTTTGAGCTTTCAAATACTTAATTTTAATTTACTCATGGAGTAAAATACATTGGTATGTGGATTCATTTCAAGTGATTAATGAAACCTACTTTAAATTAGGCTCAAATTCTAATAATTTCCCACATGAATGAAATTGACTGTCAGCCTTGTGCAAATGTTATGTAGACTTTGAGAGAGATATAATTGGAAATCATCTGTATAGAGAGGTGACTTTTGGCTTTGAACCATCCCTTGTAACTAGTTGTCTAGTGAGCGTGATGTCTTAAACTGTCCAACCGTTTGTGTAAACTGAGACTATAGAAATTCACACAGAATTTTTTCAAACATTATTTGGTTCTCATGATTTTATTCATTTCGGCCTTGAATAATCCCAGATTTATGAGTACTTTAGAAAAGTATAGTCTTATCCTTCTCATAGAATTGACTCAGTTCACACTTACATAGGTGATTCTTAATAAGAGTATCCTGAAATACCTCACTTGTTTATCAAGATTTAAGAATAATTAAAAACATTGTTTATCCTAAAACTGCTGTAGGTATCACTATCTCGTATCATAGGAATGAGTAGAAAAAATTAATTTCTTCATAGTGATTTGGTTGAATCGTTCATAATTTTGTTGTCTTTTTGAACCTAGATCTTGGGATCTTCAGTCAAATAGGTTGAGTTTCCGTCAAGACGATCCTTATTTATAGGATTTAAATCCATTCCCCTAGATGTTATTTTCCCTTGCTTTCTAGTCAAACTTTTAGTTAACGGATCCACTTATTCTCTTTTGATTTTATGCACTCAGTAGACATAATCAGTGTTCTAAAAGTCGCTAGTCGGTCCCAGGTCGGTTGGCTACCGACTAGAGACTAGAGGATTAGTCGGGGATTAATCGGCTAGTCGGATTTTCAATTATTTTAAAAAAATATATATTATCCTTTCTCCTTCATAAGTTATGAGCAAGTAGAATAACATAAGTAACACAAATCATCAAATAAAAACATTGAAACTAAGTAAAACCAAATAGTTTGACACTCTAAGTTCAAAACCAATTAACCAAATGAAACTAAGTAGCACAAAATCAATAGTCAATCACTCCTCTTCTGCATATCACTCCAAGACTTGCTCTCCATCGGACTCAAACTCATAATCCTCATCTTTCTCATCTTCCTCTTCGTTGTTATCATCTTTCGACATAAACTCGTCTTCATCTAGTTCTCGCACATTTATACCACTTCTTCTAGGTAGAAGGACCTCATCCGCTCCCATTTTTTTTTGATTTTTCCCGACTTTTTTCGATTTTTCCCGACTTGTTCCGATTTTTTGATTTACTCCGACTAGGCGACTTACCCGACTGGGCGACTTTTCCGACTAGTCGTCGACTAGAGCCCGACTAAGTCGGCCAGCGACTAAATCAAAGGACTAGGCCCTAGTCGAATCGTTGAGGCTCCGATCCCGACTTAGTCGTCGACTAGTCGATCGACTAGTCGATCGACTAGGTCGACTTTTAGAACACTGGACATAATGCCATTAGAGAGCAATTGTTTTATGGTATTGTGTCTACAACGAATATGTTTAGACTTACCATTATACATGCGACTCTGTGCCCTTCCAATTGATGATTGCCTATCACTATGGATACAAACAACTGACACAGGTTTATGCCACATAGGAATATCTTCTAAAAAGTGACGAAATCATTCAGCTTCTTCTCCAGTCTTATCTAATGCAATAAACTCAGATTCCATCGTTGATCGAACAATGCATGTTTGTTTAGAAGATTTCCATGATACTGCTCCTCCACCTAGTGTAAACACAAAATCACTTGTGGATTTATAGTTTTTTGTATCCGGTATCCAGTTCGCATCACGGTATCCTTCAAATACTGCTGAATATCTTGAGGAATGCAATTCAAGTTTTGAGTGTATTTTAAATACCTTAAAACTCTTACAATCGCTTTGCAATGATATCCTCCTGGTATACTTGTAAATGTACTCAATTTATTGACAACATATGTTATGTCAGGACGTGTGCAATTCATTAAGTACACAAGGCTTCCAATTATTTGTGCATACTTAGGTTGTGATATGCTCTCATTTATTTTTAGACAAGTGTAAATTTATATTTACCGGTGTTCCCATAGGATTGCAATCGTATTGATTGAATTTCCTGAATATTTTCTCCATATAGTGTGATTGTGATAATACTAACCCATCCGATGTTTTAGAAATTTTAATTTCTAATATTATATCGGCAACACCCATGTCTTTCATGTCAAACATATTATTTAACATTCTCTTGGTAGTTTTAATGATTTCATTATTACTACCCATAATGAGCATATTATCTACATAAAGACAAACCTTTTCTCAGTGTCCTTGACATACACACATTTGTCACTCATTTATCTTGAAATCATTTGACATTGCACTGTCAATTTTTTTATGCCATTGTTTAGATGTTTGTTTTAATTCATAAAGATACTTCACAAGCCGACAAACTTTCTTTTCTTGTCCTAGAACAATAAACCCTTCTGGTTCCATGCAGATTTCTTCTTTTAAAACTCCATTCAAGAAAGCTGATTTCACATCCATTTGATGTATCTCTAAATTACATATTTCTTCAATGATTATTAACATTCTAATTGTGGATATTCTTGTCACAAGAGAATAATTATCAAAAGAATCTGAACCCTCCATCTGATTTTATATTCTTCTTGAATATCCACTTATATCCAAGAGGTTTAGAGTTAGGTGGGAGATCTACTAATTTCCACGTATGATTATGCAATATGGATTATACTTCACTATTTATACTCTCTTTCCGATATGGAGTTTCTGGACTTTGACACCGCTTCTCTATAAGTTTGAAGCTCATTTTCTAACAAATAAGTTACAAAATTCGGACCATAAGATTTTGATATTCTAACATGTTTACTACGTCTGGGTTCATCAATATCTTCTAATCCATGATCATAGTCATTAACAGTGTCATAAGTTCTTTTGTTTGAACTTGTTTCTTGTTCATTAGAACTTGACTCTTGTTCATTTTTATTAGGAAATATTGTTTCAAGAATTCAGATCTGTTGACTTAATAATAATATTTTCATGTATTTCCTCTATTTTTGATTTATTAACCAAAAATCTATATGCATTGCTATTATTAGCATAACCAATGAATATACAATCTATTATTCTCGGTCTTATTTTCGCCTTTTTGGGTGGAGGAACCATTACTTTTGGTAAGCACCCCCACACTTTTAAGCGTTTATAAGACGATTTACGTCCTTTTCATAATTCATAGGGTGATACATTACTTTTTTTGAGCTATTTGGTTGAGAATATAATTTCCTGAAAGAATTGCTTTCCCCCACAAATTCCGAGGTAGCCCAAAACTTAATAGCAATACATTCATCAAATTTTTTCAAAGTTCTGTGGTGAATAAGGTGTTGTTTTGTGTATTATACCATGTTGTGAACAATTTTCAGCAAAAGAAAATTCATATTCTCCACCTCTATCACTTCTAATTATCTTGATCTTTTTATCAAACCTCATTTTTGTAATGTATAAACATTTTCAAAGCCTCATCTTTACTTAATAAGTAAATATAACAATATTTTGTGCAATCATTAAAGTATGAAAGTATTTTTTTACCTCTTGTTTGTATATACTTTAAATCACAAATATCATTATGTACTAATTCAAGAGGTTCTGTACTTATTTCAATTGATTTAAAAGAAGATTTTCGAAGTTTTACCTCAACGCAAACTTCACATTTATGATTGGAGTTAATCTCACATTTTGGAAAACATTCCATATTAATTAATCTACGTATAGTATTAATAATAAACATGTCCTAATCTATCATGCCATAAATTAGATGACTCAATCATATAAGCAAAAGATGTATTTTTATTAAAATTAGAAGGTACAATTGTCATTATATTCATTTTAAAGAGCCCATTGCTCGTATATCCCTTCCCCACATACATCACATTTTCAGATGGGACAAACTTGTCCGATACAAAGACCAATTTAAATCCCTTTTGACTAAGAAGAGATCTTGACACTAAATTCTTCCTAATATCAGGCACATCGAACACGTTGTGGGTGAGATCCTTGCCATATGTCATCTTCAGAACCACTTTTTTTGTCCAGCAATCTTGGATGTAGAAGAATTTTCAATGTATAATTGTTCTCCCTTTTCAATTTCTTGACGTGTAAAACATCTTTCTGTCAGAACACACATGGCGAGTTGCGCTAGTATCTACCCACCAATACATGAGATTTTCAATCATGTTTACTTCAGAAACAACCGCTGATAGGTTCATTTCAGAAATATCCTTAAGAAGCCCATTCACTTTCGTTACATTGGTTTGTGCAGATTTCTAGTTTTGGTCTTTGTGTTTACGACAATCCTTTGCTCTATTTGTCCAGGTTTGTCACAAATGTAGCACTTGCCTTGGAACTTTTTATTCATTCCCTGTTGAGGCCCATTGCCGGAGTGCTTTCTCTTTTTAGACTTTTGACCATGTTCCACCATGTTGGCTTTATACTCCGCAAAGTATTTCCTGCTTTTTTTCCAGAAGCACGGTTATCCTCTTCTATCCTTAATCTCACGATTAAGTCTTTAAGTTTCATTTCTTTGCGTTTATGCTTGAGATAATTCTTAAACTCTTTCTTCATTGGTGGTAGTTTTTCAATAATAGTAGCAACTTGGAAAGATTTACTTAAGGACATACCTTCTGCATTTATTCCATGCAGGATTACTTGAAGTTCTTGGACTTGAATGATGACAGCCTTGGAATCCACCATCTTATAGTCCAAAAACTTGCCAACTACAAACTTATTCGTGCCAACATCTTACATTTTATATTTCTTATCAAAGGAATCCCATAGTTCTCTTGCTGTTTTGAGAGAACTATACACATTGTATAATGTGTTGTCCAATCCATTAAGGATGTAATTTCGGCAGTAGGTTTCCATACATCTATTGCAGCTACAACTTACCTGTCTGTTTCATCTTCTTTGAGCACGGAGGGATCTTCGTGAAGAAATCTTGCCAAGTTGAGAATAGTAAGATAAAACATCTTTTGTTGCCCCCTTTTGAATTCTGTACCATTGAACTTTTCTGGTTTTTCTCCATGGTTCACATTTTTCTCCATGGTTCACAGGTACATTCGATAGCCATATTTCTTGCAAATATATATATATATATATATATATATATATTATAGATAATAATTGTCTTAAGATTGTTAGTAAAATTGAATGGACAAAGGCTATATATATAAACTTATTGTCAAGGCTAATACGTGGTACTATGTTTTTAAGACAATTATGTCCTCCTTACGGTGTTTAGAGTTGATAGCACTTGTCTTCCAAGATACAATGACAACGTATGCTATAGCAGCACTACAAATAACATACACAATAAACCAAAGAAAATGCTTTGAACTTCTCTCTCAAATAAGCTATGAATAATGAAAGACTAGAAGAATAGAAAATCTTGATGTTATGACCCTTCAGATTGTTTATATGCCAATTTGAAAAGGTATGGTATGACATCTATTGGCAAAAATGACATAGTTTTGGGTCTTCGCAGAATGGGCGCGTCTATTCATATAGGCGTGCATCGGTAAATTACCGAACTGAACCGACCTGTACCGAACCGTATCGAATATCGAAAGTTGCCAAGGTTACGTACCGGTACCGGTTAGACTGGTGTCCCGAATCAGTTAACCGGTTCGGTACCCGTTTATACCTATTTTGTACCCGTTATATGTAAGCAATAAAACAACTAAGAAGTATCACTGTAAGCCTGTTAACCCATTCAATCAAAAAGATTTCCAAACAATATATTAAAAGCAACAACCAACAATACAGGTCGACAATAAATAGGATCAATATAAAGTTTACTTAAACATCAATACAACAAGATGAATACATCAATACAGTAGGACATAACATCAAAACAAAACAATACTTCTCCAAATTATGAATACAGTATCTCAAGAATCAATAAACATCAATACATCAATATTGTAGTAATAATAAAACAGCCAACAACAGTGTTAACAACAAAACAACCATGAGCCACCATTCAGACGTCAAGGGAAGCGTGATCCATCATTTCTGCAAAGCAAAAATAGATTTTAAACCACAACTTCAAATTTAATTCTTCCAAACTATAGGTAAAAAGTCCTACATTTCCTAAGTAAATGTAAATTGTCTTAAACATGAACACGGAAAAAGTAAGGAAATGTGAATAATAAAATGCAATCAGTCCACAATAAAGATTCAACTGTACACTTAAAATACACATATATTTAATATTTCCAATATAAATCAATCTAAACTTGGCAACAAACATTCATAAATGACATTCTTACCCGTGCCAACTGTCATCTCCAATAAATTCCGCTATCCATATTCAAAACTTTCGCAAATTCTAAGAAGATCAAAAGAAAATAAAATTAGTTAAAGAAAGTAATTAACATATAAACATTAGATGTAAACTCTATTAGAATTAAGGATTACCTTTCTCAATTGTTTCAATTGAATCTAAGTTCTCTACGAACATTAGTTGTTTGCTTGAATGAAGCCAATTTTGAGCACAAATAAGGGCTTGTACCATTCTATAGGAGTTAAAGAACTCCTAAATGGATCAAGTACACGACCACCAATGCTAAATGCCGACTCGGAAGCAACGGTTGACATAGGAATCACCCATTCTGTTGGGAATTAAGCCAACCTAAATCACACAATAAAATAAAAAGAAATAAAAACACAAGATTTAATGTGGAAAACCCTTAAAAGGGAAAAATCACATGCCAAACTCCGAATCTCCACTATATCAAAATAATGGGCTTACAATAATCATCCCAAGTTTTACGCCTTAACTTGAGGTTCCACAATACCGCGACACAACTTTTTGTACGGACTAAAAGCTGCAAAACTCTCCCACCCGCAATACAACTTATTTGCAGGGAATATAAAAGCTGCAAAAACCCTCTCCCTCACAAACACAAAACCGCTCACACCCTCTCTCGACTCATAGGATGTTACATGACTTTTGATTGTGCTTCACTTAGAATGGTTATGGCTAAATTGAGAGAAGTAGAGTTGATATAGAAGAGGAATTGCGGATGAACGTGTAGAGTTATGGTGGTTGTGGGTTAGTGGGATGAAGAGATGGGAAGAAGTAAAAGAGGTGGTGTAGTTTAATTTGAACGTTATGGAAGTTATGGGAGAGTGGAAGAGTTTGAGTTGGGCAAGAAGTTGGGAAGGATTGGTGTTATGTGGAGTTATATTGGAAAAGGAGACGACAAACACGCTTTTAAAATCTGACGTTACCGAACGTCGCGCCCCGCGCTGGGTGAAAGCTTAAGGTGGCACGGCCCGCGCTGGTTATGCAGTGTCTACGCCCAGGATGGCGTACCCTGCGCCATATAGTAGTGTACTCTGGCGCGCCCCGCGCTGGGTAAACAGAAAGTGTGTACATGTTGGCGCCCCCCGCGCTGATAGTGTAACATGGCGTGCCCCGCGCTATAGGGGCAGTTTTTGAGTGATGTCTTTTTTCCTCGATTCCCTGAAATTATACCACAATGAATTCATTACTATTATAATTATTGAAAAAAATAACTATCTAAACTATACTATGAACTAAAATTTACTGAATAAATGAAATAGAAAAGGTTTAGAGCTTGGGTTGCCTCCCAAGTAGCGTTAGTTTTAACGTCGTCAGCCCGACGGTGATCGGCAAGTGTAATTGCAATGGCTTCGTTGTCGATGTCGCCACCCTAGTAATGCTTTAACCTTAGCCCGCTGACTTTGAATGTTTCAAGCAGATTTCTACTGTATAGCTCAATAGCGCCACGTGGGAAAACAATCTTAATCGTAAATGGACCCGACCATCAGGATTTGAGCTTTTCGGGAAACAATCTCAATCGTGAATTGAACAATAATACCGATTGTCCCGGTTCAAACTTTCTCTGCAAAATTTTTTGGTCGTGCCACTTGACTTTTTCTTTGTACAGCTTTGAGTTCTCATACGCTTGCAGTCTAAATTCACCGAGTTCGTTCAATTGGAGTAACCTCTTCTCTCATGCAGCTGTTTGATCAAAATTGAGTTTCTGAATGGCCCAATATGTCTTATGCTATAATTCCACTGGGAGGTGACACGCTTTCCCGTCGACTAACTGATACGGAGACATCCCAATTGGCGTCTTGTATGCTGTCTTGTAAGCCCATAGTGCGTCATCCAACTTTAGAGACCAATCTTTTCTGCTCGGATTTATTACCTTCTCTAAAATTTTCTTTACCTCTGTTTGAAACCTCATTTTGACCACTCGTCTGGGGGTGATATGTTGTTGCAACCCTATGATTGACCCCGTACTTCGCCAAGAGAGCTGTAAATGACTTATTGCAGAAGTGACTTCCCTCGTCACTTATGATTGCTCTTGGCATGCCAAATCTCGTAAATATATTCTTCTGTAGAAACTTAAGAACTACCTTGGCATCGTTTGTAGGGAGTGCTACAGCTTCAACCCACTTGGACACGTAGTCCACAACTAGCTAGATGTACAGGTTGTTGAATGGAGGAAAAGGTCCCATGAAGTCCATCCCCATACATCAAAAACCTCTACTTCCATGATGGTATTGAGCGACATCTCATTCCTCTTTGAGATATTACCCACCCTTTGGCATCTGTCACAGTTTTTCACAAACTAGTGGGCATCCTTGAACATCGTAAGCCAATAGAATCCTGCTTGAAGTACCTTGGCCGCTGTCCGTTCACTACCATAATGTCCCATATGCAGATGAATGGCATTCGTGCAAGATATTCTTTACTTCGCTGTATGGCACACATCTACGAATCATTTTGTCTGCACACTGTTTGAATAAATAGGGCTCGTCCCACATGTACCACATGACGTCATGTAGGAACTTCTGTTGTCGTGTCAGATCATGGGGAAGGATTTTGCTCACCAAGTAATTGGCAAAATCCGCATACCATGGAAACTCGGAGTTTACTCCAAAAAGCTGCTCATCCGGAAACGATTTATTGATTACACATTTATCTGCCCCATCCTTATCCGGATTGTCCAGTCTTGAAAGATGATCCGCCACTTAATTTTCTGTCCCCCTTCCTATACTTTATTTTCAAGTCGAATTCCTGAAGGAGAAGAATCCATCTGATTAATCTAGGCTTAGCATCCTTCTTTGAGATCAAATAACGAATCGCCGAGTGATCCGTGTATACCACCACCTTTGTTCCAATCAAATATGCTCTGAATTTGTTAAATGCGTATATTACTACAAGTAACTCCTCGGTGGTTGTGTAGTTTAATTGGACATCTGTGAGGGTTTTACTTGCGTAGTATATAACATGGAATATCTTCTCTCGGCGTTGACCTAAAACAGCCCCTACCGCGTAGTTGCTAGCAATACACATTAACTCAAAAGGCCTCGTCCAATCCGGTGCTACGATCACTAGAGCTGTAGTCAACTTCTTTTTCAACTGTTCAAACGCTGCTTTGCACTCTTCATCAAAACTTAATATTGCATCTTTCTCTAAGAGATTGCATAATGGTTTTGCAATCTTAGAGAAGTCCTTTATAAACCTGCGGTAGAATCCGGCGTGTCCAAGAAAACTGCGGTTTCCTTTGACTGAATTCGGCGGTGTAAGATTCTCTATTGTGTCCAACTTTGCCTTATCAACCTCTTAGCCTTTCACAGAGACCTTGTGCCTCATAATTATTCTTTCTTCAACCATGACGTGGCACTTCTCCCAGTTAAGCACCAAGTTAGTTTCCACACATCACTTCAAAACCATGACCAGATTCTCTAGACACTTATCAAAAGTGTTTCCATAGACTGAGAAGTCGTCCATGAAAACTTCCACATTCTTCTCCACCATGTCTGAGAAAATAGCCATCATACATCTTTGGAAAGTCACCGGTGCGTTACATAACCCAAAGGACATCCTTCTAAATGCAAAGGTGTCCTATGGGCATGTAAAAATGGTCTTCTCTTGATCCTCGGGAGCTATGACTATTTCGTTGTACCCTGAATATCCATCCAGTAGACAGTAGTATTCATGCCCAGCTAACCGGTTTAACATCTGGTCAATGAAGAGTAAAGGAAAGTGATCCTTCCGGGTTGCCTTATTCAGCTTTCTGTAGTCCATGCAAACCCTCCATCCGGTCACTGTCTTCGTCGGAATCAGTTCATTGTCATCATTCTTAACCACTGTCATCCCACCCTTTTTCGGAACGCATTGAACTGGGCTGACCCATGCACTGTCTGAAATAGGGTAAATAATTTCAGCATCCAACCACTTCAAAATTTCTTACTTTACCACTTATTTCATGATCGGATTTAGTCGTCTCTGTTGTTCCAGTGTTGGCTTTGCATCATCTTCCATGAGAATCTTGTGCATGCAAAAGGAAGGGTTGATCCCCTTAATGTCGGCAATTGTCCATCCTATCGCAGACTTGTATTCTCTCAAAATCCTCAGCAATTTATTTTCCTGCAATTCATTAAGCGCAGATGCAATAATAACAGGTAAAGTATTTGAATCACTCAAATAAGCATACTTGAGGTGTTTAGGAAGCGGTTTAAGCTCAAGAGTGGGTGGCTCAAGTGAAGGTTTCATCCGAGCTGAAGCTTTTTCTTCCGTGTGTAGTGGCTCGAACGGAACCTTGAATCTACTAACTCGAGGCAAAAAAACCAGCATATGTAAGTAATCCACGAACTCTGGACCATCTAAGTCTTCATCCCCTAGTAGTGTATTTTCCAACGGATCTTTGACCAAATTTTTAACCAAGTCTTCATTGACTATTTTGTCGATCACCTCCAACCGGAAACACTCCTACTCAACTGTGGAAAAACCTTCTGTCCTTAAGCACATTGAATTTGATTTCCTGGTCTTGAACTTTCATGGTTAATTCTCCTTTTTGAACATCGATGAGAGTCCTACCCGTAGCCAAAAATGATCTCCCTAGGATGATTGGGATGTTTTTGTCCTCTTCATAATCCAGAATTATAAAATCTGCTGGAAAGATAAATTTATCCACCTTAACCAAAATGTCTTCCCCAATTCCTCTTGGATATGTCACCGATCTATCCGCTAACTGTAGAGAAATGTTTGTAGGCTTCGGAGTTGGCAAATCCAATTGAGCATAAACAGATAACGGCATAAGGTTCACACTTGCCCCCAAATCACACAAACACTTGTTGAAGGCCATATTACCGATCGTGCAAGGAATAGTGAAACTCTCCGGATCCTTTAGCTTCGGAGTTAACTTTCTTTGTAGAACTGCACTGCATCCTCCGTGACTCCGTCAACGCTACAGTTTCGTAATCTTCTAACTTCTTTTTCCTTGACAAAATCCCTTTCATGAATTTAGCATAACTTGACATTTGCTCTAGGGCTTCTGCGATGGGAATGTTGATATGTAGTTTTTTGAAAACTTCCAAAAACTTTGAGAATTTCTTGTCTAATTTTTGTTTTTGGACCCTCTGCTGAAATGGTGGTGGAGGGTACACAACTGGCTCAACATCAGACTTGCTCGTGTCCCCTTGCTTTTCCTCACCCTGTTTCTCTTCAACCACTTTGTCTTCACCTTCTTTGTCATCTTTCATCACTGACTTTTCTGCATTCTTCTCCTCAAGATGCATGCTTTCCACTCCTCAAAGTGATTGCTTGACATTGCTCGTGATTTTCCTTCAGATTCTTTTCTGTGTCACTAGGTAGAGTCTCTTGAGGCCTATTATTAAGTGCTAAGGCAAGCTGTCCCATCAGATTTTCTAAGTTTTTGATGGTCACTGCTTGTGATTTCATTGCCGCCTCATTTCCCGATATATACTTCAATAAAAGCTCTTCTAAATTTGTCTTTTTCTCTTGCTGTGGAGTTGCTTGTTGATGCTGATTTTGAAACCCCGGGGGATAAGAAGGTCATGGAGCCTGCTGATTTTGATTGTTACTCCATGAGAAGTTGGTATTGTTCCTATTCCCCGGATTGTAGGCATTTTGATACATAGTTTGCGGAATCCTATTGTAGCTCTGCCCACAAACTGTACCGCTGCTGGGTTAATGACACATTGTTCTGTAGGATATTCCCCCATACACAATTCGCAAACATACGCAACCTGCTGTGTTTGTGTATGTGTAAGAGCATCCATTTTATTCGACAACGCTGAAATTTGTGCTGTTAATGCCGTTACCCCATCTACCTCTAACACCCCAGCTACCTTAGGCTGTGTCATTCTCGTTGTGGACCACTGGTAGTTGTTAGCCGCCATTGTTTCTATTAGCTCATACGCCTCCTCATAACTCTTAGTCATGAATGCTTCACCTGAAACTGCATCTATGCTAGTCCTGAGATTACCACTCAATTCATTGTAGAACGTGTTCATCTGCAGCCATTTAGGTAATCCATGACGTGGGCATTTTTTGAATAGTTCCTTGTACCTTTCCCATGTCTCATACAATGATTCCCCATGCAGCTGCTCAAACATCGTAATCTCGTTTCTCATCTTAGCAGTATTGGCTGGTGGAAAAAACTTAGCCAGGAACTTCTGAGCAAGGTCGTCCCATGTAGTAATCGACCCTGGCGGTAGAGAGTGTAACTAACTTTTCGCCTTGTCCCACAGTGTGAACGGGAACAAGTGAAGTCTGACTGCATCATTTGATACCCCATTGTATTTGAAGGTGTCACATATTTTCAGAAAGCTAATCAAGTGCTCATTCGGATCGTCGTTGGCTAATCTCCCAAACTGCACCGAGTTCTGTATCATTTGTATGGTTCCAGGCTTGATCTCAAAATTGTTCGCAGCTATCGCCGGCCTGGTGATACTCGACTGAACCTCAGTCACCCTAGGAGTAGCATAATCCCTTAGCGCTTTCTGATCTTATGCAGTCATTATTTCTTCCTTGTCAAGATTCTCCTTAGTGTCCTTAATCTACTTGCTCAACCCTTGAAACCGTTTCTGGATATCGTCCTCGAAAGGAAGCAAGTCTGGCTTCTAAGACCGAGTTTGCATACACCAACTCCGAGGACCTAAAACAAGAAAGAACAAAACACAAAGAAAAATTTGTATAGGTAAAACTGAACTAATTAAACTGATATTGAAAAATATTAAAATAAATACAACTCTCCGGCAACGGTGCCAAAAACTTGTTGGTCGAATTCTAAATATGCTCAGCACGCAAGTGCACGTGGTCAACAAGTAATATAATGATAAGAAAAGAATCTTTCCCACAGAGAATAGTAAGAAATTAAACAACAATTCTGGTGATGCAGAATGTCCAAAATGCTTGAGATTTCTTCTAATGCCAACTCTTTGACGTCTTCACCTCATTAATTTGTAACAAGAGCAAAAACCCATCAAAAGTAACATGAAATACTCAAAAACTAGCAACATACCAACCTAAATAAGATTAAATCGTAGGTTAAAAACCTACTCATCATTAATGCCTAAAAACTGTTTGGTGAGAATACATTGAAACTGAACTACTGCTACAACATGAATTAGTTTGGAATAGCATGTTATTTATAGACAAACCGCCTAATCTTCATAGACCCTAACCAGCAGAGTATAAAACAAAATGGACATATTCCACTCTTTCATTCAATTGTTGCCAGCTTCTCTTCGTCTACCTCAAAAGCCTTCCTGGCTTGTTTCAGCTCCTCATTCAGAGCAACAATGTATTTACTTTGTTGGCCAGCATGACATCTAAATATGAGACTTTTAACAAAATAGGCTCGGACTTTTAACAGCTCTGTTTATCAAAATTTTTCTGAAGCAGACTCGAGTAATGCAAACAATTACTTTAGCTCTGTCAATCAAGAATTTGAGCTAGTCTACAAATACTTTACTAGATTCCTTCTCAAGTACAAAGCAAACCAAAGGAATGCAAACAATTAATTATAGAACTCTGTTGTGCAATAATTACTCTACCTTATTATAAAAACAAAGAAAGCTCACCAGGCCACCACCAAAATAAACAAACCCCCAGCAAAATACAAGCCCTAAACACCCATATGCGATATATAGACAAATCGACATAAATAGAGAGAAATTCATCGACTAAATCTTAAAATAAACTCAAAATTACCTAAGAAAAATTTTAGTTATGGAGTTGGAGACGGGCAACAACGACTGACGACTGACGACTGACGACTGACGACTGACGACTGACGACTGACGACTGACGACTGACGACTGACGACTGACGACTGACGACTGACGACTGACGACTGACGACTGACGACTGACGACTGAATCAGAAACGAGTTGGAGGTTGGCCGGTGGGAGAGGATGGATTGGAGAATTTGAGATGGAGAAAAAGGTTCGAGATGGAGACAAAGGTTCGAGGATATGGTCCGAGGACTGAGGATATGGTCTGAGGTTCGAGATGGAGAGAAAGGTTTCGGAATAAACTTAATAAAGTGACGATTGAAGTTGTGAAAGACTGAAAGTGAAATATTATTAAATAAACCGATGCAGACGTCTCGGTTCTGTATATACCAATTGAAACTAAACCCCTTATCGTACCCGGTCCCGAAAAGCCGGTATGTACCGGTCCTGAACCGGTTGCCCTCTGTCCCGAACAGACAAGTCTGAACTTGTTCGGTTTCCCTAAAAATTGAATATTCCAAATTTTTTGCACACCCCTATCAATTCAGACTAAAAACGACGTAATTTCGGGGCTTCGCAGAATGGACGCATCTGTTCGGACAAAAAACGACGTAATTTTGGGCCTATCAGAATGGGCGCTTCCGTTTGGGCAGATAAAGCTTTCCAAAGTGACGTAGTATTAGCACCTCTGTTTGGGCATATATTGTTTACCAAAACGACACAATTTTTATAATAAATAACGTTTTTCAAAACGACACAGTTTTGATAATAAAATTAAATAAAATAAAATTTATTTAAATAAATTTTGTCTAAAAAATATATACAATGACCAGACCCGCGAGCCCGGCTGGTCGGTCGGCGGTGGCGCACACGTGTGGGTTCAAACCAATCCTTGGTCAGGTCTTCTCCCTTCTACAAAAGTGGGGTGCCCCTTGGGGCCTAAATCCAAGAGCAACTTTATTGTATATAAATCCATTAATATTTTAGTTCTTAACAGATGTGGGACTTAGCTTCCTAGAAGTATCATTTCTTTTGGAGTTTATAATCATTTCTTTGGGAGTTAATTTCTCATTCATTATTCTATGGATTTGAGCTTCCAAATACTTAATTCTAATCTACTCATGGAGTAGAGCACATTGATATGTGGATTCATTTCAAATGATTAATGAAACCCACTTTAAATTAGGCTTAAATTCTAGTAGTATTTGCATTGGCATTACTGTTTTTGGTGGATGATTGGTTTCTGTGCTTTTAGCTTGATGTAAGTTGTCGAGGGGATGAAATCTGGCATTTTGTAATTACTCCTAGTATAATCAGTTTGGGTCCTAGCATTCATGGCAATCAAACTGACCATTAGCTTTTCATTTAACATTCGCTCCTTAAAGAATAATTTGTTCTTTCACGTATGGAATTGGTTTTGAAAGATGAAAATATGAGCGAGAATTTTGAACTGCCAGTTCCACGTGTGCGAGATCAGAATATTCTTTAAGGTGTCCAATTGAAGAAAGATTCCCCAGTTTCCCACTGTTGTTCCCTTGGAAAAAAAAGTCCGCCTACAAACTTGTCTCTGTTTTCTGTGATAAAAATATTTCTGCATATTGTAGATTGTCAACATGTATCGAGAGGAAAAACATCTGAAAGTAATGAAATGTTTTCTGAGAAAAATGACGAAATACTCGATGGAATTTTCGATGATATGAATGATGATGATCAACCTCTATTGATGTGGTTTAAAGGTACCAGTTCCTAACAATTATGCATGACCTATGTATGCATATTCTTGGATTTCAGATTTCTATCTGCTGTATTTTGTTATCAAAACTATTCTCTCTTCGACTTTGTTTTTTATATTTTATTTTCAGGAGCTTCACCTGTTGGGAATCTTGACCAAAGTGCCAAGGCAATGGATAACAAAAATGAAAATGAAATACTTTCTTTTGCAATTGCTACCAATGATAGCATGGACTCCTCTACACATCAAAAAACAGTTACAAATGATTCAGGTAAGCTTATTTTTTAAGCACTTTTGTTGTCATAATCAAGATCTCTTGTGCTATTTAGTTATTGTATTACTTTATTATTAGATTCAGAAGCCATGCTAGCTAGGAATCTCAACCAATACTCCGAGGCTAGTGTTAGAGAAGGTGAACTTGGAACACCTTGTGCTACAATTGTTCTCACTGATAGTGTGGACAACAATCAGAGCTTACCTTTCGTGAAATGCTCTCCAATTTGGAAAACTATTGAATCTATGGAAATATTTCACAAGACACCACAGAAGCCACACTTTTCTCCTTTGGTAAATTGTAAGGAGGATCTTCGTGAAGGATTAGCAATAGCTCATATGGTAACATTTTCCAATTTGATGGAAAGGACGTCAAAGCTGCGGTTCTCTGATCCCAGCAGCAGCATTGAAAGAAGTTTGGAAATTCTTGCTGACTTGGAATTACATGGATTTGATGTTGAGGCAGTTGGAGTTCGTTTAAATGACTTGCTGTTGAAGAAAGATAGGGAGCGTGAGCTTCAGTCAGAGTACAAAAACGTTGAGAATGAAATCACGAAGAGTAATCTCGAGAAAGCTAAATTTGAGAAAGAGATTGACAAAATCCAACTGAAGATTAGAGAGTTTGCAGAAAAACTTGCGGCAGTTACATCAATGAAGGAGATAAAGGAGCAGGAGATTTCTACATTAGGATCAAAATTGGTCACAATCCGCGAAAGTATAAAGAGCATCATTCAACTTGATTATGCATGTAGCTGTTAGTCCATGTTAATGGGTGTACATGTGGTGGCCTCTTTTGTCACTTTTTGACCACTTGATGTTTGCAGGGCAGATTAACAACTAATCTTGGACAAATCCGCACTTGGTGTAGTGATGGAAATGTAAATAAGTACTTAATCAGTCTATATATATTAGTGTCTAAAATATTAGCTATTTGGTATTTGTTTCCACTTTCAAATTGATGGAGTAAGGGCCCCTTGTTATTTGGACAAAAGTTGGGTATACTTTCATGGTGTATGTTTGGTTATGATAAGGGTGTTTGGAAGTTTAAATGAAAATTTTATTTTTGTAGTAACAAATTATTTTAAACACAATTTATAAATATAGTGTTAGATTCAGATGTAAATATTATTTTTTTGTGTTTGAATATCTAAACGTTATGTTACACATGTTATTAGCCGAATAAACCGGTTAATTTAGGCGTCTCTAGACTTGAATGTGTTCGGTTATACTTATTTTTCAAAGAGTTTTATTTGCAAATTTTATTAAAATATTAAGAATGTATTTTTGTTGCATGTTTATTCTTAAAAATATAAATTATTAGCCAAGTAGATGAGATAATGAAATTATAGGAAATGAATATTTTCATAAGAGAATTTAATAATTCTACAAAGTTCTCCACACATGAATAGTAAATGGGATTACGTTGATTCAATTAAGGCATTGTGAAAATATCAAAATTTTCTAAGAAATAATAATTCTTAAATTATATTAATTTGATGAAATTTTGTTATTTTATACTCACAAAGAACAAAGAGTTTTTTCTGAACAAATGTTTTTTTTAAAATTTTTTTATACTCTTTCCATCCCAAATTATTTGCATTTTTACTCTTGCACACTTGTTAAGAAATATAATTATTATGCTAATTTTAAGGGAATACTATTTTCACATGTGTTTTTGATATTTTCACATGGTTCCTTCTCACATGATGGGACCCATTGTATTCTTATGTGAGAGATAATCATGTAGAAATATCAAAAATACATGTAAAAATATCAGTATCCTAATTTTATTATTAAAAGTACAATTATATCCATACTTAAAATTACTCATCAAAAACCTAGCACCCACCTAATTGTGTTTTTGGAACAAATCTTTTGAAATTGTTGCGCAATAAATTATCCCCATATATGCACCGCTTTTTTTTATTGGTAGAAATAAGCTCAACATTTTTATGAAGTAAAAACCTTTTATCATATATACTTGGGGATTATACATTTATGAGGAGAAAAAAATAAGTGAAAAGGGTAAACTTGTAACATAACCACTGGCGGAACCAAGGGGGGGCCAGGGGGGCACCTGCCCCCGGTAGGTTGGTACTAAGGTTAAGGTTTGGAGAGAAAAAAAATAATATTTACATATATTTTATATCTTTTCTGTATTTTTTTATAGGTCCTGCAACTCAATATGAGTGAGAAACGTAAATTTGAATTGTCTAAATAATGACAAAATGTTAGCAAATAAAAAACATAAAGAGGCTATTTTGTTTTGTTCAATATAAAATTATTATGAACTTTTTAAAATCAAATTAAGATATTTTTAAACTTTAAATTAATATAATTTTTTTAATTTTAAAAATTATGAGGCACAATGCTCTCAATAGTCAAAATCTATTAAAAGTTGCATGAAAACACAATTTATTTCTTATTTGATGCATTAGAAACTCCAAAGTAGCCTTTAATTTAATTAATGGGTGATATAATAAGCATCTCAATTTTTAAATGCATTCTTCTCCGGAAAAACTCCAAATTAACCTTTAGTTAATATGTAATCAAGAAATCTTTGTGAAGAGATTCAATCAAATATGCTCATTTCTATATTCCTACAATTTTTACAAACACATTGAATTATTATATTTTTCCAACAATTGAAAACGAGCAAATTTTGAGACGTTTTTAAACTACACAGACTCGCATGATACAGTTACCTCCTCTTAGTCGTAAAACCGAAAGAAGCACTTCAAGCGTCAATAAATAAAAATTTTTTACTGATGTATTTTGCCCCCCCTATGAAAATCTTCTGGTTCCGCCACTGAACATAACAACCACCTTAATAGTCTAGAAAAGAGTAAAATACAATTATTTTGGAAGAACAAAAATTGTCTAAAACAACGGATAATTTGAGAGGGAGGGAATATTTTTTTTGTGTGGAATGGATGGTGTAATAACTATACAAGTATATAACCTTTTTTTAATTTTTATTTCTTAGTTTTTTTACTGGGATATGTTTTACTAGCTTAGTTATTCGTGTTACAGGATTTAGAAAATCCATTCCTTGGTGAGGTTTGGTTAAAGATTTTAGGCTTCAATATATGCAACAACTTCATTCATGTTACAGGATTTAGAAAAGGGGATTGAAATATTTTGTTGTCAGATCAATTAAGAAGATGTAGACAAAATTACCCCTAAATAGTTTTCTTCTCGAGTTCTTCTAGGGGAACATTTTTTTGTGACACTTCTAGTGACATTTTTTAAAAAAAAAATTTTGGGTTTTTTTTTGTAGTACCTCCCAAAAAATATGTAGTATTTATTCCAACTGAAATTTTTGTAAAAAACAATATTTTAGGTATAACTAGATACAAACCCCCGCGTTGCGGCGAGATTATTCAAATTTTTAATAATAAATATGTGTGTACAATTAATAAATTAAAATATAATAAGAAAATAGTATATTATTGTGCGATGATCAAATAGTATAATCGGATTAGAGATAAGTCAAAAAAGAAGAAGACCATAACACATTTAAAACGAATAAGTCTAAAAGAGTAAATTTGTACTAAATAAAGGCAACAATTAAAAAATAAATTTGTACACGGGACTCGGGAGTGTGGATTAGAACCAAAACTCTACAGGCCATACCAATAAAATACCTCATGTCCTCATCATTTACATGCATACTTACATGTTTGTGTTTATTTATAATATTAACAAAATCAAAATACAGACTTAAAATGAAAATACTAAATAATCAAATTAAGAAATAAATCCAGTTCCTTATTGTTGATATAAGAAACGTGAATAACTCTAATCTAAACACAAACTTTCTAACCGAAAACCCACCAAAATTTTCAATTAAACACGATTGACAACACAAATATCAGATCAATTGCAAACATTATTCCGCATATCAACAACTAAATGCAAATGCAATAATTTCAAATTTTAACACATAATATCTAAAAATTTAGAAAATAGGCAAACCAATGAAATAATTCCACCCGTTTCTGGGTTATGTTTCACACTCCTGCATATAGCTGTAACCTGTAAGTAATAATGTGTGTATATAATGACTCTTCCATCGTGCGAAACGTGAATGACATAAGTAGAAGAAAGACAGAGAGACAAAACGAAAAAGAAGATAAAAATTAACCGTGAAAGAAGAAGAAGAAGCCATGGCTGCTATTCACTTATGAGAATAAATAATTAGCCTGATTAATATACGTACGTATATATATGTATGTATATGCATGGAGGATTAGGTCAGGTGATCATCAACATTATTCAAACTCTAATTCAGTTAGTAAGTTTTATCCACATATAAAATTGTGCTCATTAGTTGTTGAAGAGATTAAATTCTACTTGATTTGTTATTATTTATCCATAATTTAAAAAAAGATAGGATATAATTAAGATAATTGGTTTGTTATTATTTTTCCATAATTTAAAAAAGGATAAGATATAATTAAGATATTTGGGACATAATTAAAACCGTTTATGATGGACAAGTGTTGAATTTGTAGAAGGACATTTGTCAATATATGGTGCCATGTACTGTGATTTAGTATATATAATAGATAATAGATAATAGATTTGGATACATACAAGAAATCGGGCCTGTACAGTCTGTACAGGCCTATTTCTTGTATGTATCCAAATTACACCTAAAATATTATTTTTTACAAAAGTTTCAATTGAAATAATTACTATATACATTTTTTGAGAGGTACTACAAAAAAAATCAAAAAAATAAATGTCACTAGAAATTTCACTAAAAAATATCCCCCTAAACTTATTGTTTCTTCTCTCTTATTTTAGTTTACTCCGATTCTTCGCCAAGTATCTTTTCCATTATTTTCCTTAATTCACTCTCAATTCCTTATTCGGTCTGTTAACGCTATGTACGTATTTTTTCACTCATCTCCCTTGTTACGTTCATAATTTTTGCCACCTATCTCTCTAATCTTTCTCGGAATTTGGTCGCTTGGAAGCAGGAAAAAAATAGGGGAATACCTCAAAACTTTCAAATCAATTTGTGATTAAAGTCTTGAATTTTAGCCCATGGTCATAACCAGAAGATTTTCGGTCAATTACTAAAGAGACGGTATTTGAAGAAATTGAAAGAGAGAGAATTAAAAACTTTGCCCGAAAGGGAATGAATACTTCATACGGAAAGGGAATAACAAGAGGGGAGTTTTCTGTGTATAAAATTTGTATACCGGCATTAGATTTGTTGGAGTGTGATTATTTGGGTCTAGCCATGGTGCAGCTCAGTCTATTTAATGGTCCGGATCTGGTGATGGCTCATATGTATTTATTATGACAGTTGAAGAGTTCTTATTAAAATAGGATTGTATTTCTTTATTTCTCCTAGTTGGATGCAGGTGGAAGTTACTTCTATATATACGGCTACAAGCTAGGGTTGGGAAAAGGAGGAAGAACAGAACATAATAAAAGACAATAGGAAAGAGCACAAGAGTTACAACACAAATACACAACTTGTACTCCCAATATTGTTATAGTGAATTACTCTCTCTCTGTGGTTTTTCCCCAATTGAGTTTCTACGTAAATTCTTGTGTTCATACTTTATATTTTTTTATTTATATTTATTTGAGTGTATTTCGTGAGTTTGATTTCACAACAATTACTCCATCCATCGTTAGAGCGATTTTGGCCTGCTATTTTGGTGATTTCATCAAGCGTACAAAATCAGGAGTTAACATTGGCGCCGTCTGTGGAAAAACAAAATTATGTTAAAAAAATCATCAAATTTTATTTGTCAAAAATGTGAAGTTCGTGATTATTATTTCTGCACGGGAGAATTTTTTGGGTGATTTCAAGCATGTCACAATCTGCGATTCACATCGCTAATAACTACACCTTGTTTGTGCTAATTTACTACGACGAAAAGGCGGAACCGATACATAAAGGATCTGCAGCGTTTTCGGCCACTGCCACCCTTTTGATTTCTCGGGGTTCCAAATCAGTGAAAGCTGGAGAACAAATAGATTCCCATTTTGATGAAGATCGTGAAGCTGAAGATGAAATCCAGACTGAAGGAAATTCGGAGGATATAAATCCCGAGGATACAAATCCCAATGGGACTTTTTGAATTCTCTCTTATTTAAAAGTTCTTTATAAATAAGAGACTGGGGGACAATTAAAGTTCGTACTTTGTTGAACTTTTGGTTGCTCTCCCGTGACATTTGGGCAAAAACCCACTTCGGGCAATAACAATCCTCTTCAGAATTGCAGTTTGCCTCAGACTATATCACATTGGCTTCATCATGTCTTTGGCTGTTTACATTTGGCGGTATAAGGTCGGGTAAACTTCATTCAGGATGGATCAACGTCCTCCGGAACGGATAACTTCCTTCGGGACGGACCATCATCCTCCCGAACGGATTACATCCTTTGAGATAGACCATCATCCTCCCGAACGGATTACTTCCTTCGGGACGAACCGACGTCCTCTCGAACAGACAACTTCCTATGGGACGGACCATCGTCCTCCTGAACGGATTACTTCCTTCGGGACGGACCGACGTCCTCTCGAATGGACAACTTCCTTTGGGACAGACCATCATCCAACCGAACGAATAACTTCCTTCGGGACAGACCAACATCCTCCCGGACAGATTACTTCCTTCGGGACGGACCGACGTCCTCTCGAACGGACAACTTCCTTCGGGACAAACCATCATCCTCTCGATCGGACAATATCCTTCGGCATGGACCAACGTCCTCTCAAACGGTCAAAATTAACATTTATACAGTTCTTCGAAACGAATACGTTAGTTCCTCAGAACGAACTTTATAATTGGTGTTCGGTGGGTTATTTATCTGTCTTCAGTTGTAATAAGGTTGGCTAAATTATCTATGTATTCGTCGGCTGTGATAAGGTTGGTTCGGTTGGTATAAGGTTGAATCTCTATATATTCAGTTGTGATAAGGTTGGTTCTTTATATCTTCGGTTGTGATAAGGTTGGTTCGATTGGGATAAGGTTGGTTCTCTATATATTCGGATGTGATAAGGTTGGTTCTTTATATCTTCGGTTGTGATAAGGTTGGTTCGATTGGTATAAGGTTGGTTCTCTATATTCGGTTGTGATAATGTTGGTTCTTATTATCTTCGGTAGTGATAAGGTTGGTTCGGTTGTGATAAGGTTGGTTGTAAGACCCCAACTTTTATGAATAAAGAATAATTTTCTCGAATTATATTTTTGAATATTATGGTATTGATTTGATATAATGTTATAGTTGTGGGTAATATTTACAAATTTTGCAAAATAAGCAAGTGGTTATATAATATTCGATTGGTCGGGGAATATTCTTTTTGTCAGGAAATATTCGTACGACGACACAATCATTGGTGGACCCCACAACGGAAGTATTGTGTCGTAGTTAGAAAACGACAAAATTATCTTTCTATAAAAATAACGGCGGAGGTGTTACCGTTAAAACTGTTGAACTACTCGGTAGTAAAAGTACAGTAATACGCGTGGTTGCATAGTAGCACACGGTATTGATTATTGATGCTTATGTGAGAAGTCACTCAGTTATACTCAATTATTGCTACAGTAATTGCTGCATCATATATCTTATATTATTGATTCAATTATTGTCACAGTATCATCTGTATAATATGTTATATTATTAAATCAATAATTGAGACGACAAGTTATAATATTAATGATTAATAATTGTTGAAAGATTAAATATGCGTTGATTAAAAATAAAATGATTTGTGGTAATATTTATTCAATCCTTGATGTATATAAAGAGTCTATTATGAGACGTTTGTGGTAAATTTGGTTATTCTATGGGGGCCTATATGTCATCATCTAAGAGTCTCTTTCGCCAATAGTAATTACCTTTACCAGACGTCAAACCACTTGCCGTTTCATATTACAAGCGTCGAACCACTTGGTGTTTCACATTACAGGCGTCAAACCACTTGGTGTTTCACTTTACAGGCGTCAAACCACTTGGTGTTTCACATTACAAGCGTCAAACCACTTTTCTTTTCACATCACTAGTCGTCAAGCCGCTTTCCTTTTCACATTGCAAGTGCTAAGCTAGAAATCTTCTATAAATAGAGGCCTAGTTCTTCATTATTTTTCACAAATTCATTCAAGCTATAGAGAGAGAAAGTATAGAGAGAATAAGAGGGAAAGAAGAAGAGTATTCTGTTACTACACTACTGCAGTATTCAATCTCCTACTAATGTAAGGGGTGTTATTTCCTTTGTATTAATGAAGAGAACTTCTGTTATTCCATTATTTATTATTCTGTTGGAATAACATGTATACGCGGGCTACCCTATACTTGGTGAAATTCTTCTGTTATTCCAGTCTTTATTATTCTGTTGGAATATCTTGTCTGTGCGTTTTACGCCGGACCTGGTTCTCTTATTTATTATTCTGTTAGAATAACCTGCCTGTGCGGTGTATCGCATGTATGGTGATTTTTTTTGCTATTCCATTCTTTATTATACTCAGTTGGTTAAAACTTTGACTTCTATACTCCATGAAATTAGTGGAATATCCTTGATATTTGCGCTTCATCCAGTATCTTTTCATGGAAAAATTCTTCTGAGCATTCTTAAATTTTACTCTACAAAGCAGTATCATGTTGACAGTTTGGACATTATTGGTTCCTAGATAAATTAATTTTTGAACTTGGTTTATTGAATTCTTATATCATTGTCATCATCCTCATGTTTATATTTTATTGAAAGTCATCTGTGGCCTGTAGTGCATAGATGGACTTGGTATGATTATAACCAGGGATTATTCGGTGTAATCATGACCGTAATGTTACAAATGATGTGGTAAAAGTCCTCATTGGCCCGTAGTGTATTGATGGACAGTTGTTGGCATGATTTTGACCATTAATGAATACACAAATATTCTTGGCCCGTAGTGCATGGATAATTATGGTCGTGATACTAAAGAATATCCTTGGCCGTAGTGCATGGGTGATTCGATGATGTGAATTATTTATTAAGCTGAGTCCGAGCGATAAAAGTGATGAAAAACCTTTTAAATCATAAAAGATAGTAGATTTTATTCTCTACTTGACTCTTTTAATGGATTGCTTATTCCGCTGCAGTTAAACTTGATGTTTGTTATATTGTATCAGTTTAATACTGTTTAAGTCTAATGATAATTTATTCTGCATTATCTTAGTCATAATATTTCTTACTGGGCTAGTTGAGCTCACCCTTTCTTTCATTGTTCTCTTCAGGAAATGAGAATATAGCTGGGATGAGTCGGGGAACGGAGTGATGGTCCTAGATGGTGCATTAGTAGTCCTCAGTATTCTGTGATATAGTGTGATAATAATTGAAATAAGGATTCCTTTTGAGTTTGTATACTCTCTAATAGATAATATTTGTATTCAAACTCACAGTTTATGTTTTATCGTATTGTACACGACAATTGTATTATTAAGTTGTATTTGAATTCTATACCATGTATCTGGCGACTCAAGATGGGTGATGTATACCTAATTTTGGGGGCGTCACAGTTGGTATCAAAGCTTAGGGATATCATCCCTGGCTAAGATGTGAGAATAGTACTAGGAGGGGAGAGACGGGGAATTCCTTTGCTAGTATGACCTACCTAAGTTTATGTGGTATTTAATTGGTCGGTCAGAATTTAGGGATAATATGTTACATGTCAATTAACCTTTGTTTTGTGGCAGTATCTGAAAATGACATCCGAGAATGTTGAGAATAGCAATAGAGCACAGACGACCATTGATTCACCACATATCAATAATCAGGATAATGTGCATCAAGAAGGCGACAATCCTCATGCAAACAAAAACACTAACCAAATGAAGAATGATCAAATGTTCAGAGGCTTTATGCAATTCATTCAATAGCAGGCGAGAGCGGATCCTGTCCAAAATGTAGATGAAAACACTGGAATACCACTTAAGGTAGAAGCATGGATAAAGATGATCACCAAGATATTTGATGTCTTGGGTTGCTCCGAGGAGCAAAAGGTTCCCTTTGCCACCTTTATGTTGCGAGGAGAGGCAGATAACTGGTTGGAATCGGTAAACCGTACTCAACCTTCTGCACTGAAAATGTCTTGGGAGAAGTTCCAAGAACTATTCAACGACAAGTACTTTCCCGAAAGTATTCGTCACATGAAGGAGGTGTAGTTCATCAAGTTGGAACAGAATAATATGACCATGTCGTAGTACGAAGCAAAGTTTGCCGAGTTGTCCCGGTTTGCATCCCACTTGGTGGATAATGAAGAAAGAATGACGCGGATGTTTTTAAGAGGTTTGAAGTCGGAGATACGTCAACATCTTATTTCTCATAAACTGTGTTTGTATTCAGATGTTGTAAATAGGGCTCAGTTAGTGGAGCGCGATAACGAGTCAACGCAACGAAAAGAGAGCAGCCGGCAAAATGATAATACCAGTGAGAGCAGTCATCGAAGCGGTGACAACAAGCGTGGAGGAAATCAATAGGCCAGAAGTGGTAACCACTTCTGTGGTAATCAGGGCCAAAACAATAAGAATGGGCATTTCAAGAAGAGGAGATTCAACAATGATGGAAAGACGTCATCACAAGCACCTGTCTTTAAGGAAGGAGAACGACCACCTATCATATGCTTCAAATGCGGAGGGGAGGGGCACATTAGTCCAAACAACGCAATGCCGTCCAAAGCATGTTATAATTGTGAAAGAGAAGGTCACTTAGCCCGATTTTGTCATTCACCGAAGACAAGTTCAGCTAGGATGGAGGCACCAAAGGCCGTCCTAGAAAAGTCAAAATCGGTAGTGCAAGGGAGAGCGTTTGTTATGACCTCTTAGAAAGTAAGGAACCCGAATGAGGTTATTCTTGTTCTTATCTTTTCATTAAATTAATAATTGCGCATAAAGGGTGATTCAGGTTTATGGTTTATAAATTTTTTAAAACTCTAATTTTCCACGCTTCCGCTAATTTTTTGCAATTTGATTGCGTTCATGAATATTACAAACCTAACAGTGGTATCAGAGCAAAACGTGAAGAATTTTGGAAAAGGAAAACCAGCCACGTGAATTCCAAAGTACAGGATTAGCAAAATCAACTATTTCGCGATTTTCGTATTTATAAATTGAAAGTAGTATGCACACAAGCCAATTTTAAGACCCCAAATTTTATGAAATAAAAGTATTCAATTTTTCTTATAATATTACTATTCAGTAAATGGTTAAATTGATAAAAGTTAAAGTTAAGGGTGATATATGAAATTTTTTTCAAAATACACAAGTGGTTATAAAATACTCATTGTTGTCGAGGAATATTTGTACGACGGCGCAGCCATTTGTGGGCCCCATAACAGAATAATTGTCGGATGAAGAAAACGACAAAATTAAGTTTTTATAAATAACGGCGTAATTGTTACCGTTAATACTGTAAAAATACCTGGTTGGTAAAATAAAGTAATACGCGTTGTTGCACAGTAGCACACGGTATTACACAGTATTTTTGAATTATTGATTCTTACGTAAGAATGCACTACTCAATAATTGTTACAGTAATTACTGTTCAATATTTTATTTTATTGATTCAATAATTGCTGCGTTGATATTTTATATTATTGTTGTTTCAATAATTATCACTGTATAATATTTCTCATTATCAGATCAATAATTCATATTATTTGAATAATATTATTAGATAGCATTATTGGCAATGTCTAGAAAGTTCTGTCAAGGAGAGGTTTGGTCACCTAATTGCGCGCCAGTAAGGAAAAATTCTTATTGGAAAGCCCCCTCTATCCTAGGAACGACATGGTTGTCAGTACTGTGATTCTGTAATATAATTATTGATTATTATGATAAAGAAAATATTTATTTTATGTGAATATAGATGGAGGAAATTTTAATGTGACAATTGTTGAAAATTAATATTTTATCTTTTTCTGATAAAATAATTCATTTAAATATATTATTTTTATAATATATTAACGGTGATATTTTTACAATGAATGTGGGATATATGAGTATATGAGGAGAAAGAGTATTTTTGTGGCATTAAATGTTTAACACATATTTTTTGTGTCGGTGGACACAATTCTTGACCGAAAATTTATTATAGACTGTAAAATCGTTCGTTTGTGGATTTCGGTCACTTTTTGTTTGGAATTTGGAAAAACTTCCTTCTGTAAAGTTGTAGAGAATTGAATTTCCTATAAAATCTCGCGAGATTCGAATTTTCTGATAAAAGAGCTATTTATTGTGAATTATTGAAGTTCCGGAGTTCCGAAATAATTAATTTTTGGAAATTTTAATTATTTTATTTAAGAAAAACGTTTTTGTGGTTGTTGGCACATGGGTGGCTGATGTTTTTGACCAAAGATGGCTTTCAAAATTGGTTGGTGAAGGTTGGTGTGGAATAAGAAAAAGAAAATGATATTTTATTATTTTAGTCTCCTTTGGCGTTCTAGCATTTTCCTATAAATAGAGGGCTAAGTTAGAATTGAAAATCACACCAGAAACATAAGCTTTCTCTCTACTTCTCTCTCTCTATATATCAAGTGTGTTCTTGTGAGTATACTTTAAGTGTTGCTATACGGTGCAAGTTCGTTCAGCGTTATTCCAGTCAGAAGTACTGCTCTTTTGAGGTAGGGGATTGTAAGGGATAATAAGGGGTATTATTTTCTTCTTAAATGATATTTTTTCTTCAATATCATTATGCCAAAATATTGGTGAACTTTTTAATCAAATTTGGAACTTTTCATGTCGGGGTTACTATTCACGAGTTACTATTCACGAGTTACTATTCACGAGTACTATTCACGAAGCGTGATGATGTTTTTGTGAAATTTCTATCTTTTGGTGTCGGAGTTACTATTCACGTATACGACACTATTCACGTATACGACACTATTCACGAATACGGCACTATTCATCGAAAAATGAAATTTCTTCTTTTTGTCCAAAATATCTATTTTGGCTACTATCTTTGATTGTATGCATGTTTTGATCGTTATTTTTGAGTTCTGCTTCAAAATAAGTTGTTATGAAGTATTATTGATCTGTTGTTTGATAGCCTTGACCCGTAGTGCGAAGATGGACAGGTGTATTACATGATCATGACCATTGGTGATACTAATGAATATCCTTGGTCATAGTGCGGGGATGGTTTATTTAGCTGAGTCTCAGCGATTGGTTTTATAGTTGAATATCTTTGGCACGTAGTGCAAAGGTAGACAACTGATTGTTATGATCATTGTCATTACACTTGAATATCTTCAGCCTTTGGGGTAAGGATATTGAGTAAACGATCTATTAAGCCTTGTGGCAAGAAGGAATTGTTAATTCATGTTATTATAAATATGAATTGGGAACTTAACTAACATCTTTGGTGGTTCAGGTGAAAATAAGTGATGAAAGTTTTATTGGTCTTGAATATAAATATGAACTGTTGAGGAATATCTTTGGCCTGTAGTGCAAAGATGAATTGTTGAGGAATGTCTTTGGCATGTAGTGCAAAGATGAATTGTTGAGGAATATCTTTGGCCCGTAGTGCAAAGATGACTTGTTGATGAATATCTTTGGCCCGTAGTGCAAAGATGAACATGTGTTTAGATGAACATGACTTGTTGATGAATATCTTTGGCCTGTAGTGCAAAGATGACTTGTTGATTTATATCTTTGACCGTAGTGCAAAGATGAATTTATTAGTATGATTATGAGCAGGAACTGTGATTTGGTATAACCATGATCTTTGATGTTTCAGGTAAAGACAGGTGATGTAAATTATCTTCGTCCTAGATGAGAAGAGGAATTTATAAACACACTTATGGTTATGAGTTATTCATATGATTGTGGAAAGGAATTGTTGATTGATGTTACAGGGATAAAATATTGTTGGTGGACTTTTAACATGAAAAAGATAATAGACTTTATGGTCCATTTGACTCTTCTAATGGATTGCTCGTTCCGCTGCAATTATGGTTGAAAAGTTTTATCATCTACCATATGTTCTAAATCTCTGATGTATTACTGTTGAAGACTATTGATAATATATTTATCTTTAGTCAGGATATTCTTTACTGAGCTAGTTGTGCTCACCCTTTTGCTTCACAATTCCTTTCAGGTAATAAAAGTGTAGCTGGGTCGAGCGGGGAATAACAGGGGAATAGAACGGTGGTCTATAGATGTTGAGGGTGAGGTGAATTCAACTTTGGAAGGGTGTTTTGTCATACAAAATGTCTAATGACATACAACCTCGAGTCATCATAAGACAGGGATGTGCTCATCCACTTGCTGAGTATATTTACGAGCACTTCCTATATAATCTTGGTGTTTGTTTGGAGTATAATTTACGATTAGAGACAGTGGAGATAATGATAAGTCAAGAGAAGACTCACCATTGGGAAGAATATGATAGTAATCTTCTCGTTTTTTTTGGGGTATATTGGGTTAACCAAGGATAATTCTGTGGCCATATGATATCTATCATAACCTAGACGCATGGCCTCCCATGTACGAAGGTTTCCTTGAGCACTTCCCAAAGATTTTAGTTTCTAAAATAGTTTTTAACTATACCTTTATGTAAGGTGTCACTGTGAGGTGCTATGGTTGAAGCACCATGAGGGTCACATTTGGTATATATTTGTATTTAAACTCACAGTTTGTATGTTGTAATGTAATAATAAAGTTGTAGTTATTTCTGTACCATGTATTTGGCGACTCAGAATGGGTTGGGTGGAATGGACCTATTTTGGGGTCGTCACAGTTGGTATCAGAGCTATAAGTAAAGAGCCCCGAGCCTCTCGCTGGTGACTTCCTGTTGATGGGGGATGCACCGAAGCCAGACTCTTCGTAGGGGACGCCGTTCTGCGGTGGCAAACTGATAGGTATCAATGTGAGGTGCTGTCCATTGATGGGACATTTGTTACAGTTGGTATCAGAGCTTAGGGATATGATCTCTGGTGGAGATCGGGGAATAGGACTAGGAGGGGAGAGATGAGTAAATCCTTCGCTAGTGTGTCCTACCTAAGCATATTTGTTGGTCAGTCATAATATCGGGATATTATGTGATATGTTAATTTGTTCAATTAACCCTTGTTTTGAAGCTGTATTCTAGAATGATATCTGAAATACATGAGATGAGCATTGGAGAAATTATGATGAAAGGAAAGATGGAATCTGAAATGAAAGCAAGGTATTTTCAACTCTTTGAAATACCAGGTACGTAAATTTCGGGGACGAAATTTCATAAGGAGGGGAGATTGTAAGACCCCAAATTTTATGAAATAAAAGTATTCAATTTTTCTTATAATATTACTATTCAGTAAATGGTTAAATTGATAAAAGTTAAAGTTAAGGGTGATATATGAATTTTTTTTCAAAATACACAAGTGGTTATAAAATACTCATTGTTGTCGGGGAATATTCGTACGACGGCGCAACCATTTGTGGGCCCCATAACAGAATAATTGTCGGATGAAGAAAACGACAAAATTAAGTTTTTATAAATAACGGCGTAATTGTTACCGTTAATACTGTTAGAATACCTGGTTGGTAAAATAAAGTAATACGCGTTGTTGTACAGTAGCACACGGTATTACACATATTTTTGAATTATTGATTCTTACGTAAGAATGCACTACTCAATAATTGTTACAGTAATTACTGTTCAATATTTTATTTTATTGATTCAATAATTGCTGCGTTGATATTTTATATTATTGTTGTTTCAATAATTATCACTGTACAATATTTCTCATTATCAGATCAATAATTCATATTATTTGAATAATATTATTAGATAGCATTATTGGCAATGTCTAGAAAGTTCTGTCAAGGAGAGGTTTGGTCACCTAATTGCGCGCCAGTAAGGAAAAATTCTTATTGGAAAGCCCCCTCTATCCTGGGAACGACATGGTTGTCAGTACTGTGATTCTGTAATATAATTATTGATTATTATGATAAAGAAAATATTTATTTTATGTGGATATAGATGGAGGAAATTTTAATGTGACAATTGTTGAAAATTAATATTTTATCTTTTTCTGATAAAATAATTTATTTAAATATATTATTTTTATAGTATATTAACGGTGATATTTTTACAATGAATGTGGGATATATGAGTATATGAGGAGGAAGGGTATTTTTGTGGCATTAAATGTTTAACACATATTTTTTGTGTCGGTCGACACAATTCTTGACCGAAAATTTATTATAGACTGTAAAATCGTTCGTTTGTGGATTTCGGTCACTTTCTGTTTGGAATTTGGAAAAACTTCCTTCTGTAAAGTTGTAGAGAATTGAATTTCCTATAAAAACTCGCGAGATTCGAATTTTCTGATAAAAGAGCTATTTATTGTGAATTATTGAAGTTCCGGAGTTCCGAAATAATTATTTTTTGGAAATTTTAATTATTTTATTTAAGAAAAACGTTTTTGTGGTTGTTGGGACATGGGTGGCTGATGTTTTTGACCAAAGATGACTTTCAAAATTGTATGTTGTAATGTAATAATAAAGTTGTAGTTATTTCTGTACCATGTATTTGGCGACTCAGAATGGGTTGGGTGGAATGGACCTATTTTGGGGTCGTCACACCAATCATGTTTGATGATAAAGCATATACTTTGTAACAATCTTATTCATTTATTAATAAAAAGTATTAATTTATTAAAGACTTTTAAATTATCTACATGATGTTGTTTTATAATATGTGATAAACCCATAGTTTTAAGCAATGCTTTTAGAATATTGATGATGATCATTCTAATGAGATCTAAATTCTTAGAAAGCTTAAAACTAAAATAGTTCCCAATCGTTGGATTACTAAATTGGGGATTAGTGAATCCGGATAGATTGGTACATACGTTGCTTGCTCATTAGATGAGGATGATTGATCTCATGATCATTTGTGTGGAGACACTAAAACAAGTATGTAGGTGCTTATTAGAGAATAAGTTCACTGAACGTGACTCGCTAAGGAATACCTAATGGAGTTTTACTTACATGTCAATAGGAATTCCTGTAGTGATAGTAGTACAAGTGATCCTTGGACTTGAGATCATCATAGTATCTTGTGTATGATGAGTTATACTTTGACTTATTCCTTAAGACCCTTAGGGTATATCAAAGAATATGCCTGTGTATAATAAGTTATACATAGAGATAATGTATGATAAATAAAAAATCTACCACTTCTAGTAAAAGAAGAGAAATGTCCTATGTGATTCGATAAATGACAACCCAGTAGTCCTTGGCCAAGGCAGAATGAAATTAGAAAGGAGGTTCTAATTTGCATTATTTGGAGTTGTGCATTTAAGGATCGAAATACATATAATTGAATAAAATAAGACTTGACAGTAATTCCATGTCTTATATTTAATTGGGACATTGTATGGTGGAAGGATTGAATTGTATGGTAACTATTTACTCAAAGGTTCTTTTATGATTAATGTTGAAATCTATATTATCTGGAAAGTTATTGATCGCTAGGGAGGCTTATCCCTATTGTAGAATAAATATTATTTATTTAAATAAATTATTAGTTTAATTTATTTATTTAAATAAGATTAGAATTGTTTTAATTGATTTATTCACAACCGATTTAATATGGAGAACCTAAAGGGTCACACCATAAAAGAAAGAATAATTATTTAAGAAGTTAATGTCATAATCGTAATAATATGTTAAGTATATTTAATTTAATCTATGGTGATAGAATAAATTAAATAGCTTAATATTTATTATTTAATATTTTAGAAATATTAAATACAAATTAATAAGAGGAGTCTTATTAATATTATTACAATTATTATTATTTTAATTTCTAAAAGAGTTTAGGGATTAATTTAATATAAGTACTCTCATTTATTCTTAATAGGATTAGGAGAGAAAATTAATTAAAGGAGTTTAATTAATTATCTCTAATAAAATTAGGGAGTCCATTTAATTAAAAGAGTTTAATTAAATAAATAATACCTTATTTTTAATAGGGTTACTTGGTATCTTTATAAGAGGAGTCTTATATCGGATATCAAAAATAGGTTATTCCAATTGTTGGAGAGTACGCCTTTTCTATAGAGATAGAAAACTAGGGTTTTGCCAAATACCCATCTTCTTGAATTCTTCTTCTTTCTTGGTGGATCACCTATAGAGGCCAAACACTTGGGTGGCTAACGTTGATCAAAGGAAGGAACCAAACCCGGTAGATTCAAGATGAACGCGAAAAGGATTGGAGGTGAACTTGTACCTGAGGAAACTTGGATCTTCAAGGGTATGATTATTATTCATATCTTTTTGTTTAATTAATAATTATGAATAAAGGGTGATCCGGGTATATGATTTGTAAAATTTTTTAAAACTCTGATTTTCCACGTTTCCGCATATTTTGTGCAATTTGATTGCGTTCATGAATATTACAAACCTAACATTGGTATCAAAGCCAAACTTTATGCAAATTATTAATTGTCAGATTTGATATGTATATTGATATGTGTTTAGAACAATTTAATTGGGAATAATTTTGTTGTATAAAATTTAAAAAAGTAAAATAAATACGAAAATCGCAAAATAGTTGATTTTGCTAATCCTGTACTTTGGAATTCACGTGGCTGGTTTTCCTTTTCCAAAATTCTTCACGTTTTGACTGATAACGTGATATATGTTAACGTGATATATTTATATTTTATATAAATATATGTTCGGTAATATGAATGTAACCTGTTTTACCACATATATATTATATAAATTCAAGGGAGCATCTCACGTGGAGCTGGAGCCTGATTCTCCTAGATTTCATTATTATTAAAAGGAGTACAAGGAATTTAGTGTGATATTATAAGGTTACACATGAAAAAGGATTCGTGGATATTATAATATATTATAACGTTATACTATATATATATAATTACGGTATATACATAATACTGTATATATATACACACAAGTAATATAATATTTTAATAATTTTATAATTAAAATAAAAATTTATTTTAATCTTAAAATAAAAAGTTTATTTTAAAATTAAAATTAAATTTCATTCTAACTAATTAGAGTTGGAATTGGATTCCATGATAACTAATTGGAGTTGAAATTGGATTTCATGTTTCCTTAAATAAAGGAGTTTATTTAGGTATGAAATAAGATTTCATATTATTCAAAATAAAAGAGTTTATTTGTGAATAGGAAAAAGAATCAGTCTTTCCTTAAGTAAATGAGTTTATTTAGATATGAAATAAGATTTCATATTATTCAAAATAAAGGAGTTTATTTGTGAATAGGAAAGAGAATCTGTGTTTCCCTTAATAAAGGAGTTTTTTTTACATGGAATTGGATTCCATAATTAATTAAAATATAGAAGTTTATTTTGATTAAATATTTTGATTAAAATAAAATAGTTTATTTTATTCAAAATTAAATAAATTAAAATAAAATAGTTTTATTTTGATTTAAATTTGGATTAAAATAAAGGAGTTTATTTTGATTCAAAATTAGATTTTATACTAACTAAATTTGCCCATTAAATGATATCAATATATATATTAAATGTTTATTATTCATGAGATAAATTTTATTTATTAATACATATGGTGATGTGTATGATAATAAATGGGATTGATTATGGATTATTGACCAATGTGATTGGATTTTATTTTAGTTGGATGCATGAATGTATGAGTTTTATTAAATGGGGTCTGCGTACCTCGTCTTCTCTAATTTTTTCTTAATGTAAATTCTATCTCCCTCTTATGTACTTCCCCTTGACTGCTGATCAAGGTTTCTATTTATTTTAAATAGTTTTGTAACATGAATAGTTAGAATTAATTTTGAAGAATTGGAGATGAAGGGGCAAGGAGCGCTTGAAGACCCGTTTGTAATGGAGCTCGGGTTTAAATGTAATATTTATATTTAAATATTAATTCTTGCACCCCTAGGGTTTGACCTTTTGGTTCACTTAGTGGCTCTAGTGAACCAAACTAGAATAAAAGTCCATAATCAATCCATGTAGAATATAGTATTCTATATGTGCATGCTTATACTATATATATATATATATATATATATATATATTATATTATGCAAACATGCTTCGCATGTTTATTAATATGACACGTATTTTATATATATATGTGCATGCGCGCTAAACAAGATGAGACAAATTAATAGCAAACCCCTCAAATATTTTATATTAAGTTGTAACGTTCAAAGATATTTGGAATATCGAACGTCGCCTTCTAGCATGATAGAAACAATAGAGTATTGAATTTTTAATATGAGTTTGTTGTGCACACACAAGACGAGTATTAAATATTTAAGATATTTTTATTACATATGATGTTTATAAGGAATTGAACATTACTGCTTTGTTGTGCACACACAAGGGCTGTAGTTTTCTCTTCACTTATATGAAAATGTTGGGTCTGACTTAACTTAAATCATTTTAGTTCGGATGTGCACACACTTGACCATTATGATTTAAGAGGCAAAATACAAGGAGTTACATAGTTGATGTAATTGACAAGAGTTGTCTACCTATTTATTTATATATAGTTTGTTGTGCACACACAAGGCTATATACATTTAAAATGGGATCCTTATTCTCACTAGCATATCTTTAATTAGATATTGTCGAACTATATATATTGAGGGTAATATAGTTTGAAGAAAATAGTGGGAGATACCAATTTAAAACAAGACGTAATTTATTTTGGTAATTAATAATAGAATGTATGTTAAAATGTTGTTAATTACAAATTCATTTACAGATTTTTACAATGTCTAAATTACTATCACTGCATAGCATATTAGATGCTTATTTAACCGGACAAAATTAAATGGACTGGTTAAGGAAATTGAGAATAGTTGTCATGGCTGAAAAGCTATCTTATGTCCTTAATACGCCTATCCCTGTAATGGTTGCAGACAATGCCTCTGAGGAAAAGATTGCTACTTTTAGAAAGTGGCAAGATGATGCACAATTGGCTCAATGCATCATGCTCGCATCCATGAGTAACGAGCTTCAGCGTCAGCATGAATCTATGGATGCTCCTACTATATTCCTGCACATCAAGTAGTTGATGGTGAGGAAAGTAGGACTGATAGATATCAGATATCTAAGGAGCTCTTCCGATCTAGAATGACCGATGACACTACAGTACAGATAAAAGTCCATAACATGATCAATTTGATTGAATAATTAGGACAACTGGTTTTGTCATGGATGGAGAGTTGAGCCAAGATTTGGTCTTGCACTCACTCCCGGACTCCTTTCATAATTGTTGTGAAATTTTTTTATATGAACAAGCTAAAGATCAGCCTCGCTGATTTGCTTAACATGTTGAAAAATATTGAGAGTCACTTTCCAACCAAGAAAAATCATGTCTTACTGGTAGGGGCCAAAGGATCTTCTGAAAAGAAGAACGATTCATAGAAGGTAAACAGAAAGGCGTAAACAAAGGAAAATAAGAAAAAAACTGATATGGATAGCAAAGGAGTTTGCTTCCACTGTAATAAGCCTGGGCACTGGAAAGAAACTGCGAAAAGCATCTTGCAGAGGCTAACCAAAGAAGCTTAGTGAAGTTTCGGTTACAAATACAAATTTGTTCATGATTTAAAATAAATTTTTCTTTAAGTCAAGGTTCTACTTGGGTATTGGATACCGATTTTGGTTATCATAAATATAGATTTATGAAGGGACCAAGCAGAAGTAGAAAGATAAACAAAAATAAGCAATTCTATGTGTGGGAAATGAAGCAAAGGTTGCTGCATTAGCCATAGGAACTTATAGTTTAGTAATCCCTACGGACAAATCTATTAAGTCAATAAGTTGTTATTGTATCTCAGCTCGTGTTAGAAACATTATTTCCATTTTATTGTTGGACAATGAAATCTTTGGTATTATAATTAGGAACAATTGTTGTTCTAATAATAATGTTTTATATAGAACTGAAATATTACTTTATAGATTTTGTATACTTGACTTACGTGAAAATAATTTTGCAAATTGAACAAACTAGTATAAGAAAAGAAGATGATCATTCAAAGAGTTGAATGTGTGTATTTGCTGAAATACAAGTTTGAATTATTTGAAATGTTCAAAGAATTCAGAAGTGAAACAAATTGGCAAAGTATTAAGATTCTTTGATTAGATCAAGGAATAAATACTTGTGCAATAAGTTTCTAGATCGTCTCAAATGGTTTTCTCATAATGGACGCCTCATGATACACAATAATTGGTTGATGTATCTGAAAGAAAAAATTGTACCTTGTTGGACATGGTGCAGTCCACAATGATTTTACTGATATTCCAATATCCTTCTAGGATCATGTCCTAGAAATGGCTGCATATCTACGAAAAGATAACCTCAAAATCCGGCCCCAAGACTCCATAAAAGTTATGGACAGGGAGGATTTCTAATCTTAAGTATGTTAAGATAATGGGTTGTCCAACTTATGTGAAAAGATTTCAAAGGATAAACTTGGGACAAAATTTGTCATGTAAAGATTTGTGGGACATCCTAAAGTAAGTTTAGGGCATATGTTCTATAATCCTACTTAGCAAAAGGTGTTTGTTGCGAAACACGCTGCCTTCTAAGATAAAGGTGTTTATCATTGAAGGGGCTAGTGGGAGGATAATAGATCTTGAAGAGTTCAAAAACCATAAAACACTATAAGTCAAATAAGAGGAACCTGTAGATGGACCTATTGTACCACAATCTAATCGTAAATCTGGAATATTACCGAAGATACCTGGGAGGTATGGATTCATCATGGATGATGATGATGAGGTACGCATCATAGAAGATGATGATCCAGAGTTACATACGATGAGGTAAGAGTTCTAGTGTGTACAAAAGGGTCAGTGGGAGCGTCGTGAAATTTCTAGTATTATATGTTGATATACTACGGATGAGGAATAACATACCAATGCTACAATCAGTAAAGATAAAGTTGTCTAAACATTCCTCCATGAATGATTTGGGAAGAGTATCTTAATTGGGGATACAAATCTATATAAATAGATTTAAAAGGATGCTCGGCTTAACCCAAGGAATGTATATTCATTTGATGCTAAAGTCGTTTAGCATGGCAAACTCCAATAGATGTCTCATGTTGATGAGCCATGGAGTGTATCTCTTAATAGTCCCCATAGACTCCAAAAAGAGAGATCGCATGATTAACTATCATGTATGCAATGAAATGTACGAGACCTGATGTTGATCAGTCATATTCGGGAGAAGATCACTGTAAGACAATGAAAAACATCTTAAAGTACTTAACTAGAACTAAGGATGTGATCATATTCATGGTTGGTCTAAATTAAAACTAGAGGGCTTAACAGACTCAAAATTTTTTTAGACAGACCAAGACGACATAAAATCCACTTTAAGGTAAAATGTTACCTTGAACGATGGTGCAATGAATTGGAAAGGTTCCAAACAGCAAAGAGTTGTTGGTTTAGTGATAAAGACAAAGTATATAGCTATAAATGAAGCTACAAGTTGATTGTTTGGATTATAAGTTCATTACAGAACTAGGAATATTTCCTAAGTCTCATCTTGGATCTAAACATGTGTTGTGGCACTTTCATTTGATTATAAGAATCATTGAAAGATGGGAAAATCACTATAGAGATAGTGGACTCTCAAGAACAACATTACATATCCATTAACTAAAGCTTATCCAACAGCAGGATAATCGTCACTTAGAGAAGAAGGGTATGAGATACCATGGCGATTGGCTTTAGTGCAAGTGGGAGATTGAAAGTAGTATGCACACAAGCCAATCATGTTTGATGATAAAGCATATACTTTGTAACAATCTTATTCATTTATTAATAAAAAGTATTAATTTATTAAAGACTTTTAAATTATCTACATGATGTTGTTTTATAATATGTGATAAACCCATAGTTTTAAACAATGCTTTTAGAATAATGATGATGATCATTCTAATGAGATCTAAATTCTTAGAAAGCTTAAAACTAAAATAGTTCCCAATCGTTGGATTACTAAATTGGGGATTAGTGACTCCGGATAGATTGGTACATACGTTGCTTGCTCATTGGATGAGGATGATTGATCTCATGATCATTTGTGTGGAGCCACTAAAGCAAGTATGTAGGTGCTTATTAGAGAATAAGTTCACTCAACGTGACTAGCTAAGGAATACCTAATGGAGTTTTACTTGCATGTCAATAGGAATTCCTGTAGTGATAGTAGTACAAGTGATCCTTGGACTTGAGATCATCATAGTATCTTGTGTATGATGAGTTATACTTTGACTTATTTCTTAAGACCCTTAGGGTATATCAAAGGATATGCTTGGGTATAATAAGTTATACATGGAGATAATGTATGATCAATAAAGAATCTACCACTTCTAGTAAAAGAAGAGAAATGTCCTATGTGATTCGATAAATGACAACCCAGTAGTCCTTGGCCAAGGCAGAATAAAATTAAAAAGGAGTTTCTAATTTGCATTATTTGGAGTTGTGCATTTAAGGATCGAAATACATATAATTGAATAAAATAAGACTTGACAGTAATTCCATGTCTTATATTTAATTGGGACATTGTATGGTGGAAGGATTGAATTGTACGGTAACTATTTACTCAAAGGTTCTTTTATGATTAATGTTGAAATTTATATTATATGGAAAGTCGTTGATCGCTAGAGAGGCTTATCCCTATTGTATAATAAATATTATTTATTTAAATAAATTATTAGTTTAATTTATTTATTTAAATAAGATTAGAATTGTTCTAATTGATTTATTCACAACCGGTTTAATATGGAGAACCTAATGGGTCACACCATAAAAGGAAGAATAATTATTTAAGAAGTTAATGGCATAATCGTAATAATATGTTAAGTATATTTAATTTAATCTATGGTGATAGAATAAATTAAATATCTTAATATTCATTATTTAATATTTTAGAAATATTAAATATAAATTAATAAGAGGAGTCTTATTAATATTATTACAATTATTATTATTTTAATTTCTAAAAGAGTTTAGGAATTAATTTAATATAAGTACTCTCATTTATTCCTAATAGGATTAGGAGAGAAAATTAATTAAAGGAGTTTAATTAATTATCTCTAATAAGATTAGGGAGCCCATTTAATTAAAAGAGTTTAATTAAATAAATAATACCTTATTTTTAATAGGGTTACTTGATATCTTTATAAGAGGAGTCTTATATCAGATATCAAAAATAGGTTATTCCAATTGTTGGAGAGTACGCCTTTTCTATAGAGATAGAAAACTAGGGTTTTGCCAAATACCCATCTTCTTGAATTCTTCTTCTTCCTTGGTGGATCACCTATAGAGGCCAAACACTTGGGTGGCTAACGTTGATCAAAGGAAAGAACCAAACCCGACGGATTCAAGATGAACGCAAAAAGGATTGGAGATGAACTTGTACCAGAGTAAGCTTGGATCTTCAAGGGTATGATTCTTATTCATATCTTTTTGTTTAATTAATAATTATGCATAAAGGGTGATCTGGGTATATGGTTTGTAAAATTTTTTAAAACTCTGATTTTCCACGTTTTCGCATATTTTGTGCAATTTGATTGCGTTCATGAATATTACAAACCTAACAGTTATCACGGGTAAGCTTATCATAAACTCTAGCAAAGTCTATACTTTAATTGATACCGGTTCTACCCATTCTTTTATTTCTCCTACTTGCGCTCAACGATTAAATTTGACTCCGGAGAAATTAGACTTTGACTTATCTGTGGAAACTCCGTTGGGAGAAACCTTCATTGCATCCACTGTTTATAAGTCTTGTTTGGTTAGAATTGGTACCCACACATTACATGTCGATCTTATTTCATTGAAAATACTTGCATTTGACGTGATTCTAGGGATTGATTGGTTAACTACTCATCATGCAAAAATTGATTATTTTCGTAAGGTTGTTAGCTTTCATATTCCTAACCAACCTATTATGCGAATTCAAGCGACCAAATCATTAAAATCAATCACGATCATTTCAAGCCATAAAGCTATTCGTTTATTGAAAAATGGATATCAAGCTTTTTTAGCTCATGTCACAGATTTAAACAAAAATACGTCAGTTTTAAACGATATTTCTATTGTTAATAAATTTCCTGACGTATTCCCCGAAGAACTTCCTGGCCTATCCCCAGAGCATGAAATTGAATTTTATATCGACCTTGAATCTGGTACAAAACCCATTTTCAAAGCCCCATATCGAATGGCTCCTATTGAACTTCAGGAGTTAAAGACCCAACTGTAGGAATTATTAGACATTGGCTTTGTTCGTCCTAGTACATCTCCTTGGAGTGCTCATGTTCTATTCGTGAAGAAGAAAGATGGGAGTATGCGATTTTGTATTGATTATCGGGAGTTGAATCATGTCACCATCAAAAATAGGTACCCATTGCCACGTATTGATGACCTGTTTGACCAGTTGCAAGGAGCCAAATTCTTTTCAAAGATTGATCTTCGTTCCGGATATCACAAATTGAAGATTAGAACCGATGACATTCTAAAGACGACTTTCAAAACTCGGTACGGGCATTATGAATTCCTAGTCATGTCCTTTGAATTGATTAATGCTCCTGCTGCCTTCATGGATATGATGAACCGAGTATTCAAGGAATATTTGGATCACTTTGTGGTCGTCTTTATTGATGACATCCTTATTTATTCCAAAAGCCGTGAAGATCATGAGCAACACTTGAGGCTGACACTCCAAAAGCTTCGTGAATACAAGCTTTATGCCAAGTTGAAGAAATGCGAGTTCTGGCTTGAGGAAGTAGCATTCTTTGGGCACGTAGTATCAAGTCATGGAATATCTGTTGACCTGGCAAAGATTGAAGCTATTCAAAGCTGGGAGCAACCTAAATCAGTGACCGAAGTACGTAGCTTTCTCGGTTTAGATGGTTATTATCGGAGATTCGTGGAAGGATTTTCTCGAATCGCTACACCATTAACTCAGCTAACTCAGAAATATACAAAGTTCGGTTGGAGCGAAGAATGTGAGAAGAGTTTTTAAGAACTCAAGATGAGACTCATTTCAGCACCTGTTCTGACAATACCATCTTGCTCGGAGGGATTTGTCATCTACAGTGATGCTTCGGGTAAAGGGTTGGGATGTGTTCTCATGCAACATGGGAAAGTTATAGCCTATGCCTCGCGACAACTCAAAGAATATGAGAGAAATTATCCTACTCATGATCTAGAGTTGGCAGTTGTTGTCTTTGCACTTAAAATTTGGAGGCATTACTTGTATGGGGAGAAAGTGGAGATCTTTACGGATCACAAAAGCCTCAAATATTTCTTCACTCAAATGGAACTCAATATGCGACAATGACGTTGGCTTGAACTATTGAAAGATTATGATCATACCATCCAATACCATCCTGAAAAAGCGAACGTGGTAGCTGACGCATTGAGTAGAAGATCAAATGCAAGTACGAGTGCGATATTGTCAATGCAAAAGCCCATTTTATGTGACTTGCAAAGGATGAAGATAGAGTTAAAGACTCCAGGGACCTATGTGATGATGACGAATATACCAGTAGAACCAACTTTAATCGATAAAGTTAAAGCTGCTAAAGCAATAGACTTGGAGCTGATGCGTATGAGAAAGAAAGTGCAAGAAGGTGCTATGTCGGAAGCAAGAATCGATGAAAAAGGATTAATTCGAGTCAACTCCAGACTTTGTGTTCCTAACGACCCTGATTTAAAGTATAAAATCATGATGGAGGCGCACAACACATCGTTTACAATCCATCCTGGGAGTACCAAAATGTATCATGATCTTCGTCATACATTTTGGTGGAGCAATATGAACAGAGAGATAACGCTTTTTATCTCAAGGTGTCTAACTTGTCAACGAGTTAAAGCGGAGCATCAAGTACTAAAATGTCCATTACAACCACTTTAAATTCCAGAATGGAAGTGGGAGCACATTACCATGGATTGCGTTACCGGTCTTCCTAAGGTTTCTCAAGGCATAGATGCGAATTGGGTCATTGTTGATAGATTGACCAAGTCTGCTCATTTCTTACCGATACGAGAAACTTATACACTTGAACGTCTTGCTCGTATGTACATAAATGAGATTGTAAGACTGCATGGTATGCCGGTATCCATAGTTTCTGATCGAGACCCAAGATTTACTTCACGATTTTGGGTTAGTTTTCAAAAAGCTATGGGCACAGACTTACGATTTAGCTCGACATATCATCCTCAGAAGGACGGATAGTCGGAGAGGACTATTCAAACTCTTGAAGATCTATTAAGACTCTGTGTCCTTGATTTCAAGGGAAGTTGGGACAAGTTCTTACCATTGGTGGAGTTTTCCTACAACAACAGTTATCTATCAAGTATTGGTATGGCTCCATTCGAAGCGTTGTATGGAAGAAAGTGTCGTTCTCCAGTATGCTGGGATAAGGTGGGTGAAGTAACATTGTTGGGATCGGAGTTGGTACGTATGACTACAGAAAAGATTCAAATGATCAGGCAAAGTATAAAAACCTCACAAGATCGACAAAAGAGTTATGCTAATCTTCATGGAAAGGATGTGGAATTCGATATATGAGATTATGTGTTGTTACGTGTTGCTCCATAGAAAGGAGTTACGAGATTTGGAAAGAGAGGAAAGCTCAATCCTCGATTCATCGACCCATTTTTAATCCTCGATCGAGTAGGAACTGTGGCCTATAGACTCGCCTTACCGCCAAGTATGTCTCGTGTTCATAATATTTTTCACATATCTATGTTGCGTAAATATGTGAAAGTCCCGAACCACATTATTGAGTTAGAACCAGACGAGATAGAGGAAGATTTAATGTATGAAGAGTTACCTATTAAAATCTTGGATAAGAAGGATCATGTTCTACGCTCCAAGGTTATACCTCAAGTCAAAGTTTTGTGGAGAAACCACGATGTGGAGGAAATGACTTGGGAGTTAGAATCTGAGATGAAGTCAAGGTATCCTCATCTCTTTGACATACCAGGTATGTATCCTAATTTTGAGGACAAAATTTCATAAGAAGGGGAGGTTGTAAGACCCCAACTTTTATGAATAAAGAATAATTTTCTCGAATTATATTTTTGAATATTATGGTGTTGATTTGATATAATGTTATAGTTGCGGGTAATATTTATAAATTTTGTAAAGTAAGCAAGTGGTTATACAATATTCGATTGGTCGGGGAATATTCTTTTTGTCAGGGAATATTCGTACAATGACACAATCATTGGTGGACCCCACAACGGAAGTATTGTCGTAGTTAGAAAACGACAAAATTATCTTTCTATAAAAATAACGGCGGAGGTGTTACCGTTAAAACTGTTGAACTACCTGATAGTAAAAGTACAGTAATACGCGTGGTTGCATAGTAGCACACTGTATTGATTATTGATGCTTACGTGAGAAGTCATTTAGTTATACTCAATTATTGCTACAGTAATTGCTGCATCATATCTCTTATATTATTCATTCAATTATTGTCACAGTATCATCTGTATAATATGTTATATTATTAAATCAATAATTGAGATGACAAGTTATAATATTAATTATTAATAATTATTGAAAGATTAAATATGTGTTGATTAAAAATAAAATGATTTGTGGTAACATTTATTCAATCCTTGATGTATATAAAGAGTCTATTATGAGAAATTTGTGGTAAATTTGGTTATTCTATGGGGGCCTATATGTCATCATCTAAGAGTCTCTTTCGCCAATAGTAATTACCTTTACCAGACGTCAAATCACTTGTCATTTCATATTACAGGCGTCGAACCACTTGGTGTTTCATATTACAGGCGTCAAACCACTTGGTGTTTCACATTACAGGCGTCAAACCACTTTTTGTTTCACATTACATGCTACAAACCACTTTTCTTTTCACATCACCAGTCGTAAAGCCGCTTGCCTTTTCACATTGCAAGTGCTAAGCTAGAAATCTTCTATAAATAGAGGCCTAGTTCTTTAATATTTTTCACGAATTCATTCAAGCTATGGAGAGAGAAAGTATAGAAAGAATAAGAGAGAAAGAAGAAGAGCATTCTGTTACTACACTACTGCAGTATTCAATCTCCTACTAATGTAAGGGGTGTTATTTCTTTTGTATTCATGAAGAGAATTTCTGTTATTCCATTATTTATTATTCTGTTGGAATAACATGTAGACGCGGGCTACCCTATACTTGGTGAAATTCTTTTGTTATTCCAGTCTTTATTATTCTGTTGGAATATCCTGTCTGTACGTTTTACACCGGACCTGGTTCCGTTATTTATTATTCTGTTGTAATAACTTGCCCGTGCGGTCTATCACATGCATGGTGATTTCTTTTGTTATTGCATTCTTTATTATACTCAGTTGGTTAAAACTTTAACTTCTATACTCCATGAAATTAGTGGTATATGCTTTATATTTGCACTTCATCCAGTATCTTTTCATGGAATATTCTTCTGAGTATTCTTTAATTTTACTCTACAAAGCAGTATCATGTTGACAGTTTGGACGTTATTGGTTCCTGGATAAATTAATTCTTGAACTTGTTTTATTGAATTCTTATATAATTTTCATCATCCTCATGCTTATATTTTATTAAAAGTCATCTGTGGCCTATAGTGCATAGATGGACTTGGTATGATTATGACCAGGGATTATTCGGTATAATCATGACCGTAATATTAAAAATGATGTGGTAAAAGTCCTCATTGGCCCGAAGTGCATTGATGGACAGTTGTTGGCATTATCATGACCATTAATGAATACACAAATATTCTTGGCCCGTAGTGCATGGATAATTGTGTTTATGATACTAAAAAATATCCTTGGCCGTAGTGTAGGGGTGATTTGATAATATGGATTATTTATTAAGCTGAGTCCCAGCGATAAAAGTGATGAAAAACCTTTTAAATCATAAAAGATAGTAGATTTTATTCTCTACTTGACTCTTTTAATGGATTGCTTATTCTGCTGCAGTTAAACTTGATGTTTGTTATATTGTATCAGTTTAAAACTATTTAAGGCTAATGATAATTTATTCTGCATTATCTTAGTCATAATATTTCTTACTGGGCTAGTTGAGCTCACCCTTTCTTTCACTGTTCTCTTCAGGAAATGAGAATATAGCTGGGACGAGTCGGAGAACGGAGTGATGGTCCTAGATGGTGCATTAGTAGTCCTCACTACTCTGTGATATAGTGTGATAATAATTGAAATGAGGACTCCTTTTGAGTTTGTATACTCTCTAGTAGACAATATTTGTATTCAAACTCACATTTTATGTTTTGTCGTATTGTACACGACAATTGTATTACTAAGTTGTATTTGAGTTCTGTACCATGTATCTGATGACTCAAGATGGGTGATTTATACCTAATTTTGGGGGCGTCACATTGGTTCTTTATATCTTCTGTTGTGATAAGGTTGGTTCGATTGTGATAAGGTTGGTTCTTTATATCTTCGATTGTGATAAGGGTGGTTCTTTATATCTTCGGTAGTGATAAGGTTGGTTCGGTTGGTATAAGGTTGGTTCTTTAGATTTTCGGTAGTAATAAGGGAAATTGTTATCTATCTTATGAATGAACAAGAAGAGTGGGGCGGCGATATTGGGAGCCAACAATTTTAGTTCGGCACATGGAGTTCATGTGTGATATTTTGTCTTCGGCAAATATGGTCGTTTTGTTGGGATAAATTTGTATACTCTCTCATTTATAAGTTCCTTATAAATAAGAGACTGGGGGGCAATATTGGAGTGTGATTATTTGGGTCTAGCCATGGTGCAGCCCAGTCTATTTAATGGTCCGGATCTAGTGATGGCAAATATGTATTTATTATGACAGTTGAAGAGTCCTTATTAAAATAGGATTATTTTTCCTTATTTGGAGGGATAAGGAATCCTTCTCATAGTTGTATGCAGGTGGAGGTTACTTCTATATATACGGCTACAAGCTAGGGTTGGGAAAAAGAGGAAGAACAGAACATAATAAAAGACAATAGGAAAGGGCACAAGAGTTACAACACAAATACACAACTTGTACTCCCAATATTGTTATTGTGGATTACTCTCTCTCTCCGTGGTTTTTCCCCAATTGGGTTTCTACTTAAATTCTTGTGTTCATACTTTATATTTTTTTATTAATGTTTATGTGAGTGTATTTTGTTAGTTTGATTTCACAACAATTACTCCATCAACCATTGACGCTATTTTGGCCTGTTGTTTTGGTGATTTCGTCAGGCGTACAAAATCAGGCATTAACAAGATTAATGAGCAAGAACTTAAAATAAATTACAAAAAATTAAGTGCATATGAAAGAGATTGACAACAGGGTGGTTGCTTTTATTTACTCTAGGTAATTATTTTTACAGTTGAAAGCTTTTAAAATGAAATTTTTGTACACAAACCAAACTTTAGGATAATTGCAAATATGCAATTATGTCACTTATGTGGAAGTGTGGTTCTAATTTTTTGGCTAGCAATCTGCTTTTAGAGTATGTTTGCATATGTATTTATATTGCTTTAATTCAATCTTTGTGTTTTTCACATAACTAACCTTGCTCTTCTCTCCATAATCTGTCAATCTCACATTATTGGATAAATTACAGCTAAATAAATTGGTAAAAAGGAAAATCTCACTTTAGTTTTGATTTTAACTACTCAAATTGATTACTATGTACAAGTTCGAAAAATTAAAATAAATTCACATTCCAAATTTTTTGGAATTTCAAAACTAGTATTAAGGTCAAATAAGGCTCCTTTTATGTAACGGGGGGTGTGATGCCCCCAAATTCGGGTACCTTTAAAACCGAGTTCATTATTACACGGTAATACAACATCCACTTATATCTAGTTTAACGATACGAATTTAATTACACTATTATTAAATCATATCAGATCAATCTCAAATTCTGTAACCATTACATCTTTATAATGTCATAATATTACATAATACATAGTAATATTAAGCTCTTACACAATCTTCTATTTCTTCCTATTGTTCCTTCCTTTATTCTTGTAGACACTCGAAATTTTATTTTCATGGTACTAACCTTGTAGGAGGGTAAAAATGTCTTTTTACATCTTGGAGAACATCGAGAAGAGGTTACAACAACCATCAAGCACAGAGATAGCCCCGTGGAACATCAAATCAACCTTGGAGATCAACCCTAAGGAAAAAAAACGTTGGCAGTAGTCTGATGAGTGGGATTTATACCCGCAAGTCGGATCCTTCATTGCTTAAAAAGTTCCTTGATCTTCGTAGATTATATATAGCTTTTGTATGATTTTAGTATTATTTTGTGTAACCGATGTGTTGCAGGACTTATTAGGTCTTTTCCAGCTTGCAAGGTGCAAAACTGTTAATTTTCCTACATTGGCACTGCAGCGCCTATGCCGGGCTTAAACCTGGCGCTGCAGCATCCCAACCAGGTCAACGGTGATGTTAGCATGGAGCTACAGTCCGAGCTCCTGTCTTTTTGTGTTGACGTAGCGCTGCAGCGCTGTTCCAAGCCTTACTCTCCGCGCTGCAGCGCCGCCTCCAGTTCCCAGACAGTAAAGAGTTGGATTTGGCCTAGTTTGAAGAGGAGACTTGTATATATATGTATGAGGATAGCCTCCTCACAAGATCATCTAATCCCACTATGGGATATAGTTTTTTCTCTCTCTGTTGTAGTTTTTCTCCCATCTCTTAGGTAATGCTTGTAAATATAGTTTAGCTAGATTAGGGAGATACTTGGGATTTCTTGGAGCTCAAGAGCAATTAGCAACATGGATTGGAAAGATTGAATGGAATGGAATTCTTGGAGACTGAAGAACTTTGACAGAGTTTATTCTTATCTATTTGTTTTCTTTGATTTTGTAATCCATAAATGTTGTCTTTATTGCTACTAATGTTTAGTTCAAGAGCTATGAACTAATTATTGACTCTAAGGTTATAATGGAGCCCTTTGTTATTTTGAATTGACTATCCTATCTCTTTGGTTGGAACCATATGGTTTGGTTTAATATATTTATGCTTAATGATTCTTGCTAAGAAATTAGTGATGATTTTGGTAATCTATATGATGTTGAAAGAGGGATTATAGATTTACACCTTAATATATTGGCATGTGATTATGAGTTGTTGACTTAATTTGATTGCATAAGTTATGTATAGAATATACATATAAATGTGTACCACGTGTGACCTAATTGAAAACTTAAGCTTTAAATCCTTGTTATGGTTAATTCACATAGACATGTGTAGGATTATCACCTAGCTTGGATGTCCTTTTCTGTTTTATTCCCTATCGGGTGGATCTAGAGAGGATACATTTGTACATACCTTGGAAGAGGTGTATGAGCACTTGTGTCTTCTCGGTCGACAAACTGTCATGACCACTAAGACCAAAGAGAGAAGGGTAGGAAGTTTGATGAAGCATAGCACACCATGTGTTTGACAAAATACCAGTGTGGGGGAGAAGTTATGACCTTAGTGTCGACGTCGGGATCTTTGGATGTCCCTTTCCGTTACTTATTCTTTGATGTTCTCAGTATACGTGAGATTTATTTGAAAAAACAAATGAAAAAGGTCCGACATGTATAATTTCGACGATGGACTGTTAAGAGTCGCCAGTTGGTTTTTTAAATGGTTGTATCAACATAACTGAGAAAAGGTTTGCACATTGACCCAGTGATGTGACACTGCTATACGGGTCGGTGAAACCGAGATTCATTAGGGTCCGGGGACTTGATTATGCGGAGGGAAGGTGTTAGGCACCCCCCGACATCCGTGTTACCACGGTGACCGCCTCTTTTCAAGAAACTATTATCTGAATGTGTGTATGTGTGGGTCAATGTACTGTTATTTGGAAGTAGTGCGAGGCCTCGTTCGAACCTATACACATAGGGTTTGAATTTATGTAAAAATTCAGTTTTTAGCAAGATATAACAATGATGTTTTATAAAAAGGTTTTTCAAACCCTGATGCTCAATAATAATTGAGACCTTTTACACTCCCATTTTATTAAGTGTTCGGCTTGATTGATTTTATTTTACGAACGCGAGGCATCCGTACTAAAATAATGTACAAAAATAATGCCGACTTCCTCGTGGGTATGGAAACCATTTGAGAAAATTCAGACAACGCAGAATAATTTACAAACTGCTTACAGCTGAAAATGTTCATCATGGAACCAAATCTAGATTCAATGAGATGAATCTGTGATCACATGATTCCTAGGCGCACAGAATACTGCAATTTATATGAAAGCAGTAAGCAGGTATATATATAAAAGCTGTAAATATATATTTACAGACAGGATCACCAACCACGAAGCACCTCCATGGGGGATCAAAAAAGTAAATAAAGCTGTTAAAAGCTATCAACCGCCATTGAGGAAACTCCAGGCGGGACAAACGTAAAAAAATCTGTAAATACAGTCAACTGCCACGAAGGAAACTCCAGGCGGGATAAAATGTAAATAAAGCTGTACAAAGCGATTAACTGCCACGAAGTAAACTCCAAGTAGGACGAAACGTAAAGAAAGCTGTAAAAGCGATCAACCACCACGAAGTAAACTCAAGGTGGGACGATATATATATATATATATATATATATATATATATATATATATATATATATATATATATATATATATATATATATAAGCGAGTAAACGCACCAGATGTAAAATCCAGGCTCATCGAACAGAGTCTGACCACAATTCATATATATATATATATATATATATATATATATATATATATATATATATATATATATATATATATCTATAAAAGTGAGTAAACACTCCAGACCAAAGTCTAGGCTCATCGAACAAAGTTCGACACACAGTTAATATATATAAATGTATATATATATATATATATATATATATACATTTATATAAATTAACTGTGTGTCGAACTTTATATATACATATATATATATATATATATATATATATATATATATATATAGAATAAGGATCAGGTCCGGACTCCCGGACGGGAGAAAATCCGGACCTGATTTTTATTCTTTTTTTTTTTTTTGGTAGAACAACTAAAAAAAAAAAAAAAAAATTTTATGGAACTGAAATTTTTCCCTAATACAGTGTTTTGGGCGTGTTTTTAATACCTACACCAACCAATGTATGTACAGTCTGCCCAGACTGTACAGACATATTTCGTTATAGGCATCCAAATCACGCCCAAAACACTGTATTATGGAAAAATTTCAATTCCATAATTTTTTTTTTTTTTAGTTGTTTCAAAAAAAAAAAGCAAAAAAAAAAAAAAAACAAAAGGCCCGTATTTTAGTAGAGTCCGGGATCCCGGACTGGATCCGGACTCTATATATATATATATATATATATATATATATATATATATATATAGAATGAAATGAAACCACGGACCAAAGTTCGGGCAAAAGCAAGCAACACGACTCTCAACGTGTAGAAGGGTGTGTGAAGAGATGAAGAGAAAGACTCTAAAGTGTGTGAGAAGGCTTACAGCTGACTGCCAAAGAAGACTTCTATAACTTTAGAGTGGGTAAACACTGGCTTTTGTAGGTACAAAAGGGCTATATATGAGCTCACAGGTGTTTAAAAAGGAAAAGTACACTGCATGGGGTGAGTGCAGAGCAAATTGGGCAGGGCTTCCTCGCCTTTTTCTCTTACAAAAAGGGCAGCCCAAGCCCTCTATTTATAGGCTATTTCGCCACAGGTGTACCAGAGGCAACCTGGGTGGGCCTGAGTTTTTCGGGTCAGGTCGTCTCGAAGTACGTGTACTCGGGCACTGTAATGTCCACTCAAACTTTCAGAAGTGAAATCTAGGCATCTGTTTGAGGTATACAGGATCTATTTCGGACCACCGTTGTCGAGAGTTTGTATGATGGCATGGGATTAGAGTTTGTACGAAGTCATTGAAGATGGGACGGTGCCCTCCGGTCTTCAAGCTTTAACTTCCATCCATTCCCCCGTACAATAGTCACTCGGGATTGGTTAGTCTTGTGGGACATCATTATGTTGAGACGACGTGGCGTGGCATCGCATTGGCTAGATGACGATGTTGCCCCTCAGCGGTGTTATCGCCGGATTGGGCTGATAAAGCAGATGTTGCTCAGGCTTCACTGAGATTGGACCGTTGCAATTGTTTGAAGGTCCTTGTCATCTTTAAGGTGCGCCTGTCTTCCCGATGTTATTACTGGGTTGGTGCAGTATATCTCATTGTGAGCGCCGAGATTGAAGCTTGTTGCATTTGAAACAAGCATTTTCGGGGTTATCGCCGAAACTGCATTCCTTGGGGTTATCACCAAGGTTAGTGGCTATTCCCATAGTTGGGACTGAGACTGGATACCTCGGGGTTATCTCCGAGATTAATTGGTCTTCTTTGGTGTATGTTCCGGTATTGGATCTGCACGCCTCGGGGTTACATCCGAGGTTTGAATTGTTACTCCCAGAATGTGATCCGGGGTTGATGCTGAACTTCCAGTAGTATCCGATATGGATTTGGATTATCTTTCAGGGTTCTCTCTTAAAAGACGAATCTGTCCTCCTACAATGTTAGTGACAGTAGTACAGAAAATTTCGAGTGTCTACAGATGCCCCTCTTTATCATACTCATGCATGGAGATGCATGGGTAGGATAAAGAATCCTAGACATTTGAAATGCAACAAGACAAACATGGTACTATGGATAACAACATGATGCAAATGTATGATGCATGTGTACGGGGTTGTAGCCCAACACGCTGGGGATGATTACTGGCTCCCTGTTACTTCAACTAGGGATTGGCAATGCTGACCAGATTTGATGTGTAAGCCGAATTTATTAGGATGCTGGTGTTGAAGTTATCACCAAATTCCTGTGTCTTTGATTATGACTTGATCCTGAAGATGTACCTCTTATGTGTAAGAGATCTGTGGGGATAAAGCTTGATCTATTTGAGGATGTGTATAACATATTCCATCATCTATCCTCTTTAATAACATTGACCTTTCCTGGTTGGTATCGCCATAGTATGTCAAGATCCTGTTGGATTTACTACCAATAACAAATGTTGTCATGGATGCTTGACCTTCGTCGACGTGTGAATTAACGGCTGAAACTCTGTGGGTAGATTATCAAGGTTGCTTGACATCCGCTATCTTGTAGATCATCGGAACATTGCGTTGTAACCCTCGCCGGGGATATGCTGGGGAATATGAGCAATCGGGTGTAAAAACCTCGAATAGCTCCAGAGCTCTGATAGGTTTAATCGCTATCGGCTGAAATAACGTCAAGGCTGCTTGACCTTATCTGATTTGTGTGTCAATGGATGAGCATGCGTTGTTACTCCCGCCAAAGATATACGTTGTAACCCCCATCGGGGACTCACATTGTAACCCCCATTGGGGACTCACGTTGTAGCCCCTGTCGGGGACTTACGTAGGGTAACGACCCAGAGTTGGCAGCATCAGACCTGTATAAGGTATTGTCGTATGTGATTTGTGAAAACTAAGATCATCGACAGGGTATACCTTATGTTCAGGTGACTACCAATGAGTGATGTACAGATTCAAAGTCTCATCTGAGAAGACCAGGATTGTATGCTGTTTTGTTCAATCGCGTGGCATTTTTATTCCTGATTTGACCTTTCTAGTCCGCAAGAACTCCTTTGCAACTCAAACTGGACCGAGACGGTGAGACCCACATAGGGGTGCCGCAGGTGCACCTACTACAGCCGCAAGTGAGCCTGCGGCCAATCACGGATGATAAATTCTACCAGGTTGGTCTCACAAGTCACTTTCAACTTGTCGTGCGAAGGAAAATAGGTGAGCCACTTTCAGATCTGCTGAGTTCGGGCTATTTTCTGCAAATTCTGTCACCGTACAAGTGTTCTACACTATCCTGGTAACATAAACATGTATTTTTTCTAGTTTTTATCCGTTGGATTGTGAGTTATCGCATGAAATGCATCTAAACACATAGTAGTGATTATGTATGCACAAATGACTTGATAAAAAATATTCAACATAGTAAATGTTAATATTAAACCATTCTGAATATAATGATGTGAAAAAATTTAACTTTTGAGACAGTCAAATTGGCACCTTTTTCTGCTCTTTTTTGTCCTATTTGAGGTCGAATGAGCAAAAGGTATCAAGGCAAAGTACTCCTAGTATTGAGGTTGACCTTATACATGATAATTTTGATTTTTAATGCATATATTATGTATATGACTTTGGGGTAGGTGTGCTACTGAATGGCCACCTAGACATGCCTATGCGCATGTGGATAGTCCTATTTTCAAAGGGGACTATGGAATTTTTTTTCCAAATGTAGGCACTTGGTAGTCATGCATTTTAACTCTATTATCTGTTAAAGTAAATGCATGCATGCATATAGACATAAATGCATTTTTAGAAAGCTCCAGATAAGGAAATACCACACCCTTTCTGAGGTGATTTAGAGACTTGTTGTCCAGATATTATGGATTCAGATCAGCCGAGCAGTTCTCACAGGACCACTTCTGGCATACGGCGGAGGGCTTCCGAAGTGCCTCGTCCTTGTTCTGTCAGACAACCTCGTCAGTTGGTGGAGGCCGTGATTCGTCCTGTCCGGGTAGATGTGCCAGATGTTGAGGACGAGGAGACGAATATTCCGATTGAGGATCTCACTCCTGCTGCACATGTTTCTCGTAGGGAGCTTTCGAGTATTCAGGTGGCAAACGCAGAGCTGTTGGGTGATTTGAGCAGACATACCTCGTGTATTTGCATGCTAACGAGGTATGGCGTTAGACCTTGATCTTCCTTTTTTCCTATTGATGAAGATTAAAGGGTTCTGATGTTGATCTGCAATTCATGCAGGTTCCTGGTTTTACATAGCCTCGAGGGAACTGGTTCAGCATTCACTCCATGCACCAGGCACTTCATCCTGACTATAGAGCGATAGTGCATGAGTGGGGATTTGGGGCATTCTTCTCCATCCTTCCCCATCGTTGTCCCTGGGGTTACCTCAGGGCATTGTCTGAGAGATGGTTTCATCAGACTCAGTCACTCCATCTGCTGGATTGCGAGGTGATGATGACACCTATGGATTGGCAATTTATCACAAGTATGGAGTTTGGAGGGGGAACCAGTGCCTTGCATGGCGAATATTACCCCTACTGCCGTCAGATCCTTATTAGGAGTTCCGACGGAGGCGCTCAAAGGCAGGACTGTCCGTTCAGGTCCTTTGAGCGTAGATACTATGAGTGGGCTTTTGAGTGAGCCCATGCCTGATGATGTCAGAATCGGGGATCGCGTTCTGTGGCGATTGTTCCTGATGATCATTCGAGGCTGCTTCATAGCAGATAACTCTTCTACGATATCCTTTGCCTTAATCAGCACCACACGTGATATGGATCATATTGGAGAGTATGATTGGGGCTCCTATACCTTTGCCTATTTCCTCCGGGGCATGCGTATGCGCTCACAAGGTTTGACCGTGGCTTGGCTAGGATTTTACCCATTTCTGCTGGTGAGTATTTCTCTTATCTTTTCCCATTCATAGGTGAAGAGTGTTTACTGATAGCAGATGTTGTACCATTATGTTGGCAGTTTTGGGCCTATAAGAGGCTCCCATGCTTGCGTCCTGTGAGTGTGTTAGGTTTAGATACCTATCCACGAGGACGACGATGACACCATTCTATTTTGCTAGAGGTCCCTGTAGCTTAGGGATTCACTCACTGCCGTATGCAGCTGGAGTTGTTGATAGCTAATACCATTACACAGATTCCCTATTTAGGGGAACACTTGACCATCGGCTTTGAGGATGGACACCCGACTGGAGTCGAGTATTTGATTTCCACCAGGAGAGTTCCTTTCTTCATAGATGGAGGCTGGGAGCTCTATTTAGGAGAACATGCTATTAGGAGCACCACAGGGGAGATCCGTATACCGACCTTGCCTCCTGTCAGGCGTCATTGGCCCGTATCATAGTCACCCGTAATTGATATCCCATTGTTGGGGGTTGACGGTTTTGCATTGTCAGAGGGTCCATGTACTCAGGAGACGTTCCAGCGGTGGTGGTTCCCTCGCACTATTGGAGCCCAGTCCCGCGCCACACAATTTATGGGGGATATGGTTCCAGGATCCTTTATGATGACAGATTGGGTAGCTTATGTCCGAGTTCCGACTCATATGACCCAGATTGATAGTTTGACCCGGAAGTTGGACCATGCACATATATTTATTCTACATTTGGGCAGAGATCCAGCAGAGGCAGAGTCATTTGTTCCTTCCAGCTCAGGCGCTGGCCCCTCAGATAACCCATTCAGTTTTTCTGGTGCAGATCCTCCTCTTTATAGGTCTGACATCCCTATTGATAGAGATCCAGTGACTCAGGAAGAGTTACATCAGGTTGACAGGATTGATGATGTGGACATCGACACCTTGGTCTTCTGTTGATGTATATTATCAATATATCTTTTGATAGGCCTCTGTTAGATATTGGGTGGCTATACCCCATTTTCACTATATCTTTTGATAGGCCTCTATTAGTAGTAGGGTGTCTGTGCCCCATTTCCCTGTATTTGTAGCCGTATAGAGATGATGTGTTAGATGATGATATACTTAGGAATGTATGCAGAGTTTTTCCATTCCCTATATCATATTGCCATCTATTATCTGCTATGCATGTATCATGTTATGCATATGTATGTATGTCCAGAGATATTCAGCATTGACCCCTGGATGGTCTTATAACACAGCTCGCACTGATGTCTTCTTCGACAGTTAGCCGTATAGATCATACCCCACCATCATTGGTGGCATTGGGTATGCTATCGTGATATGATAACATGTCACCACCAGACAGGGTGACTATAGATCAGTTACTGCAGCATACCATGACTTTATTGATGTTTCAGGTTCTCGCAGGATTTGTAGACGGGATGCTAGAGCATTGGCAACCTGATAGACAAATATTCTGATTTGGTACCCATGAGTTGACTCCTACTCTGGAGGAGTATGCACGTTTGACGATCCTGCCTTTAGACAGACCTTGCATGCATCTGGCATTGGGAGACATGAGTAGACGGTTCATTACTCTCACAGGATTGTGGCGCAGAGTAGTTCAGGACGAGCTGACATCTAGCCACATGATATCCCAGCATTTTCTGTACGACAGATTTGGCTCAGAGGATAGCTATTTATGATATTCTGGGGATTTTACCACACTGGAGGATCACTGGCGTTTGGCCAGGGTTGATGTACTGCTGCTGTGCGTATTGTCGTATGTCTATATGCCACGATATATGGACGAGATAAACATTGGTGTCATCATGGCTGTGAGAGCTCTTAGAGAGGGTCGTACCATTGTATCTATGATTGTAGCAGAGACCCTGCAGTTAGCATCCTATTGTTTCACTTATCCTACAGGAGTGTTCACTGGGAGTTCGGTCATGCTGTACGTGTGGTTTATGTCACACTTGAGACCGATTGGTACCTTTAGATGGCATGGGTATTGGTTCACCCATGATGTATCCATGTCATACTCTTTTCATCCATTGGAGTGTATAGATGCTCTGTCTTGGTCTGCATTTTTGATAGATATTAGAGATCTATTTATCATATTTTCGTGCTCGAGGCTTTGCTCACCATACAACTTCATCACTCACGCTCCGGGCATGGACTTCCTCCCTCTGGCTGGCTTGAGGGGCGTGACTACTTATCACCTACTGGCCGTGATGTCGCAGTTCGACCAGTTCTAGGATTTTCATCCTTTCGAGGGAGCGATAAGTCAGCGTTCAGCTTCCCGATATCTCTCAGCAGAGGACCGATCCCGTGTGTATGCTTGTTGGGATCAGCGGGAGATAGCTGCTTTTTTTGTGAGCCATCCGGGTTGTTCTGCAGAGTATTCAGCATGAATGGAGACATGGATTTTATCGGCTGCAGCAGTATTTGCAGTACAGGATAGCGAGTCAGATGATGTAGACCCCATGGAGGACATCGATACCTACATCGAGGAGGAGCCCACTGCTGGGTTGCCATCATTTATCTCGGATTCTCCCAGTACCAGTACTGTTGTGATTCAGCACTCGACACAGTACCTAGAGCAGAGTCTTCATCTGATGACCTTTGAGAGAGATCATGCTCGATCTATGATGTTGACTGCCCTTGATGGGAGAGACACAACTCTATTAGAGAGAGACGAGGCATTAGCTCGCATAGATGCCGCTGTTATTGAGCGGGATGAGGTTAGATCAGCCAGAGATGCAGTGATAGTTGAGCGGGATAGTGCTATATCTGCCGGGATGTAGCTGTCACAGATAGTACTGCAGTGAGGTCCCTTATCACTGGCATGATCGTAGAGATGAGTGCATATATTGATGATCATATGGTCACCATGCAGATGGCTGCAGATCTGTTGGGTCGTGTGGATATTCTCGTACAGAAGACTACAACTTCACCTAATTCTTCTGAGAAGGACGCCATGCTGGGCTTGTTAGATCGCATATACCCTGACTTGTAGATGAGCTTGTATTTACCTGCACAGACTAGCTTAGCCATTTTGTCATGTACAGTTTACATTGTATATATATCAAACAACATTATATATGACAGGGAAATATATTTTTGGATCACTTCCCTTTTAGATATGCCTTTCTATTTGCTTAATATTTTGCCTGCTGCTTCAGGGCTTGTGGTCTTGATGTATTCTGAATTCCTCATGGGTGGATGGACATTGAGTTGTCTCTAGATAGTTCAGAATGGATCATCGATCTCTGTGTATCCCTACCATCTTTGGTGTCTTGGGACAGGTTTCTGGATGGAAATGTGGAGAGGAGTGTGACTTTCCTCTCTGAGATTGACCGCACCATAGATGGTCGCCAATACTTCTATTTAGGAGAAGCCTAGTTAATTCCACCTCATATGGATTGGTGTTGCTCTTCAAGGTATGACCGTAGCTTGGATGGTCGCCGAATCTCCTTTTTGGGAGGAGTTTAGGTAATTCCATCCCTTTGGTCTGAAGCCAATGAAATGTGGTGGATTGAAGGATGATCCCAGTACCAACTGACAAGGGTTTGTATTTTGGTAGGGGGTGAGACCGCACCATGAATGGCTGCCTACGTACTCCTATTGAAGAGAAGATCAGGTTTGCGTAGTTCGAACCTGGTGTAAGAGGTTCAACGCTGTATATGGCAGAAATGGTGTAGGAATGTTTTTGGTTGTTTTTGTTTTTGTAAGGGTAGAAATGTTTTTGTTGTTTTTGTTTTATTACGATCGGGCCATGCAACATGGTTGCCTACGTACTCGTATTGAAGAGGAGATCAGGTCGATGTAGTTCTCCCCTCAGGGCGAGATGAAAAGCGTAATCCCATGTGTAGGTCAGAGTGCGGGGAGGAGAAAGTTTAATCTTAGGTTGAGGATAAACTGTAGGTTTGAGAAGTTTGATCCCATGTATGGGTAGCCAAACTGTAAGTTCAAGAGGTTCAATCTGCAGTGGGATGACCTAAGTTGTAGGAACGCAAAGGAGAGCCAGGCTGCTGGCTTAAAATGTATGTTTCCCTGAAGGGCAAAGTGTAGGAAATTTGTAAGTGGGAAAGGGTTAAAGAACCAGAGTGACTGATGACCTGATGATTCTGCATCAGGGTGTTTGCGAATTACTTCAGACATAGTACCGTTTCACGGTGTCTGAGTTGATGAGTTGTGGAAATTCATCGCCATCCATTTTTTGCAATCTGAGAGCGCCTCCTGTCAATACTTCTTTGACAACAAACGGGCCTTCCCAGTTAGGAGCGAATTTTCCCTTAGATTGATCTTGGTTGTCAAGGACTTTCTTCAAAACCAAGTCATGTTGTTTAAACTGCCGTAGCCAGACTTTTTTGTTGTAGGATCTGGCGATCCTTTGTTGATATAACTGACCATGGAAGATAACCGCGGTTTGCCTTTCGTCTATTAGAGATAATTGGTGATACCTTTCTTGTACCCATTGGTCTTCATCCAGTTGAGCATCTATCAACACTCTGAGGGATTCCATTTCAACTTCTATGGGGAGTACTGCTTCCATCCCATATGTTAAAGCGTAGGGGGTTGCCCCAGTAGAAGTGCGCATTGAGGTTCTGTAGGCTAATAGAGCAAGAGGCAATAGGTCAGGCCAATCTTTGTGGTTGGAGGACATCTTTTGCATAATCTTCTTGATGTTTTTGTTAGCCTCTTCAATAGCACCGTTCATCTTCAAACGATAGATGACAGAGTTAAGATGTTTGATGTGGAATTTACTGCATAATTCCTCCATCATTTTTTTGTTGAGGTTCTTGGCATTGTCAGACACAATCACCTCTGGTTGTCCGTATCGACAAACGACATTGTTTCTGATGAAAGCAATGGTGACTTCTTTAGTAACCCTTGGGAAAGAGGCTGCTTCTACCCACTTGGTGAAGTAGTCGATCATGGTGAAGATAAATCGGTGACCATTATTGGCTATAGGCTCGATGGGCCCGATAACATCCATTCTCCACATTAAGAAGGGCCAAGGTGAACTCATATTGTGGAGTTCCCGTGAAGGGGCGTGTATAGCATTCCCATGAATCTGGAACTGATAGCATCTCCTGACATAGTCATTGCAATCAATTTTGAGAGATAGCCAATAATGTACCGTCGTGAGGACTTTCCTGACAAGGAGGGGGCCATTCATGTAGGGGCCACAAACTCCGCCATGAATTTCATCCATAAGCCTTTGGGCTTGATCTTTGTCTAAACATCTGAGGAGACCTAGTCCTGCATCTCTTTTATAGAATTTCATAGTAAGTCGATGGATCCGCCTTTTTTCAGTCGGGCTCGCCTCAACGGGTGTAGATCCATCTCGTAGATATTCCTTGATGTGCTGATACCAAGGATGTTGGACGGGAGGTAGATCATCCGTTACTTTTCCAACGTAATTCCCATAGGTTGGGGCCTTGTGTAGGGAAATTATGATGCTCGACAAGTGTTCCTTGTCTGATATGCGAATCAAGTAGGCCAAAGTTGCTAATGCGTCTGCAAAATCATTCCTATTACAAGGAATGTGTAGAAAGGAGATCTCTTTGAACTACAAAGCCATCTTCAAAACCTACCGATGGTAAGGCAGCAAATGTAGTTCCTTAGTTTGATAGATTCCAGTTGATTATCTAATTACCAACTCCGAATATCCAAAGATAGTTAACCGTCTAATGCCCATTGAACGGGCAAGTTTTAGCCCCATGAGACAGGCTTCATACTCAGCCGTATTGTTGGTGCTGACAAACTGTAATTTGACAGCAACGGGATACTGCTCCCCCGTACCAGATACTAGAACTGCTCCAGCTCCAGAACCTTCCATATTAATAGCTCCATCAAAATACATCTTCCATGATTAGCGCGTATCATACTGATCGTGTTGCTACACTGTCATTACTCCTTCATCGGGGAAATATGTTTCCAAGGGTTTGAAATCCCCTGAAGGTGCGGCGGCCAGTTTTTCCGCAATTCCTTGACCTTTGATGGACTTTTGAGTCATATATACGATGTCAAATTGTTGTAGGATCAACTTCTATTTGGACAGCCGACAATTTAACATGGGTTTATTGAACACATATTTGAGAGGATCCATGCGGGATATGAGATGGGTTGTGTGACCATGGAGGTAATGCTGTAACCTCATGGAAGCCCATGCTAAAGCATAACACCTCTTTTCGATCAGAGTGTACTTGTGTTTACTACAGCTGAACCTTTTGCTGAGGTAATAGATAGCTAGTTCTTGGCCTCTATCGTTCTTCTGTCCTAGCATATAGCCCATGGCATTGTCACTTATAGACAGGTACATAAATAGAGGAACATCATCCCTAGGTGGTACCAACACGAGAGCTTTGACTAGATGTTCCTTGATTGTAACGAAGTCCTTTTGACACTCATCATTCCATTTTATGGAGGAGTTCTTCCTTAATAGCTTGAATATTGGCTCACAGGTTGCTGTGAGTTGGGAGATAAACATGCTAATGAAGTTGATTCTTCCCAAAAATCCCCCTATTTCCTTCTCTGTCCGAGGAATGGGTATTTTTGTGATGGCTTGGATTTTGGTAGGATCCAGCTCAATCCCCTTGTGGCTGACTAGAAATCCTAGCAACTTGCCCAATTTGACACTAAAGGCGCATTTAGCTGGATTTAACTTTAAGTTGTACTTACACAACCTATTAAACAATTTTCTGAGATGGTCTAGATGGTCATCCTCCTTCCAGGACTTGACAATGATGTCATCCACGTAGATCTCGATCTCTTTGTGCATTAAGTCATGGAAAAGAGCCATCATAGCTCGTTGATAGGTGGCTCCGGCATTGATGAGGTCGAATGACAACCGTCTATAGCAAAAGGTTCCCCAAGGCATGATGAAAGCAGTATTTTCACGGTCTTCCTCAGTAACCATGATCTGATGATACCCCGCAAAGTAATCAACAAAGGAGTACATGTCATATTGCGCAGTATTGTCAATGAGAATGTGGATAAATGGCACGAGAAAGCTATCTTTTAAGCAAGCTTTGTTCAAATCCCGATAATCCACGCAAACTCGAACCTTCCCTCCAGGTTTAGGCACATGCACAATGTTGGATATCCGCTCAGGATATGTAGACACCATGATGATGCCAGCTTGAAATTGTTTCACAATTTCTTCTTTCACCTTTAAACTCCATTCAGGTTTCAATCGCCTGAGCTTTTGTTTGAGTGGCTTAAATCCCTCTTTAATGGGAAGGCTATGAAGGACAATGTCAGTGGACAAACCCACCATGTCTTTATGAGACCATGCAAACACATCCTGGAACTGGGTTAATAGTGTAACCATATCATTCCGTTGGTTTGGGTTAAGGTCTGAACTAATCTGGATTAACTTAGGGCTTTCTAAGGTTCCGAGATTGAAAGAAGTGGTTTGATCAAGATTGGGTTTAGGTTTGTCTTTAACCCATTTTTGAATTTCTGGAGGCACCTCAATGTCATCCGGTATATCCATCAAGGCTAAATTCATCTCTACATCAAAGGTACAAACCTTGTGTAGAAGAGGCACCGTATCCGCAAGTACAGGCACATCTAAATTCAGAGTCCTGAAACAAAATATGCTTTCACTTAGTATATATGAAATGTGTTGATCATACATAGTGTTAGCATATACTGGCAAAATAAACTGCTAATATTGTAAAAAAAAGTAAGCAGTTATTATATCTACAGGACAGAAAGAGTTTCTGCCCGCTTTACCCTTGACGACCAATGCAAGGAATGCTGTTCCAATTGGCAAGGGCAAAGTGCAGGTGGATAGCAGTGATGGAGGGATTGTAATCGTCCTCCCTATCCCGAATGATGGCCATTATATCTGGGCAATCATCTAGGGTGTATCTATTGGTATGTTCATCAGGAACGATGATGTGTATGCCTGACATCATTTGGATGATGTCTTGCTTGATTCTTCGTTCCTCTTCTTCCACTGCGGGATTTGGAACAAAGACTTCTTTATCCTTCATCGATACCTGCTTGGGAAATAACATAGCTATTACATTGGCTGGCACCTTTACGGGAGGTTGTGCGGACTCAGAGCTTGAAGGCGAAGATAAACGCCGCATGGTTGAAGTTGAAGGAATCTGTTGATGCTTATGAGGATTCCTGTGACTAGAATTGATATAATAGCCTAGCCAAGTTGTTCCAATTTGCTTAGTTAATCGAATTGGGTATTTGATACCATGACAATCTTTACCCAACCCTTGTCCCGGTTTATGACCCAACGACATCATTTCTTGAGTAGCCGACATTACTTCTGCAGAAATCTTGGGTTCGGGCAATGGTGCTCCAATAGCATGGTATTGGGTATTGCTTATTTCCAAAGCATGAAAACTGACCGGTTCAACATTTGCATTGGCTTTGATGAATGACATATCCCCTTGTTGAGGACACTCTGGTTCAGCGTTGACCGTGACCAGGCTATTATTGATAATGTATTTCAACTGTTGGTGAAGAGTAGTGGGGACTGCCCCTGCCATGTGAATCCATGGTTGTCCCAAGAACATGTTATATCCCAAATCTATCTTGAGCACATGGAAGGATACGCAGAATGTATGAGGACAAATTTCGATTGGCAGCTAAATTACTCCGACCGAGTTACGACGGGCTCCATCAAAAGCTTTGATGATAGTATGGCTACTCCGAATTCTATTGAGATTGATATTCATCTTCACCAAGGTAGCATATGGATAGATATTTAGAGAGGAACCTCCATCTATTAAGACTCTAGCTACCATATATCCGGAGGATAAGACCATAATGTGCAATGGCTTGCAATGACCGGTCCCTTCGGGCGGTATATCATCATCATTGAAGGATATCACATTATTGTTGAAAATGTGATCAACAAGATGTTGAAATTTTTTTGTATCCACTGATATCGGGAGATAGGCTTCTTCTAAAACCTTCAACAAGACCTTCTGGTGATCTTCGGAAGTTAGGACCAAGCCAAAATTAATATATGTTTTGGAGCTTCCTTTAAGCTATAAAACCACCGTGGCCTCGTTATGACCCATAGCGCGGAGGAATTTTTCAATTTTCTCTATGGGTATTTTCCCTTTTGATTTGATGGTATGCTTCATCACCCATTGGGGAAGATACAGTGGATTTTCCTTTGACACTGTAGCAGTTGTATGCGAGGTGGATCCTTCACCTTCTCCATAATTCCATGGAACTGTGCGTAAGCTAACAATAGGATATTGTGCTCTGTACGACAAGTTGATTGGCTCGGGAACGACCACTTTCAAAGGATTATTGCTCCCCTTGAGTTGAATTATTAGCGTTGTGAATAATGTGTTAATCCCATCGGTTTCAGTGGATATGACTGCTACCACACTTTTACATTTAGTAGGGCCTGCATTCTCACTTGCACGTAATACAGTATCGTCGTCTGCTAAGTGTAGGACACCACTGTCAATTAGATTTTGTATAAGGTGGCGGAGTTCCCAACATTCTTTTGTGCTGTGCCCGCGAGACTGGGAGTGATATTGACATACTCCATCAGAGTTGTATCACCCTGAACGGGGATTGATTGGAGGTAGAAGGGAACTGATCCTTCCTTCATTGATTAACATATAAAGAATTTCCTCCATAGGTTGGCCCAGATAGGTGAATTACCTTTTGTTGGCAAAAATCCGACGGGCTTTGGCATTTACTCTCTTTGTCACTTTGTCTTCCAGCATTTCATTTTCTGAAAGTGACGAGGGAATATTCATGACAATAGGTAGGAGACTGGCATGCTTCTGGCTAATTAACTGACGAGTCACTTAATGCTGATAAGTCACCAGTTCTGCCAATTGCTCAATTTGTTTGCATAGAGCTTTCATCTTTCGTTCCATTGTGAACTAGAACTTGGCATAATCCCATTTGTCATCACCGACTTTGAGGGTTTGAGAGGATTCACAGTTGAAATTGGAATTTTGTCCATTACTCCAATTTATCATGTTAACCTCTTCTTCTTTGTGTTGAGGAAGAGGGTTGTCTTGAACATGAGGCTAATCTGGTTTGGTGACCATGATATCTCCGTTGTCTATTAGGTCATGGATCTTGTGTTTCAAGGCCCAACAATCCTGAGTATCATGTCCAGGTGCCCCGACATGATAAGCACATTTCCGAGCAGCATTGAAACCCCGTCCATTAGAGCTGGCTAGTGGAAGAAGATGCGTAATTTTCTTCTGTGTTGTCAGAAGATTAAGAATGTTCTTGAGGGTACCCCCTAAGGGTGTAAACACTCGAGGGCATTTGACTTCTCCACCTTTTGGTTTGGAGGGTTTACAGACTGTGCTTGAAAGGGAGTGTAGTTTCTCCTTTGAATATGCATATTTTGATTGCCTTTTTGCCCCTGTAGTATCAGGGAAAGATCTTCCTCTTTCTTTTTATGGACCCTCCGGGGATTGTTCCCATAATTTCCAGATTGGATGTGATCAGCAACATCTTTGAGTGCAGCTAGGTCTTGAATCTTTTCGGACTTCAATCCCATCTCAGCCATCTCCACATGTTTGACCAATTCAAAAAATGGTTTGTCGATGCAGGCTAAAACTCTTTCATAGAAAGGCGCTTCCTATATGTCTATGAAAGTCATGACTATTTCTGATTCTGTCATGGAAGGACTAACTTGGGCAGCTAGGCGTCTCCACCTTTGAGCATACTCTCTGAAAGACTTGTTAGACTGTTTCTTAATCTTGGTAATTTGATACCGATCAAGAGCCATCTGAAACTGAAAGCTGTATTGAGTGAGGAAAGCATGTGCTAGCTCTTCCCAGCTATGGATCTTAGAGTTGTGTAATCTTGTATACCACGAACGGGCTTCTCCAGTTAGACTTTTTTGGAACAATTGCATTCTAAGCTTTTCGTCCTCTGCATAAGATCCAAGTTCTCTAATAAACACCTTTAAATGTGTGTAAGGATCTCTTAACCCGTCATATTTTTCAAAGTCAGGAGTTTTAAATTTTTCTAGATAATGAACACCAGGAAAAATACACAGATTATCATATGAAACACTCCCGTGTGTTCCAATTCCTTTAATAGCACGAAGGTCTCTTCCATTTGGAGGACTTTCTTTTTGATGTCACCAGTGTCTGGATCTCCAGTGGGATGGGCAACATCATAAGTTTTGTTGGTCGTATCCAACTATAGTTCAGGTATTGTAATGACCTGGATTCCTCCTTGTGTGGAGGATTCAGCATGTACAGGTATTTTCTGACCCTGTGTAGACTGGTGTAATTCTTTGAGTAGAACAACCAAATTTGTAATTTGTTTACTTAATCCGTCGAATTCTTTTCGAGAAACTGGATTATGTTCAGTCTGGTCGGATGACGACATGATTGACTGTAGGCCTGTTGCCTTTTTGGACTTTGACCAGGTAGTAGGTCCGATTGATTCCTTGCGAAAGACTTGCATAATTTAGTCTTTAAGGAATGTGTATAATAACATGCTATATGATGTGTCTGTTTTAGGAATTTTATCCTGCAAAACTGATGTCAGTTGTTTGTAGCATGTTTAAAATATGTATGTGTACACATTTCTTCATATTTCTCATTACATGGAGATAGATATGGAATGTAATTACAAGTAATTGTGTTTACAAGTAATTTGAAATGAGAGCATGAAGAGACTTTCCTCCGTTTTGGGTTTTTTAGAGGCTGACCTATCTTAGGTTACTCTCACGGCTTTTTGGCATGAAGGTTCCCAAATAATCGCAATTTACTTGACAGGAAGTTAATCTGGTCTTTCAACTGGAGTGAATTTGGGTGGTGCCTTTCCTTAGCCTCGGAGAATTATTCTTCTCGTGAGTCCAGTAATCAAACATCGACGGGATAGCCTCCTAGTGGAGAGACAACACAACATACATTCACATACATCGCGTTTCACCGTATGAAAATGATGACATGAGCGAAGCACTAATATCAGAAGCAGATATGGTGCGAAGAACTAATATCACAAGCAGTTATGGTGACAAGCACTAAGTGTAGTAAGGAAATGCATTCGTACACATTCATCAAATGTAAATGCAACATCCACACACAAGCAGATAATAGTTTTGAAAAGATTAAAATAGCGACTTAAGTCCTCTTACTGGAGTCCCCAGCAGAGTCGCCACCTGTCGACGTCGGGATTTTTAAATGTCCCTTTCCGTTACTTATTCTTTGGTGTTCTCAGTTTAGGTGAGATTTATTTGACAAAACAAATGAAAAAGGTCCGACATGTATAATGTCGACGATGGACTGTCAAAAGACGCCAGTTGGTTTTTTAAATGGTTGTACCAACACAACCGAGAAAAGGTTTGCACATTGACCCAGTGATGTGACACTGCTATACGGGTCGGTGAAACCGAGATTCATTAGGGTCCAGGGACTTGATTATGCGGAGGGAAGGTGTTAGGCACCACCCGACATCCGTGTTACCATAGTGACCACCTCTTTTCAAGAAACTATTATCTAAATGTATGTGTGTGTGGGTCAATGTGCTGTTATTTGGAAGTAGTGCGAGGTCTCCTTTTAACCTATATACATAGGGTTTGAATTTATGTAAAAATTTAGTTTTTAGCAAGATATAACAATGATGTTTTATAAAAAGGTTTTTCTAACCCTGATGCTCAATAGTAATTGAGACCTTTTACACTCCCATTTTATTAAGTGTTCGACTTGATTGATTTTATTTTACGAATGCGAGGCATTCGTACTAAAATAATGTACAAAAATAATGCTGACTTCCTCGTGGGTATGGAAATCATCTGAGGAAATTCAGACACCGCAGAATAATTTACAAAATGCTTACAGCTGAAAATGTCTGCCACGGGAACCGAATCTAGATTCAATGAGATGAATCTGTGATCACATGATTCTTAGGCGCACAGAATACTGCAATTTATATGAAAGCAGTAAGCATGTATATATATAAAATCTGTAAATATATATATACAGACAGGATCACCAACCACGAAGCACCTCCAAGGGGGATCAGAAATATAAATAAAGCTGTTAAAAGGTATCAACTGCCACGGAGGAAACTCCAGGTGGGACAAATATAAATAATGCTGTAAATACGGCCAACCGCCACGAAGGAAACTCAAGGCGGGACAAAATATAAATAAAGTTGTATGTACGGTCAACAGCCACGAAGGAAACTCCAGGCGGGACAAAATGTAAATAAAGCTGTACAAAGCGATCAACTACCACGAAGTAAACTCCAGGCAGGACGAAACGTAAAGAAAGCTGTAAAAGCGATCAACCACCACGAAGTAAACTCCAGGTGTGGGACGAAATATATATATATATATATAAAAGCGATAAATGCACCAGATGTAAAATCCAGGCTCATCGAATAGAGTTCGACCACAGTTCATATATATATATATATATATAAATATAAACGAATAAACGCCCCAGATGTAAAATCCAAGCTCATCGAACAGAGTCCGACACACAGTTAATATATATATATATATATATATATATGCTTATATATATATATATATATATATATATATATATATATATATATATATATATATATATATATATATATATATAAAAGCGAGTAAACGCTCTATATATATATTAAAGAAAATAAACGCTCCAGACCGAAGTCTAGGCTCAATAGAGGCATAACTCGATAATGTTAGTCAATATATACGTAAATATATATATAGTATATATATATATATATATATATATATATATATATATATATATATATATATATATATATATACTATATATATACAGACTGAAATGAAACCACGGACCGAAGTCCGGGCAAAAGTAAGCAACACGACGCTCAACGTGTAGAAGGGTGTGTGCAGAGATGAAGAGAAAGACTCTAAAGTGTGTGAGAAGGCTTACAGCTGATTGTCAAAGAAGACTTTTATATCTTTAGAGTGGGTAAACACTGGCTTTTGTTGGTACAAAAGGGCTATATATGAGATCACAGGTGTTTAAAAGGGGAAAATACACTGCATGGGGTGAGTGCAGAGCAAATTGGGCAGGGCTTCCTCGCCTTTTTCTCTTGCAAAATGGGTAGCCCAAGCCCTCTATTTATAGGCAATTTAGCCGCATGTGTACCTGCGGCTGAGCCGCAGGTGTACCAGAGGCAACCCGGGTGGGCCCAGGTTTTTTGGGTCGGGTCGTCTCGAAGTACGTGCATTCAGGCACTGTAATATCCACTCGAACTTTTAAAAGTGCAATCCGGGCATCCGTTTGAGGTATACAGGACCTATTTCGGACTGCCGTTGTCGAGAGTTTGTACGATGACATGGGATTAGAGTTTGTACGAAGTCATTGAAGATGGGACGGTGCCCTTCGGTCTTCAAGCTTCAACTTCCATCCGTTCCCCCGTACAATAGTCACTCGGGATTGGTTAGTCTTATGGTACATCGTTGTGTTGAGATGACGATGTTGCCCCTCACCGGTGTTATCGCCGAATTGGGCTGATAAAGAAGACGTTGCTCAGGTTTCGCTGAGATTGGACTGCTGCAATTGTTTGAAGGTCCTTGCCATCTTTAAGGTGCGCCTGTTTTCCCGATGTTATTGCCGGGTTGGTGCAGTGTATCTCGTTATGAGCGTCGAGATTGAAGCTGGTTGCATTTGAAACAAGCATTTCTAGGGTTATCGCCGAAATTGCATTCCTTGGGGTTATCACCAAGGTTGGTGACTATTCCCATGGTTGGGACTGAGACTGGATACCTTGGGGTTATCTCCAAGATTAATCGGTCTTCTCCGATGTGTGTTTCGGTATTGGACCTGCACGCCTCGGGGTTACATCCGAGGTTAGAATTGTTACTCCCAGAATGTGATCCGGGGTTGATGCTGAACTTCCGGTAGTATCCGGTATGGATTTGGATTGTCTTTCAGGGTTCTCTCTTAAAAGACGAATCTGTCCTCCTGCAATGTTAGTGACAGTAGTACAGAAAATTTCGAGTGTCTACACTTAGCTTGTATCACCTTCGATATCATTCATTATCCATTTACTTACTTTGATAATTAGATACAACTAGATTAATCACACTTCTATTATTCTGCTATTCGAATAAGACTTAAGTGATACAAAGTCGGTATTTGGTAAATATTAGTGATAGTTCCTCATGGGTACAACACTTTCCTTATCACTGTATTACTTGTTAGACAGCATATACTTGCTCATATTTAGTGATCGGTAATTCGACCAACAAGTTTTGGCGCCGTTACCGGGGAACTATTATTCTAATGTTGTCCAATATTGATTTTAATAAATTTAGTCTTAATTTGAACGTATATATATATATATTTCTTTTATTTGTTTGATCTTCCTTTTTGTGTTTTTAAGTTACAGGTTATGGTCGATCAATGGGCTTTTGAGAGGATGACACAACCAAGATCGGAAGAAGGACTTAAGCGATTGCAAGATCAAATTTCAAATCTCTTAAGGTTTTCTGACAATCTTGAGTGTCAGTCCACTCAGGCAGCCTACTGTCAGGAATGAGATGACATTGAACCGATTTACTATCATCTAAACTATCAGGGTTATCCAAACTCTTGGGACTACAATCAAGATGTAAGACCCCAAATTTTATGAAATGAAAGTATTCAATTTTCTTATAATTATTATTTTATTTAGTAAATGGTTAAATTGATAAAGGGTTAAAGTTAACGATGATATGTGAAAATTTTGCAAAGTAAGCAAGTTGTCATAAAATATTCGTTTGGTAGAGGAATATTCTTTTTTTGGAGAATATCCGTACGACGACACAATAATTGGTGGACCACGCTACAGAATTGCTGTCGGAGTTAGAAAATGACAAAAATATATTTTTTATGAAAATAACGACGAAAGTATTACCGTTAAACTGTTGAAATACCTGGTGGTAAAAGTACAGTAATACGTGTGGTTGCATAGTAGCACACGATATTGATTATTGATGCTTACGTGAGAAGTCACTCAGTTATACTCAATTATTACTACTGTAATTGCTGCATAATATCTCTCATATTATTGATTCAATTATTGTCATAATATCATCTGCATAATATTTTATATTATTAAGTCAATAATTGAGATGACAAAGGGAGAAATCCTTATCGAGGAGAGGTTTGGCCACCTAATTGTGCGCCAATATGGAGAAATCCTTATCGGAAAGCCCCCTCTTTCCTGGGAATGATCTGGTTGTTAAATATTGTGAGTTATAATATTAATGATGAACAAGTTCGTGTTGATTAAAGATGAAATTGATATTTCCATTGTGTTGGGATTATTTGTGTTAATAAAAATCGACATTTATTTCCATAATAATTGATTTCTGGAGGTTATATTAACCAATTGGGTAACTAATCGGATAAATGAACAATTAATTGCTATTAGTTCACATACTTATAACTATTTGTTCACATGTATGCATTATTGATTCACATGCATGTACTATTAGGGGATGTGGTGAAAGATTGATAATACTTGCAGGACTAAATTAAAAATAGAAGTAAAGATGAATGTACTATGCTGTAATAATTTGAGCCCCTAATCGTGCAATTATCAAAACTATGTTTTCCTATAAATAGAAGCTCATTCTTCTTTCATTCTCACCAATTCACTAAAACTCACAAGAGCATTTATAGAGAGAGAAGCTATAGAGAGAAAGCTATTCTAGTATCCAGTATCCAATATCGAGTCTTCTACTAAGGTAATGGGTATTATTTCTTTCGTATTCGCAAGGGATAATTTTTTTTGTTCAGTATTCATAAGAAATAATTTTTTCTTCCATACTCTGTAGTATTTGAGTAGTATAATTTCGTCTCGTATTCCTGATTATACACTCATTCTGTTAAAGTATTACTTCTATACTCAATGAAATTAATAGAATATCCTTGATATTTGCGCTTCATCCAGTATCTTTTCATGGAAATATTATTATGAGCATTCTTGATAATTATTGATCTTTTCATGTCAGAATACTATTCTCGGGGTACTATTCATAAAGTACTATTCATGGGTACTATTCACCAATTACTATTCCCGAGTACTATTCACAAAATACTATTCACGAGTACTATTCATGAAGTACTATTCATAGGGTACTATTCACTCGGGTACTATTCACCCGGAGTACTATTCATGATAAAAAAAATGATTTATTTTCGGTCCAAATCATTTTTGATACATTATTATTCTTGAATTTTACTCCACAAAGTAGTATCACGTTAATAATTTGGACATTATTGAATTCTAGATAAATTAAATTATAAATCTTTAAAAATTTATCCTTTATTTCCTTTTAATTCAATTCTTATATCATTGTCATCATCCTCATGCATATATTATGATGAAAGTCATCTTTGGCTTACGTGCATAGATGAACTGTTGATTGGTATGATTATGACCAGGGATCATTCGGTATAATCATGACTCATAATATTACAAATGATGTGGTAAAAGTCCTCATTGGCCCGTAGGGTATTGATGGACAGTTGTTGGTATGATCATGATCATTGGTGATTACACGAATATCCTTGGCCCGTAGTGCATGGATAATTTATGGACGTGAATATCCTTGGCTCGTAGTGCATGGATAATTCAGTGATGTGGATTATTTGTTAAGCTGAGTCTCATCTATAAAGTTGATGATAAACTTTTTAAATCATAGAAGATAGTAGATATCATGCTTTACTTGACTCTTCTAATAGATTGCTTGTTCCACTGCAATTAAAGTTGATGCTTATTATATTGTATCAGTTTAACACTGTTGAATGCCAATGATAATTTATTTTGCATTACCTTAGTCATAATATTTCTTACTGGGCTAGTTGAGCTCACCCTTTTGCTTTCATTGTTCTCTTCAGGAAATGAGAACGTAGCCGGGACTAGTCGGGGAATGGAGTGACGGTCCGAGATGGTTGTTTTAGCAGTCCTCACTATTTAGTGTGATAATAAATGTAATGAGGATTGAATTTGAGTTTGGATATTGTCTATGAGACAATATTCGTGTAAAAACTCTCAGCTACGTTTTGTCGTATTGTATAAAAGAAGTTTGTATTTGATTTTTGTACCATGTATTGGGCGACTTAGAATGGGTTATTTATACCTATTTTGGGGCGTCATAGTTGGTATCAAAGCTTAGGGATATGATCCCTGACTGAGATTTGAGACTAGAACTAGGAGGGGAGAGACAGGTAAATCCTTCGCTAGTATGACCTACCTAAGCTTATTTGTTATTTATTGGTCGGTCAGAATATAGGGATAATATGTGACATGTCAATTAACCCTTGTTTTGTGACAATAAAATGGCATATGAAAATGTTGAGATAAGCAATGAAGAACATGAGACCGTTGAGTCACCGACGATCAATAACCAGGATAATGTGCACCAGGAAGGCAATAATCCTCGTGTAAACAACAACACAGATCAAGTGACGAACGATGGTATGTTTAAGAAATTTTTAGAATTCATGCAACACCAAATGAGAGAGACTCCTATTCATAATGCAGGTGGAGTCAATGGCAACTCACGGTTGGTCACCACTAAGCAGTTCAAGGAGCTGGGACCACAGAAGTTTTTGGGAGAGCCAAAGCCACTTAAGACTGAGACAATGATTAAGCAGATCACCACGATATTTGATGTCTTGGAATGCTCAGACGAGCAAAAGGTTCCCTTCGCCACCGTTATGTTGCGTAAAGAAGCAGATTACTGATGGGAATCTATAACACAAACTCAACCTGCCGTACTAAAGATGTCTTGGGAGAAGTTCCAAGAATTGTTCAACGACAAGTACTTTCCTGAAAGTATTCGTCACGTGAAGGAGGTGGAATTAATCAAGCTGGAACAAAATAATATGACCGTGTCGCAGTACGAGGCTAAGTTTGTAGAGTTATCCCGGTTTGCATCCCATTTGGTCGATAATGAGGAGCGAATGACGTGAATGTTTCTAAGATGTTTGAAACCTGAAATACGTCAATACCTCATTTCTCAACAACTTTATTTATATTCAGATGTTGTGAATAAGGGCTCAGTTATTGGAGCGTGATAATGAGTCAGCCCAACCAAAAGGTAACGACCAATAACACGATAATAATCATACTAGTAGCAACGACCATCAGAACAATTATAACCATCGTGGAGGAAATTATCATGCCAGAAATGGTAACCACTTCGGTGGTAATCATGGCCAAGATAATAGTAAAGGTGAACCAGGTGGGAACGACTTTAAGAAAAGAAGATTCAACAATGACAGAAAGACATCGACACCAGCACCAACACCCGTTTCAAAGGAAGAATAACGACCACCGGTCGTATGTTTCAAATGCAGACAGGAGGGACACATCCGTCCAAACTATACGCAACAACCCAAAGCGTGTTTCAATTGTGGAAGAGAAGGTCACCTAGCTTGATTTTGTCATGTAGTGAAGTCAAGTCCAGCTGGGATGGTGACGCCAAAGGATGTCCCAGACAAGTCAAAGCCGGTAGTTTAAGTGAGAGCGTTTGTTGAGGAACTCGAATGAAGTTATCACGGGTAAGTTAATCATAAATCTTGCGAAGTCTGTACCTTATTCGATACCAGTTCTACCCATTCTTTTATTTCTCCTATTTGCGCTCAATGATTAAATTTAACTCCGGAGAAATTAGAGTTTGACTTATCTGTTGAAACTCTGCTAGGAGAAACTTTCGTTACATCCACTGTTCATAAATCTTATTTGATTCAAATCGATACCCTCTTGTTACCTGTCGATCTTATCTCTTTGAAAATACTTGCATGCAATTTAATTTTAGGAATTGATTGGTTCATTACTCATCATGCAAAAAATTGATTGTTTTCGTAAGGTTGTTAGCTTTCATATTCCTGACCAACCTGTTATGCGAATTCAAGTAACCAAACCACTAAAGTCCATCACTGTCATATTAAGCCATAAGTAAAGAACCCCGAGCCTTTCGCTGGTGACTTCCTGGTGTGGAATGCACCAAAGCCAGACTCTCCATAGGGGATGCCGTGAATAACGGTGAAAAGTTGATAAGTATCAATTTGAAGTGCTATCCAAGTCTTGGATGAGAGTCACAGTTTTGAATGATATTTCTATCGTTAATAAATTTCCTTACGTATTACCCGAAGAACTTCCTGGTCTACCACCAGAGCGTGAAATCGAATTTTGTATTGACCACAGTACAAAACCCATTTCTAAAACCCTTAAATATTTCTTCACGTAGAAAAAACGTAATATGCGCCAAAGACGTTGGCTCAAGCTGTGGAAATATTACGATAATACGATTCAATACCATTATAGAAAAGTGAACGTAGTAGCTAATGCGTTGAGTAGAAGATCGTATGATTTTACAAGTGCGATATTGTTAACATAAAGACCCATTTCGTACGACTTACAAAAGATGGAGATAGAGTTAAAGACTCCAAGAACTGATGTGAAGATAACAAATATACAATTAGAATCGACTTTAATCAATAAAGTTAAAGCCGCTCAAGCGATAGACTTAGAACCGATGAATGTAAAGAAGATGGTGCAAGAAGGCGTTATTCTATAAGCAAGAATTGACGAAAAGAGGAAATGTCAACCCTCGATTTTATTGGTCTATTTGAAATCCTCGATCGAGTAGGAATTGTGGCCTATAGACTCGTCTTACCGCTAAGTAAGTCACGTGTTCATAACGTTTTTCACGTATCGATGTTACATAAATATGTGAACGACCCGAACCACATTATTGAATTAGAACTAGACGAGATAGCAGAAGATTTAACATATGAGAAGATACCTATTAAAATCTTGGATAAAAATGAATATATTCTATGCTCAAAGGTTATAACTTAAGAGTTAGAATTTGAAATAAAAGCGAGGTATTCTCACCTCTTCGACATACCAAGTACGTAAATTTCGAGGGCGAAATTTCATAAGGAGGGAAGATTGTAAAGCCTCGAACTTTATGAAATAAAAGTATTAAATTTTCTTATAATTATTATTTTATTTAGTAAATGGTTAAATTGATAAAGGGTTAAAGTTAAGGATGATATGTGAAAATTTTGCAAAGTAAGTAAGTTGTCATAAAATATTCATTTGGTCGAGGAATATTCTTTTTGTCGGGGAATATCCGTACGACGGTACAATCACTGGTGGACCCCGCTACTGACTTACTGTCGTGAAAATGACAGGATATATTTTTATGAAAATAACGGCGAAAGTTTTACCATTAAACTGTTGAAATAACCGGTGTTAAAAGTACAGTAATACGTGTGGTTGCATAGTAGCACACGATATTGATTATTGATGCTTACGTGAGAAGTCACTCAGTTATAATCAATTATTGCTACAGTAATTGCTGCATAATATCTCTCATATTATTGATTCAATTATTATCACAATATCATCTGCATAATATTTTATATTATTAAATCAATAATTGAGACGACAAAGGGAGAAATCCTTATCGAGGAGAGGTTTGGTCACCTAATTCTGCGCCAATATGGAGAAATCCTTATCGAAAAGCCCCCTCTTTCCTGGGAATGATCTGGTAGTTAAATATCGTGAGTTATAATATTAATGATGAATAAGTACGTGTTGATTAAAGATGAAATTGATATTTTCACTATGTTGGGATTATTAGTGTTAATGTAAATCGACATTTATTTCGATAATAATTAATTTTTGGAGGTTATATTGACCAATCAGGTAATTAATCGAATAAATGAGCAATTAATTACTATTAGTTCACATGCTTAGTACTATTTGTTCACATGTATGTACCGTTTGATTCACATGCATGTACTATTAAGGGATGTTGTGCAAGATTGATAATACTTGCAAGACAAAATTAAAAATGGATGTAAAGATGAATGTAATATACTGTAATAATTCGAGCCCCTAATCATGCAATTATGGAAACTATGTTTTTCTATAAATAGAAGCTCATTCTTTTTTCATTCTCACCAATTCAGTAAGACTCACAAGAGCATTTATAGAGAGAGAAGCTATAGAGAGAAAGAATAAGAGTATTCTGCTACTTCACTATTCCAGTATCTAGCCTTCTACTAAGGTAAGTGGTATTATTTCTTTCGTATTCGTAAGGGATATTATGTTTGTTCAGTATTCATAAGAAATAATTTTTTCTTCCATACTCTGTAGTATTTGAGTAATATTATTTCGTCTTGTATTCCTGATTATACCCTCATTCTGTTAAAGTATTGCTTCTATACTCCGTGAAATTAGTAGAATATCCTTGATATTTGCGCTTCATCCAGTATCCTTTCATGGACATATTATTCTGAGCATTCTTGATAATTATTGTTCTTTTCATGTCAGAATACTATTCACGGGATACTATTCATAAAATACTATTCACGGGATACTATTCACAAAGTACTATTTATGGGTACTATTTACAAAGTACTATTCTCGAGAACTATTCATAAAGTACTATTCACGGGTACTATTCATGATGTACTATTCATAGGATACTATTCACTCGAGTACTATTCACCCGGAGTACTATTCATGACAAAAAAATTGATTTCTTTTTGGTCCAAATTATTTTTGATACAATATTATTTTTGAATTTTATTCCACAAAGAAGAATCATGTTGATAATTTGGACATTATTGAATTCTTGATAAATTAAATTATAAATCTTTAAAAATTTATCCTTTATTTCTTTTTAATTGAATTCTTATATCATTGTCATCTTCCTCATGCTTATATTGTGATGAAAGTCATCTTTGGCTTACGTGCATAGATGAACTGTTGATTGGTATAATCATGACCTGTAATATTATAAATGATGTGATAAAAGTCCTCATTGGCCCGTAGTGCATTGATGGACAGTTTTTGGTATGATTATGACCATTGGTGATTACACGAATATCCTTGGCCCGTAGTGCATGGATAATTTGTGGGCGTGATACTAATGAATATCCTTGGCCCATAGTGCATGGATAATTCAGTGATGTGGATTATTTGTTAAGCTGAGTCTCATCTATAAAGTTGATGATAAACTTTTTAAATCATAGAAGATAGTAGATATCATGCTCTACTTGACTCTTCTAATGGATTGCTTGTTCCGCTGCAGTTAAACTTGATGTTTATTATATTGTATCCGTTTAACACTGTTGAATGTCAATGATAATTTATTCTGTATTACCTTAGTCATAATATTTCTTACTGGGCTAGTTGAGCTCACCCTTTTGCTTTCATTGTTCTCTTCAGAAAATGAGAACGTAGCCGAAACTAGTCGGGGAATGGAGTGACGGTCCGAGATGGTTATTTTAGCAGTCCTCACTATTTAGTGTGATAATAAATGTAATGAGGATTGAATTTGAGTTTGAATATTGTCTATGAGACAATGTTCGTGTAAACACTCTCAGCTACGTTTTGTTGTGTTGTATAAAAGAAGTTTGTATTTAATTTTTGTACCATGTATTTGGCGACTCAGAATGGGTGATGTATACCTATTTTGGGGGCGTCACAAAAGAGAAGTATCATGCTCTGAATTATTCCTATACGAATCAATTTGAATATCAGTCTCCGCCTCAATATAAGGTGACATCTCGACTCCATAAAAGCTTTTCTGTATACTCAAAACGAGAAGAAGAGAAAAGGCTTGAAGAGCTCCTCACCAACTTTATTGAGAGAAAAGAGGTTCGAATGACGAACCAAGTCGCGTCATTGAAGATCCTCGAAAGTCAATTGGGATAACTTGTTAATGCCGTCACAAATCCACCGCAAGGCAATCTATTGGTCATAATTAATCTCAACGATGAAGAAGTAGAGCATTGCACGGTGGATACGCAAGGAGAAGGCGATGAGTGTCACAAAGTTGTTGAGGGAGATGTCAAAGTGCCAATTGACCAACCTGTGGAGTCTGAAGAAGTAGAAGAGAGGATCAAGAGTGGTTGTATTGCCAAGACTAATAAAAAGTTGGAAACCACGCTCACAGTTGTGGAAACCCTAGAGGACCCACTAGCGCACAAAGAACGATTTCAGATTGATGAAAAAGGCGAATTAGTGGATAATTCTAGTGGTGAAAGATTCTTTGTGTCGATGGGTGAAGTAAAGGGGGATGGCCAATCATCCATATCTGCCATAAATTTAAAGGAGTTAAAAAATAGGCGGCTTGAAATGGTAATTTTTGCATATGAGCCGGATTGACCGATAATGGAATAGTTAAGCCGATGACTTTAAAACAACCGCTTGGTGGGGAGGCAACCCCATCTCAGTATCAATTTCTCAGTTTTTCTTTACTTATGTCTAGTTTACATCGTGTCTTTTCTCTTTAGTTGTTAGCATAGCTGCCAATATGATTATTACTGCAATGTCTTATCTCATATGAATGTTTTTATGGCTATAGTATGCATGCAATATATTTATCTTGTATGTTGTATTGTATATATCGTAGTTAGAGTAAAAAATAGTTATTATGTGGTTTTTAATAATGTATGTTTGCCTTTATAGTGTATTATCTTATCCTTGACTTGGCATTGCAAAAAACTAGGTAGAAAACATTTATGCAAGGTCGGCGCTGCAGCGCCAAAACTCCTTCAAGTCACTAAAAAGTCACACTGCAGTGCTACCAGTTGCACTAAAGCTCGCGCTGCAGTGCCAGGTTCATTATCCACATTCAACATCTCGCGCTGAAGCGCCACCAAAGAGCCCAACCTACTGCATTTACGCGCTGCAACGCCAAGAAACAAAGGGCACATCGTGCTGCAGTGCCACTTAAAATGCAATGTTAAAAGCCCACGTTGTAGCGCCTCTCAACGAAGGAAAGGCCCCGCTGCATCTCCATCAATGAGTTTTTGTTGACTTAATTAGGTAGAACTTGGCCTCTGCACTCATTGTTTCCCCTCTTTTGCACATAACGTTCCCCCTTGTCCTTTTAGCCCTGCTCGACTGTTGAACCCCAGCCCCCCCAAAGCTTTAGCCATTAATCGAGTAACACATCTCAACCCACAATCATCAACCGAGAGCCTTCAATTGTTGTTCATAGCTCGAGCTAATACTGTTTCTCACCTAGGGTTTCTAATTTGAAGGTAAGTTGGACTTCTTCTTAGTAAGGAGTTTTCCCTTTCTTTGTGTGTGTTTTATCAAGTTGGTTTGCATATTTCTCTATTGATTTGAGGTGATTTCCACTTACAGAAATTTGGATAGATAGCTAACAAGCAAAGGGATGTCTAGTTGGGTTTACAGAGCTCACCCCATGTGCTTGATAATTTGTTTGAGAGAATAATTTGTTATTTGAGCTAAAAATTAAGTGGATTTCATTGGGGATTATGTGACCATTGCATTAGGGGCTGTTTCTATGTAGAGTGGCATTGTTGTGTCAGAGTGGGGTTTGGAGTGTTCCTTGGTTTGAATTGGCAACCATAGGTTTCTTGCTTTTGTTCACCAACTACTGACTTCTGAAATGGCTATAAAGAGACAAAGACTTAGCATCAACAACTCCTCATCCGTAACACCATCGAGTTGGGACAATGCCAAATTCATTAGCGAAGATGCATGGAAATGGTACAAGCATTCCTTTGCCAAACGAAATTTGGTTCCTGAATGGGGTTTGCAGCCTGATCAAACAAAGGATGGCGAGCTGGCGGCCATGATCCTTTGACGTAAGTGGGTGCACTTCACAAAACCACCTGAGTCAGCTATCATGTTCGTGGTCCGCGAGTTCTATGCAAATGCCAGTGCCGACGGTCCTACTGTTGTTCAAGTAAGGGGTCAAATAGTGGCGTATGACAATCAAGCCATCAATGCACTTTTTGCGACACCTAGCTACGATGGCAATGAGTATTTGGAGTAGGGCCTTCATGTCTATGACTTGGAAGATATTGTTAGGAGGCTCTGCAAGCCCGAGACAACATGGAAAACCAATGACACAACGGGTGAGATGACCATTTTCACGCATGATGCACTTATTTTGTGACAACCCCAAATTCGGGTACTTCAATTCCCACATGATTTGGTGTTCACTATTCAAACATCATATGTCTATCTACCCATAATAAATGAAAGCATAAATAGATAGAAATAAATCCTCTCCTTAAGGAGTTACATCATTTGAAATACGTACATCAATCCCAGGTCATACTAACCTTAAATCTCAAATGCGGAAACATAAACAAATAATAGTTTTACACAACATTGACATAAGTATAAAACATAAATACATAATCACATAAACAACAAGTCTTCATCACTTGTTAATCTTTCCCTTGCCTTTGCTAGAAGAAGGCTCGTCGGACCTTTCGTTCTTAACTGGAATGTTATTATTATGCAAGAGTGAGCACGATTGCCCACAAGTATAATAATGAAACAACAATATAATAACATGCGAGTGAATCAAAGACTTCTGGAATAAGAACTCATCTTTTGAATCAAGAATGAATAACAAGAATCAAAAGAACTTCTGAGGGTCATAAGACCTTGAACCATGTCCTAGGTTATCAAGGGTTAAACTTGAAACCTTTAATAGTCATGAGACTATGGACTCTTCTACTTGTACTTAGGGCGATCATCCCTTAGTACCATACTGTACACAATATCTTAATGCTAACACATAAGTAATCCCTTATCCAGGGTCGTTCATCTCAGTTTGACATTAGAGTCCGCACCAAAGGAAGTTTGATTTGGATAATTCAACAAGGGTTCTAAAATTTATAACGTTCATCAACTATGAACTAGTCGAATTAATAAGGGTTCACTAGTCTTACAAGGTTTAACAATAACTGATATTTAAATCAAATAACAAACTCAAGAGGTATACAATAGAATAACCTTTAACATAACAAATTGAACTTGATTAATAATAACGAGATTTTACTCGATGTAAGAGGTAAGTTTATAAACTTATATAATGATAACGAGTAGGGTTAGGAAACTTAACTCGTGCGTAGGTTACACGCTAACTATACATGTTCCTCGATTTAATCCTACATACCATTTACATTTATAATACCAGTTAATTATAATGTAACTAGTCATCACAAGTTCATTCTTTTTGTCTAACTCTGATTATGACTATACTTAGTTAAATTACAACACTTGTTTTCACATAATATTACACTACACGAACAACAAGCTAACTACGCGTTCAACAATTCGTTTAAACACGTAAGTATCTCATTAACATGTTAAGAGTCTAATTTTAACTTCACATTATATGACTAACACATTTTTATGTTCATTAGATTAGGTTACTATTATATTCCCTGAATTGAAGTAGTTAAATTCTCATTTTTGGACAATACTGCATCAAGCTTGTCCTTGGCGCTGCGGCGTGGCTTGCGCTGCAGGCTGGACAATGGAGCTGCAGCGCGGGTCTTAAGCCTGAAGCCGTCGCTGCGGCGCTGCATACCAGTACCAGATCTATAATTCGTGAAAGATTGCAGAATATGGCCAAAACACCCAATTAATTTATTCACAAGCATACCCAAACACTGTAATACACATATAACTACCACCTGTAACGCCCCAGAAAATTGAACATTTTGTAATTTTTTTATAATGAATAAAATAATATTATTTATTGTTATTGCGTGTTGAGATGATGGATGTCGTTCTATAACCTAGAAATGTTGTAACGTCGTAGTAATTTAACTACGTGGGAGAATTAAAGTGTTTGAATTTCTAAAACGAAAATAAAAGTTTTCTGAGAAATTTTCCGAAAAACACTATTCATCGATTTCTGCTCGAGAATTATTTTTGAACTTCCGAGAAATACGTAATGTTATAATATCGAGATGATATCGATTATGTAATAATAATCTAAGTATGGAAAATGAAATATTTCGCATGCGTACCTAATTTGAGATAGTTAGGTTATTAAGCGTTAAAAGAATGAAGCTGTGATCGTATAATGTGTAAACATTATATGGAGTAAGGAATGGAGGTATAATACGACGTATTGTATTATTATGTACGAAGAACGAGATATCGTATATTTCGAATTAATATACGAGATAGCATACGAGAATTATACGTAGGATATGTATGTTAAGTTATTGAATTTAAGATAATGGACTTGTGGGATTTCTAGTTTATTGATAGAAGCCCAAGTATATGATTATCACAAGTCCAATCTATTGTAACTCAAGCCCAATAGGAAAGTAGTTGGATTAATTAACCAAGCCCAAGGTGAAGCCTTGACCCATGGGTCAAACCAAGTGAGGAAGTGGGTAGTCTTGATGGGCAAGGATTAAGTGTGATGACCAAGTGTTGTGGTGAGCAAGTAAAAGAAGTGGCTAGCAAGAAGACTTGAAGGTTAAGTTGTGAATAGTAAGGAGGTGGAATGAGGAGGTGGGATTGTTTATTGTCCATTTTGCCCCAAGCTTTGGTGGCCTATAAATACCAAGTTCATTTCATTTTTTTGTTGGTTGTTTTGTTATCATCCAATACTTTCCTCTCAAGCATATAAGCTACTTATTTGGTAGAGAGCATAAGTCACTTAAAGCACTTATAAGCCACTTCAACCTTTGATAGTTTCCAAGGCAAATAGAAGTCTTCAAGGGTAAGACTCATTTTCTTTTATCTATATCTTCTCTATGATAGGATTGATAGAGAAGGGGGATTGCTTGAGGATAACATGTAATAAGTTATAAGGAATGAACTTAAGCCGAATAAGTTGAATAAGCAACTTGAACCCTAATAAGTTGTTAAGATCATGAATGACTTGTCATATGATGTTAGTATGTTGTTTATAACATGAGAACATTGATTGAAGGACTTAAATTATTGGTAAGTCATGTGTATGAAGATTTCTAGTTCATAAGTTGAGAAAGTCAATGACTTATGGAAATAAGTCAAGACCTACTTTGATTATAAGTTGGAGTAATAAATAACTTGAAATGATGATATGTTGGTTAAAAATCCACTTAGAACGCTTAGTATGGTTGATTTGACGAACTTCGCACGATTAGACGATTAACGTCGAATTCGTGAAATTCTCGGAATAGAAGTCATATTTTGTGTTGGAATTCGGAAACGTTGGTTTTCGATGGAGACAAGTCAGTGTAGTCATTATAGAGTTGCGGACTTGAAAATGACCGGATTCCGACTTAGAACGAAGAAATGAGCGTTGAACGTTCACGAACGTTTATCGTTTTCGTTAAAATGGACTAATAGGTCAAATTTTAGCAAATGAAGTCAAATAGATAAAATTCTTGCATGAACGCATAGATTATGAAATTTGTGAACCGTAGGCTTTTGAACGGACCAATTCGGAGTTAAAACGAAGAAGTTATGCGTCCGGGAAGTTAGCAAAATTTTCAAAAACTGCAAAATTTTTTGAGGACCAGAGTCCGCGCCGCGGCGTGACTCTAAGCCTTCTTGGCCGCGCCGCAGCGCGAGGCCGGATGATGGCACACTGCTAACTCGCGCCGCAGCGCGAGTCACAGACCAATTAGTGGCGCCGCGGCGCCAGTGCAAGGAAAAAGATAGAGAAGAAGGGTTCCAAGTGTAGAATGAAAGAGGGATTAATAGTAATGAATTGTGATGTAATCACAACATAATTAAGACATTGTAAGGTGCTTGTAATACACTAATGCATGTTTATAATCAATCAAGACAAGCGGGATATGAATGACGTAATGAAAGCCGAAACCCTTAATAACGAAACTAAGTTAGAATTACATTGAGATGAAGGGTAAGGTATAATAGAAAACATACCTGGTTAATTATGATCTAATATGGTACGTTATATGATTATGAATTGTAGAATCATAGAGACTTAAAGTGTACGTGTATTAACCAGTAAGCAGTCACCAAAGGCAAGTATTCTAACCCTTGTTCCAGTTCAGTCTGGACAAGCTTTGTAATTCATGTTTTCTTTCACATGAAATCTAGAATGATGAAGTCTTAAGCCAATTCTTCCGGCTAGACTTATATTATGATTCTGTCAAGCATGATTTGTAAATTACCGAGTTATATTGGTATGGTTTTCAATCGAAGACCACGTATGTTCAAATGTTTTTGTCGTTTAACGACAGGCACGTGAGGTTGCCACAATTAAACGTATACACGTTTAAAGAATATAGTGTTGATCAACATAGAGTACTATGAGCTGATCACTCAGAAGTGCTCGTAAGCTATGCCGGACTTACGGACTTAGTGCCGGGATGCCCTTTTCAAAAGAACTTATGTATGCTCATAATCTTGAGCCATAATTGTTATTCTACTGAATATTGATGGAAAGATGTTTTGAAGGAAATGAATTGCTATTTTGAATCACCAATAGTACTTCGTAACTATTGTTCAGTTACTGGAGATATATTTGTTCTATGTTTCAAGCATGTTGTTTATTAGAATTACAGTACTTGCTGAGCTAGCCATGCTCACTCTTGCTTGAACCATATGAACACAGCTAAGATCGAGCGGACTGAAGGATCCGGCAAGGATAAATGCAAGGCGAAGACGAACCCGTAGCATACTTATGTAATAGTATAGGAAGAATGTCTGTAATATATTGATATTATGACAAGAACAAATGAAAGGGTTACAAAGAACCTGGGTAATGTAATATTACTTTGATATATAAGGAGTTATATTAGTCCTCTTGTGACTATTTGAGGAAATGTGTGAATGAATGGTAGTACCGTGTAGCACCATTTGTCGGGTTGGAAGAGACCCGGATTTGGGGGCGTCACAGGTTGGTATCAAAGCAAGAGGTTATAAAACTTAAGGGGGGAATTAAAACCTTAAGCCATAACCTTAAGAAGAATCAAAGAAATACAAGAAGAAAATAACCTTATAAAAATGCATTATGATTATGATATGTATTTTTATTATTTTACTGACGTGTACTAATCAACTCATTTGTTTTATGTAGATGTCAGGAGTAAACGAGATGTTTGTTTATGAACAGACCATAAGTGAAGAGTCGGTGAACCAAGTAGAGGTTGTACCAAACCCTATAGCAGCAGAGCCAGAAGTAGTAATCATTGAGTCTGAAGACTCAGAAGAAGCTGACTACATGTCAGTATTTGACGGGATGATAGAGGAGGAGGTAGAGACAATCTCCTTTAACCCAGTGGCTATAGCAGCAGAGATAGCTCCTGGGGGGTCGATGATGTCTCTGTTTATGTCAGTGTTGGATAGAAATATCCATTACTGTCAGGAGGTTAAGGAGCTGAAGGCAGAGCTTCAAATGCTTATAGAGGACAAGACTGATGTCGAGTCCATGTGGGAGCAGGAGCATGACGAGAGGATTTTGGCTAAGGACAAAGTCCAGGATTTAAAGCACGAGGTCTTGGAGCTCAAGGAGGAGCTCAAAACAAAAGTGCAGAAAATAGGGAGGATGTCCTATATCTATAGGAGTTCTCACACGAATTTTCAGCAGCAGGTAGCTGGATATCCGGTGGAGATGGGGCAAACGCGGCATACTATTAGCCGTGATATCATTGCCGGTCTGGCCAAGGCAGATTTCAATAATGCCTTGAGGCAGATGTAGTTTAGTGGTGTTAGAGTAGTTTGTAGATATTTTTGTAAGTGATGTAAAACCCGTTTTGGTATAGTAAAGGGTAGTCTTTTGTAAATCCCAATTTTTGGAAAGTAATAGCGGGAAAGTAATGTAATCAGCGTAGGCTGAGTATGTAACCGATGTAGTATTATACTACAAAGAATGTATATAAAGATCGTTTTATGGAAAGCAATGAGTTATGAATGTTTGGAGTTATTGTTTTATATTAATGATAACTAATAAAGAAAGGAATAATAACGTAA